>JADBJO010000052.1:630000-680000 GCA_016801955.1 Conus betulinus | reverse complement strand
AGAGATTCCATTTAAAGAATTCTTCTGGACCATTTATTCATGGTCTACACCAAACTTTTACCTCCTTTTCTGAAGAATTTTTTTTTTGGTGCTATTGGCCTGATACCTGCATATGTGTTCATGAACTGGTACCATGAGATGCATTACTGTGGAGGTTTAGCCCTTGTTACCAATCTTTCTGAGCTTTTCAGGCATTTATGTTTTTTACTATATGATTCTTGAAACCACGGATTTAGTTAAAAAGTCAAGAATTTCAAGACTTCTTGAAAAGAAAAATATGGGGCTTGGAATAGAGGGATCATTTTTGTAAGGGGCTGAGAAACTGCAGCATAAAAACCAAATGATTGTTCTGTGAGAATCAGCAAGTATGTGTTGTGGAAACTAATTTTCTTGTGGATATTCAAGGTGACACCTATACAAGATACAAAAATCAGCATCAAAGAAATGAAGTATTGTCATGCACACACATTGACAGAAAAAAAATGCACTGTAGTGTATGTCAGTAAATACCTGCAACTGGATTTCTCTCTTTCTGTGTCTCTGTCTCTTTGTCTGTCTGTCTGACTGTCTGTCTGTCTGTCTGTCTGTCTGTCTGTCTCTTTCTCTCTCTGTGTCCATGTTTCGTAACATTTATACATATTTCATTATTTGTGCTATATTCTGAAGGCTGCTTTGGAAAAAGAGAAAGCCAAGAAAGACAAAGCTGCTGGGAAGGATCCTCGTGCCAAGTCACCACCGAAAGAAAGGCGGCAAAAAAGACACCAGAGCCCCAGTCAGCCAAGGAAGGGAGCAAACTGAAGAAGAGGGGAGAGGATGATAATGAAAACAAGTTCATTGGTGAGTTGAGAGAGAGAGAGAGAGAGAGAGAGAGAGAGAGAGACAGACAGACAGACAGACAGACAGACAGACACACACACACACACACACACACACACACACACACACACACACACACACAGGCAGATGAAAAGAGATGAGATGGAAACGGGTATAATCAATTCACATATTAAGTATGGAATATGCAGTTTCATTCATTCTTTTGTTGATTTCCTGATTTATTTGCTCATTTGTTTTCCCTCTTTTGTTTGTTCTTTCTTACTTCATTTTTTGTTTTGTTTTGAGGCTTCCACATGGCCAAAATTGACCCTTGAACTCACGTGCTCACTCACTCATGTACAACAGTACCTCGCTTGTTCACACACCCACCTACCCTCATTCAGTCACTCACATTTTCTCATTCGATTAGATACCCAAGACCTTTCATGTGTCTCTTACTTTTATCTGCCACACATTTTGTCAACATCTTCAGCAAGCTTACTGCTATGACATATATGTATCCTTTGTTGTGCCGTCCTCCTCCAACTTTGGCCTCGTATTCCACTTTCTCTAATGGACTTTAGACTATCCTTGCCAGGTCCATGCTTATCATATGTTTTTTTTTTTTTTTTTTTTCGCCATTGTAGATCTCACTGAGAGCGAAGACCAAATGTTTAAAAAAAGGCATGTTCGTGGTTTTCTGTTATTGTTGGTAATACAGAATGTCATCATATTTTAAAGACTCATCCTCCCCCTCCCATACAGTCACTAATCCACTTATCTCTTTACTCACTGGCTCAGCTAGTCACTCATCCACTTACTCAACCACCACCACTAACTCATCCACCCGGTGACTCATTCACTCACTCGCTTACCCACCAGCTCACCCGCTTGCTCACCTACCCTTCCACTTACATACACATCCACCCACCCACCCACCCACCCACCTGTATCCTCTTGCTCCCTGCCTATTCCCTCACTCTCGTTTGCTGTGTCACAGATGATGAACCTGATGACGGGGCCCAGCATTACGTCCTACTGGTGGGGTTCAACAGCCCACACCTGCCTGCCTTTCTACCTGGCGGAGTCTGGCATCAACATCAACGCCATCATTCGCATTTCATCGCAGGACTACTCTCGCTTCGCTGCTCCTGCTGATTCAGGGAGCCAGAGAAAGATGAAAAAGCTCTAGGTAGGACTGGACATCTTCAGCTACGCAGTAGCCCCCCCCCTGCTTTAAAAAAAGTCATTTATGGTATGCTGATGTTTAAAACATGGTCAAATATACCGATTTTCAGATTTGTATATACACATAACTTATATTCATATCTTAATCTGTTTTATATGTTTGTAAACAGTCTTGTTTTGCTCATGCATAGCTTTTAACGTGGTGACAGCCGTGATATGGCCCTTTGTGGTCGGCTGGGCTATAAGCAACATTATCTTATCTTATCTTGTGTTTATGCAGATGCACACACACATACAGGCTTGAACATGCATACAGCTGTACACACACAGACACAGACACACACACATTCACACACACACACACACACACACACACACACTCAAAGACACAAACACATACACGCACACTCAATCACACACGCATATATATGCATACACACTTGTACACGCACAACACACACACGTGTACTTCTCTCACATTTTTCACAGACGCACACACACACACATACAAACATGTGCACACATGCACACACACACACACACACACACACACACACACACACACACACACACACACACACACACACACACACTCTGTCTCTCTCTCTCTCTCTCTCTCTCTCTCTCTCTCTCTCTCACAAACACACACGCACTTACACACACACACATACACACACCTTCTTCACAGACACACATACATACACACATACAAACATGTGCACACATGCACACACACACACACACACATTCTCTCTCTCATACACACAAACATGTATATACACACACACACACACACACACACACACACACACTCACACCTATGCACCGGATTACCTTCTGATACCCATCCTCAGCGGCAGAGGAGGCTGCAAAGGATGAGCGTTACAAACTGGCGGTGAGAGCTGAGTACCTTCTGGCGGGACATTGTCCCACTGCTGCGCCACAACCCTGACCACTCCAAGCTCCATGACGTGGCCCGCTTGGACTATGAGGTCAAATCCCTTCTCTTACCCGCCAGTGCTGACGACCTTGAGCAGAAGGTGAGAGTCTTTCTGTCTTTTTTTTTTTTTTTTTTTTTTCACTGTCACCTTTTTCATGTGCTCTAAGTGGCATTGTTCTCACACTTACCAAGCTGATGTTCCCTGTTCACAACAATGCTTGTTGGCAGTCGATTGGGAGCAGTGAATGTGAGAGGATTTATCAATCACGAGTGTTGTGAGCTTTAACATCTGAAATTCATCACAGGAATATCCATAGGAATTATCCATAATATGAAATATGAAAAGTACTTTTGACTTGTTTTTAAAAAACGTATATGTGTGCTACAAGCATGTTAAATGTCCAATGCGCTCATGCTTTGAAAACCACAACACAATCCTGATCTGCGGGTGTTAACATTTTTGGCTTTTTTTTTCAAAATCAAAAAAGAAAATTTTATTTATGTACTTCCCTTTTTCGTTAGATTGACATAAAAATTTTTTTTTTGTTGGAGTGAACTTTTTTAGTTTCTTTTGTGTGAAACTGGTTTTCCATTTTTTTTCTGTTTAATTGAAAAAGAAAATTTTCCATTTTTTCTTAGTTTTCCAGTTTTTTTTTGTTGGGGTTTGGTCTTCCGGTTTCTTTGTTGAAGTTTTTATTGCTTGTCTCTTTGTGGAAACTTGGTTTTTATATTTCCTTTTCAGAATTTGGTTTATTTATGGCTCTTTGTTAGAATTTCATTTTTGTTTTACTTTCTTTTGCATGGCCTGGCTTTTACAGTTTATTCACTAGAATCTGATTTTTCCAGTCTGTTTGGTTCTGTTCCATTTTTTCCCCCAGTATCTTTGTCAGGGTTGTTGTTTTTTTTCTCTCCAGTTTCCTTCCTGGATGGAGTTATTGCATGCCACAAAACAGGATATGGCAAAACGCAAGGGAAAAAAAACAACTGGAAAGGAATGAAGAGAGAAATAAAGGAGAAAAGCAGTTGGAAAAACAAAAAAAAAAAAAAAAAAACAAAAAAAATAGAATCAAGAAAATAAAAGTTACAAAGCCAGCAAAAAAAAAAAAGGAAAGAAATAAAATGACAAGGGAGGGAGGAAGGGAGAAAAGATAGAAAGAAGAAAATCTAGAGAAGAGGATTGAAAGGAAGGCAGCAGTATTAAAGAAAGATCAAATAAAAAAGTGGAAAATGACCCACGATTTCTTACAGTGAATTTGGTGCACATTCTCACCTGCTTCAAATATATTCATGTTTGTTTGTTTGTTTGTTTGTTTTTCCAGAACCAGTTTGGCACAGCCATGTTTGAGGACGTGGCCTGCATGATCTATGACCTGCAGGATGCCAGACGTCTCTACGGCACCTACCTGCAGAACCTCAAGCTGATTGGTGTGGCCAGCGCCAGTGACAAGTCTGCCGATAAAACTGGTGCGGGTGCAATCATTTTTTTAGTGTGTCTGTTGGTCTGTGGTAGGGTGAGGTTGTGGGGGGGGGGGGGGGGGGGGGGGGGGGGGGGGGGGGGGGGGGGGGGGGGGGGGGGAAGGAATTGTGGAAAGGAGTGCATCTGTCTCTCTCTTTCTGTCTCTGTCTTTCACCCTCCCACCCTCCCTATGTCTCTCTTGCTCTCTCTCTCTCTCTCTCTCTCTCTCTCTCTCTCTCTCTCTCTCTCTCTCTCTCTCTCCTCTCCCCTCTACTTCTCTTTGTCTCTCTCACTCTCTCTCTCTCCCCCTCCTTCATCTCTCTTTGTCTCTCTCTCTCTTCTCCTGTCTCTCTCTCTCTCCCTCCCTCCCTCTATCTGTCTTTGTCTTTCTCCCTCTCTTTATTTATACAAGCACATATACACACTTTCTCTCCCCCCCCCCCCCCATACATATTAATGTGTGTATGTGACATTAAATAATAGGCTGACATTAACCACATGTAAACTGCAGAAAAAGAATGGAAAGAACACATTAATGATGAGAATTGGTTTACAAACCCGCAACCCCTTCCCCCCCCCCCCCCCACCCCCTCTTCACAAACGCGCATATGCAGGCATGTGTGCGCACATGTCCATTTACGCACAGGTCTACACTTTAAAACCCATATACAGGCACGTGCACACACACACACACACACACACACACACACATACACCACACACACACACACACACACACACACACACACACACACACACACACACACGCACACACGCGCGCACACACACACACACACACACACACACACACACACACACATATTAACCTTTATCTTGTTTCAGTCTTTTTGATCTCTAATTGTATTATTATTGTCTCTATGATCCCATGTCACTAGATAATGGGGTGGCTGTGAGAGACACCTGGGTAGGGTAGTCAAGAATCTCCACAGCCCTCACTCCAAAGTCATGGGCAACAAGATAGAGGCATTGTAACCAGTGCAAGCACAATACATTTTTCATCCAGAACTTCTTTGGCCTTGGGATTGAAAAAAAAAAAAATCTTCATTATTGTGAATATCATATTTGAATTTCAATTCTCTGTATTTTTTTTATCTCTTGTGCTGACAGATGGCCAGTCGACTGGGGCGCCCCCGACGCCTGCCGTTCCGATTCCTCCAACGAGCTCCGCCTCGGGTGCCCTGGACATGTCGGCAACAGAGTGCATAGGACCCCCTGACATGCGATACTACAACGACCTGATGAACTCAGTGCCTCAGGAGAGCGTCAGCGTCGGTCTCATCATGAACAGCATGCTGGAACAGGTGGGGGTAATGATAATAATAATCATAATGATAATAGTAACATAGCATTTATAAAGCGCGCTTTGCCAAAAGTTCTAGGTGCTGACAGTCCCCACACTGGTGTACACAACGGGCTGCCTTCCTGGGTAGTGCCAACTGAAGAGCTGCCAGTTGGTGCTTCATTCAGTGGCTTCCAGTCAGTATGGTTCACTCAGTTTCCCTAGTTCCTTCATTCTTTCAAATTCTCATGCAGGGTGCATGCTAAGTATAACGTGTCATCCATACCAACAGCCAAACTGCCTTCTCTTTTCGAAAGTTGGTAATGGGATCTACATGTGTGCAAAATGTTACACGCACATTCATACATGGAACATAGGTTTATAGTCTCATTGGAAGGACTATTTGGGAAATGGAGTCAGAACCAATGTTAACTCTGAGGGAAAAAATCCCCCTGTATGGAAACGGCCTGGCAGAGTTTCGAACCTGCAACTCCAGGATCACCAAGGTTATGAGTCCAGCGCTTTACCAACTGAGCTATTCTGGCCACAGAGAGAGAGTATTGGGTGCTGCTGATGTTGTACTGTGCTATGCTAGGGTGGACTATAGAATAGGTTTCTTAGTGTTTCTTATGTGCGTGGTATCATGGACATGTCTCTGAGATTGTTAATGATGTGTGATATATGCAAATAGATCATAGACGGATAAAGAAACATGACCTTTGAACAGTAAATACACCATAAGCAGATACAGAAACATAAACTTCAAATTATGAATAAATCATAAGTGAATAAAACAACACAAGTTTCAAACAATTGATAGACCATAGGTGGATGAAGAAACATAAGCTTCAAACAATAAATAGGTCCTAGTAGAGGAGAAAAAAACATAAGCTTGAAACAGTAGGTAGATCATAACTGGGTTAAAGAGAAGACTTCAAATAACCATGTCTCAGTGTGTGCATTATTCAGAGGTATGGTATTACACATAGATGGATATGTCTCACAAAGTGTTACTCTCAAGTGTAAGGTATTATGGATGGATAGGTATGCCTCAGAGAATGTAACTCAGGTGTATAATATTATGGATAGATATGTAAAGTCTCACAAAATGTTACACAGGTATATGATATTATGGATAGACTGATATGTCTCAGAGAATGCTGCTCAGGAGTATGGTGTTATGAGTAGATAGATGTATCTCTCAAAGTGTTACTCAGGTATAAAGTTTTATGATGGACAGGTATGCCTAGAGAATGTTACGCAGGTGTATGGTGTTACAGATAAATAGATCCATCTCACAAAGTGTTTCTCAGGTATATGGGTTTATAGGTAGATTGTTATGTCTCACAGAGGATGTCTCCAGTGTATGGTATGATGGATAGATAGTTATGTCTCTTAGAGCGTTAGTGCATGGCATTAGAGAGAAATAGACATGTCTGAGAAAGTTGCCGAGTTGTGTGGTTTGATGGATAGAGATGTATGTCTCTGAGAGTATTGCCTAGATGTATGGTATTCTGGATAAACATATATATATGTGTGTATGGTATTCTGGATAAATGTACATATGTCTCCAATGTATGGTATATAAATATATATATATATATATATATATATATATATATATATATATATATATATATATATATATATATGTCTCCAAGAATACTACTCAGGTGTATGGTTTTCTGGGCAGATAGATATGTCTCTGAATGTTACTCAGGTGAATAGAATCATGGATAGATATGTTTCTGATCATGTTCTTCAGATTTTCTAACACAGCAGGTGTCTGTATTTGTAAATTGGCAGCTACCTAATATTATCCTGCTCCTTATGGACTGTTACAAATGAACTAAGTGTGACTGTACCGTAAAGTGTCGCAATGAATAGCCTGATAGAGGGCATGGAAGATTGGCCAGGAGACCATGGAAAGACAACTCTAAAGTCAGGCTAGATGTTTGTAGAGGTCATTTAATCACTCTGGCTTCTACGTTGACGCAGGTCATGGCGACGGAGGAAAACCGTGAACCACCGAGTGAGCAGCCTCCAGCTAGTCGTAATGATGGTTTGAGTGGTCAGGTGGCCGAACATCTCACTGGTGTGGCTTTCAAGCTGGCCCTGTCGAAGAAGAGCATAAGGTGTGTAACTCTGGCTTCCTGTGGGATTGTGTGTGTGTGTGTGTGTGTGTGTGTGTGTGTGTGTGCAGTGCATGCATGCATGCACGCATATATGTGTGCATGTGTACAAACCTGCATGCATGGGTGTGTGTATGTGTGTGAAAAAATTAAGTTCTGGTAATTGATGATGTTGTGATTGTTTTTTGTTTCAATGATTGATTTATTGAATAGGAAACCTTAATACTTTGTGATGTACCTACCTTTTATGTTTGTTTCCTTAGCAACCCCCCCCCCCAAGTTAATCTTGTGTTAGAAAGTGATAAGGCTGCATTGTATGATATGCTGATGTCAAATAGGGAAGTGTTTGAGCTGAATAAATACCCCACTATTATTATGTAAGTTGTCCAGAAATTGTTATATTTATGTCAGAATGACATGTATCAAGCAGAGTGATGAGCACATTACACTGTTATGATTATCCACATCTTCTTTTCCTTCCCACAGGCCCTGTCTAATGTTCTGGAGTTGCCCCAACGACCACCAGAAGAACCCAAACCTCCGCTGCTGATGAATGTGCATGATGACATCAGCATCCGCACCCACCACCTCAATCCCAACTATGGCTTCACGCCAGAGCAGACGGAACGGGAGATGCTCAAGTTGCTTCCCCTGGCAAGCAACTGTCGCACCTCGCGGCCCACATCGGCGGTGGCACGGGCACGGGCTTCCCGCCTCCAAGAGCTGATCCACTTCTGCGCCACCAATGGCCTGTCTCCCTCTGGTGAGTTGGGGCATTGGGTCAGAAGATGGGATAGGATTGTGTCATTTGACTGTGTTGCATCTTGTTGTATAAGTGTACATCAGTTTTCAGTTTGTTTCATCAAGGAGGTGTCACTGCATGCAGACTAGTCCATATATGCTACACCACATCCGCTATGTTTTGAGACCACACTGCATGTGATTTAAAGCTGATGGATAAATGAATTAACAACTAAGATGAGAGAATTTAAGAAGAGGGTCTTGTGGCTACTTAGCGGATGTCTGACCTTTGTGTTAGCCCAATGCGCCCATCAGACCTTGAGTAGTAAGTTACCTAGCACTGGTTGTGCCATTATCATCATTGTATGTGTGTGTGGTGAGTGTACACATTTGTGTATATATGTGTGTGTGTGTGTGTGTGTGTGTGTGTGTGTGTGTGTGTGTGTGTGTGTGTGTGTGTGTGTGTGCAGTGGATGCATGTTCATGATTTGGGACATTTTTGTCTATGTGTAAATTTCAGAGTCCTGTTTTTTTTTTTTTTTTTAATCTCATCTTTCATGCCTTCTTGGTGGTGTAACTTCTATGCCATTGGACCCAGCTCCCTCCCTCCCCACACACCCACACCCAGTCTGTTCTGTCAGTGTCTTAGTGGTATGACTTCATGCCATTGAATCCAGCTCCCTCCCCACACACCCACACCCAGGTCTGTTCTGTCAGTGTCTTAGTGGTATGACTTCATGCCATTGAATCCAGCTCCCTCCCCACACACCCACACACACCCAGGTCTGTTCTGTCAGTGTCTTAGTGGTATGACTTCATGCCATTGAATCCAGCTCCCTTCCCACACACCCACACCCCAGGTCTGTTCTGTCAGAGTCTTGGTAGAGACAGTCTCAACAAGCAGCAATTGTCTGGTTGTCATGAGGCAACCCACCAAAGGAAACACTGCACTACCCACTGAGTCAGTTTGGAGACATTCAGTGGTGCTTGCTCTGATGCACTGTATGTAGGACACCACTTAGCAGTGGCTTACTGATAAACTTAAAAGAAAAGTTCTTATTCTGCTGGACAAAAGGGACAACAAATTACAAGACAAAGCGCAATGCGTTTCGACCTCCAGTTGGTGCAAAATGTCCATACAATGACAGTTCTGTTAATTTTGCGGACATCGTAGACACTGACTAAAACGCTGCGCAGTTATGGACAACATAGTAGAAATCAAAACTGTTGTCATCATGAGAGCAGGCTTGAAGAAGCTAGGGGAAGAATTTTTTTTTCAATTTTTTGTTAGTGTGGAAAAAAAATTAAACTGAATGTATGCTGTAAAATGATACACATTATTAGCAGTTCAGTTCATGAGCCATTTATAGTAAGATTAGCCATTTTTTGGTCTCCTATCCTATCAACTGTCTCGTTTCAAAAGATGATAGTATAACCCAGTACTGGTGAAGTTTACATGTTGGTTGAAGTGCGTCATCTGTTGTGGCAGAAGAGGGTCATTCAGGAGAGGCAAGTCTTTCTGCAGAGGATGCAGCTGAGCTAATCCTCAGCTTTCAGAGCAGGCAGAGCATACTGAGTCTTTTCTTCTCTTCCCACAGTTTCTTTCTTTGTTGTTGGGAACTGACATGGTTCTAATATTGAACAAATGTTACTGTTTTAATGTTGAATTAACGATTTTTGTTCTAATGTTCAGCTGACATTGTTCTGTGTTTTCTCTCCTGCTGGGCAGAGATTGACCGTGCCTTCAAGCTGTTTGTCTTTGAGAGCATGGACCTGGCATCCACTGACCACAATGGCTTTCTGCTGACCCGTGAGGCTGAGGGCGTGGAGCACTCCAGCATCCCCTGGGATGACCCCTACCCCTTCTTCAAGGGCATGATACCACGGGAAGAGAAGGCCTCCAAGGTGGAGCTGGTAGAAACGCCGTCCGAAGAGCGCTCAGGTTAGCATTGAAAGCGTGGGTTTTTTTGCCTTTTTTTTGTGTTTGTTGAGTGCTCATTTTCAAGAAAAAAAAAGTTGTTTGTTCGGCATCAGGAGTACTTGCAACAGCTTTCAACTGGTCATTCTTTTGTTACCTGCTTGATAATGTTCAGGAATTGTTCCAGAGATTTTAAAAACATTTGACACAGAAATGGGTATTGTGCATGAAGCATTGATTTTCCTAACAATAGCGTGTGGTTAGCATGTTTGTGTATGCACTGAGTGCGCTGTGATTTAGTGTACACTGTCCACTGGCATTGCACAGTATTCTGCTTCTCCCATTGTAAGCACTTGACACTGTACATTTCTCTGGCTGTGTTCCGTGTCTGATTTCAGTTCTGGTGATCCTGAGTCTGTATTGCACAGTTTATGTATGATCAGTCTCTCTTGTGTACTTGTTTAGGCATGTATTTGTGTATTTTCTGTTTATTGGATGGACTGTCATTGGTTTATCACAGCTTCTGACATGAAGTATTTATTTTTTTTTTTTTGGACATGATCTGGAGAATTTCTCTAGTCATGTATATAATGTAACTTACTAATCAACACATACTTACAAAGACTAATGCTGTATGCAGAATGTAGGCGGCTGTGTACTTAGCCACTTAGCTTGAATGTACGTGTCTCCTTCTTTTTTTTCTTTGTACGCCCTTCACAATAACTCCACCCATCAGACAGCGAACTTGAGTTTTCCCGCTTTCCACCCCCTCACCACCGCTGGGCACTGACCACTTCAGCTACAAGCCGTCTCGGCCGTCACGTGGCAACGACAAAAAGTCGGCAGGGGCAGGCGGTGTGTCGGGCAAGGGGGGCGCTTCTAGGTCAGGAGAAAGACCCTCCAAAGCTGGGTGGAGGCGTCAGCAAAAGAGTGGGTGAACTTGCCTCCGGCTGTGTGCGAAACTCGCCCTAGACTAGCAGGCTTGTGTGCTGTGGTGGTCTGACTGGTGTGGCTAGATTTGTCTTCCCCTCCTCCCCTCTGCCTTCCTTTCCTTCATGAAGATGTCTTCATCTACTTCTCACTTTTGTCTTGGTGACACCTGCCTCCATATTACACTGTTTAACACTTTCAGGCAGCATGCATGCATAATGGGCATTACGAGACTTGTGGAGGAAGTAAAGGTAACTCCTCTGTCATGGAAGGTAAATAAGATACGGTTTCTATGGAACTGGTGATTATGGAGTCCGGTAGCATTGAAAGTGTTCTTAAGCGTTGGCAAACTGATTTGACAAACTAGTGGCCAGATGAGGTTTGTTTTCTTGGTATCTGTTTTGTACAACCTGTATCAGCTCAACCCCACAAAGCCAAGATGTGATCATCGTGTGATGTAGTTCACCATGTTTAGTCTGTCACTTTCTTGACTTTGCACTCACTGTCAAAGTTTTATAAAAAACCCAGTGGGCAACATTTCATAATCATGATTATGATGTTGTGATGTTTTATGCAGCGAAAAGTAAACCAAAAAGTCGTAAACCATGTGCAAAATTGACTATTGATAAGAAGCAAAAAAAAAAAAAAAAAAAAGAAAGGAGAGTTATCTTGTCCTGCTTGAAACATTAGTTTCTGCTGGACATGTTCTGGCATGGGGCTAGCAAAGAGATGGAACCGCTCCCTCTGTGTCACCCATAATAGCTGAAACTGTTAAACAGTGTATTCTAATTTTTAAAAAATCACACTTTTCAAGTCAGCCACTGAAGATTACAGTTTGAACTCATGCAGTGAAGAACACTTGATGAGAGTCACAAAAACATGAAGAATGTACAGGCAGTTGAAGTCAGTTACAAAGTGTGAGGTGAAGCAGTTGACAGGAAATCAGTCATTGATATCTCTGTGAGACAGTATGTCACCTGAAATACCAAAAACTATATAAAAAAAAAAGTGTACTCTTTCAGTGCTTGAGTCTGTAACTGTTGATTACCTGTCTTATAGCATCCAAACTCAGAGCTGTAACTCTTTCTAAGGCAGCCATCTTGAGTTCCTGTACCTTATTTGTTAGTGTCGGTCTTGTGCAATTGAAGTTTAAAAATGGAAATTTCTTCACTCTTTGTACATCCTGATGCGTGTTTGTCTTTTAGGTCACTGAGACGTTGATATTCAATGCTTCACAATATACCATCTTTTAGTTGGCATTTTACTTTTTATGCTTTTTGTTCTTTCTTAGTTTTACTGTCGTAGAAATGCTTCCAGAAAAATGCCAGGTCTGTTTTAGTGGTTGTAGTAGAACAGACTGTCTGAAATCGGCTTGTAGACCTCATGGCATTCATAGGTCCCATCCGTATTACAAATGGTCTAGTTCGTTTTTTTTCGTTTAGTGTCATATTATTTTTTGTTTTGTTTTGTTTTGATATTGTGGTAAGTGCATCATATAGTCTTGGTTGGCCCCCTGTGATTGGCTAGGCTATAAACAACATGAAACAGGACAAATTGTATCCAGTTTTTACAAAATGAAATGGTGACGTTTCTTGCAATGTTATGCTGCCATTTCCTGCTTGTATTACACCCACATAATTTTATGTTATGTAAATAAGTATGCACAAAAATCACACACACATAAACACTCAAGCACATGTGAACAGTAGTAACCCACATGTGCTTGCATACAGGCACACATGCAAGTGTACAAGCACATGTACACACATGTGCACACACACACACACACACACACACACACACACACACACACACACACACACACACACAACATACATACACACACACACACACGCATACACACACACACTCTCTCTCTCACACACACACACACACACACACACACACACACACACACACATATGCTGCCCTTCTTTTCTGCTTACAAGCATATCTGCCCTCTTTTTTTTTTGTGGTCTTCTTTTTTTTCAATTTTTCCTGTCAGGGGCAAAAATTCAGCATACTTAGTTCACATGGATTCGAATTAAAGAAAGAGAAAAGAAAATCGAAATGAGTGAATTGTGAGATTAAGATCGTGTTAGCCAGAGACCTTTTAAACCCATACAAGTTTAAAGCCCGGACATCCTCTCTGGCCTGGCCAGTTTTGGCTGATCTGCACGATTGGGAGGATACTTCATTTGAACTGTAATATCTTAGAAAATTTTTTCTTACTGAGAGGCTAACAATTTCATACAGTTATTCAAAATAATGTGTATTAACGTATCAGAATTTCTGTTAATAGAGTGCTTTTACAGACTTTCGATGCTTTGACAAAACTCAAACATTATTTCATTCTTAAGCCAACTCCTTTTTTGAATGTAATCAAATAAAGTACACTAATCCTTCAAACTGCTCAGCAGAATTCAGTGTACTTATAAGGAAGGAAGTTCTGCAAGAGTTACTTTCCTTTCCTCACAGTTTAGATTAATATTCATGAGTTGATAAACCTGTTTGAATAAATGGACTGTTTTGCCCGGAATGCTGTTTGAATGCAGGCTGAGAATGATGTGTGGTTACATGTGAGGTGTTCTCAAGTCAGAGCCTATATGAGGTCTTAGACACCTCAAATGGCTGCATTCAAAACAGAGCTGTATCTGTAGCAGTGTCCTTGCACTCTTAGATGATCTTGAACAAATTACTGGGTAATATCAGTGTGCAATATACTAAAAATTCTGTTGAAAGACATACATGCATGCACATACAAGCACATGCATACACACATACATGACTTATGAAACAAAAGAGTAGGAACAGTTGATTATTTAAACCGAAAAAAAATCTTTTCTTTGTGTGTGTTACATATTGAGTTGGAAATCTTTCATTTTCTTTAAACTTAAGTTTTTTTCTTTTCTTGCAATCTTTTTTCCTTTTACTTTTTCTTTCTCTTTCTTTATTTGTTCAAATTTTCTTTCAGTTAAGTTTTTTGTTTTTCTTTATTTTTCTTTTTTGTTATTGATGATGGCTTGTTTCTCTCTCTCACTCTGTCTGTATGTCTCTGTCTGCCGGCTTGTCTGTCTGTCTGTTCCCTCCCTCCCCCCTCTGCCTCCTTCTCTCTGTCTGTCTGTCTGTCTGTCTCTGTCTCTCATGTTTATCTCAATGTAACAGAGTTTAACATTACTTTTCATCAAGAGGAACTTTAAGGTTAGAGCATTTTGAATATTTTTGGAAAAAAAAGAAAGAAATAAGTATGAGTTCCTTGGAGTCTTCTTTGCTTCCAAACTAGAGCATGTTTAATTAATGAAAGAGAGGAATAAACAAGAAGTTGTCTTTCTTTTTTTTGTGAAAAAAAAAAGAAAGAAAAAAAAGCCTTATTGATTTTATGAATATAGATAATCTGTTAATCTTCAGAATACCCTTTTTGATCCCTTTTTGTTTACATATTCAACTCACATTTGAATTAGATGTGTTACTGAATGTTTTAGTCATAGTATATTGTTGGTCTTTAAAAGAAAAAAATGAAGATAAAAGATAAACTACTGGTCCACTTTCAAGGAAATTTGTTTTGCAGTGATGAAAATGTTACACAATTTTGAAAGATCTCTGTCTGTCAGTCTGTCTGTCTGTCTGTCTGTCTGTCTGCTCTGTCTCTCTCTCTCTCTCTCTCTCTCTCTCTCTCTCTCTCTCTCTCTCTCTCTCATACACACATGTGATGTCATATTGACGTATAACACGGGAGAATATTGCTATGATTGTCACACACACATGCATACACACACACACACACACACACACACACACACACACACACACACACACACACACACACACACACACACACACACACACATACACACACACACATAATAAGATTAACACTCACACAGTTGAAATCATACCAGAAATCAAAGCAACCTGTTTGTAAATGAAAAGGTCATCATATGAAAAATAACAAGCCATTTGCTATCAGTCAAATGTAGCTACTGGCAATTGAACGAGACACTCCCTTCATCAAAACTCCAACTCTTTTACCTCAAACTATATCCAATCCAGCAAACTGTCAGTTAAAAGTAACGGCAAAGTGTTTGAAGGTAGAATGTTACCAAAGCAAGTGTTAAGTATCCATGAAATGTGGAATTGGCAGTCACACATGGACTGTACAGGATGAAAAGAGAAAAACAAGCAAACCCCCTAAAGATGAGTATACCAGCTCAGTGTGTTGTTTCTAGATCTATAAACAGTTAATTTGTGAAAAGTTTGTTTTGTAGCAACAAAGTATAATATTTATTATAAAGCATTATGAGAAGTGTATGTGTATAGGCCAGTCTGAAAACCAGGGCAAGACAACGACATTCCAGACAGGTGGTCTGAATTGATATGATGCGTTTCTCTGTGTGTCTTTTTTTTCTTTTCTGTCATGCTTTTTTCTTCTATGACTGGCTGCACATTATAATATGTGCACTTGATGTTCAGTTATCTGACATAGAGAATTGGGGTAGTTGTCTACAGGGAACTTGTTTAGACAGGTGCTTTGCCTAGTCACAGCATGCTAGACTTGGGTTTAGATGTATAAGTGAGTTCTGTGTTGTCTTGTTCATGATTATGTATTCACTTGAAAACTAGATTGGTTGTGTGATTCTGGGTTGTGTAGACTTTTATGTTTGAGTGGAAAAGGTGTAGACTGAAACAAGTGTTGAGAGAGAGAGAGAGAGAGAGAGAGAGAGAGAGAGAGAGAGAGAGAGAGAATGTGCATGCACACGCACATACAAGCTTACATGAGTGTGATTGAGAGGCTGGTCGAGAAAAAAAATATGATTCTGTTTATGTGTGTGTGTGTGTGTGTGTGTGAGTGTGTGTGTGTATATATGTGTGTGTGTGTGTGTGTGTGTGTGTGTGTGTGTGTGTGTGTGTGTGTGTGTGTGTGTGCACGCAGTCCTCTGTGTGTGTGTGTGTGTGTGTGTGTGTGTGTGTGTGTGTGTGTGTGTGTGTGTGTGTGTGTGTGTGTGTGTGTGTGTGTGTGTGTGTGTGTGTGTGTGTGTGTGAGAGAGAGTGTGTGTGTGTGTGTGTGTGTGTGTGTGTGTGTGTAGTGCGTGTGTGTGTGTGTGTGTGTGTGTGTGTGTGTGTGTGTGTGTGTGTGTGTGTGTGTGTGTGTGTGTGTGTGCATATCCAAAGGAAAAGGGCAGCTCACTGATTCTTCACATTAAGTATTAGTATTTATTGTTCACCGTCACATATACAAGTAGCCTTCATCCAACCATCATCCAGTTGAACATTTTAGATCCAAAGATTGTAGAAATCTGCTATTATATTTATGCTAACATACTCATTATCATCACATGCTCTGTGGACATATTGATGGTCTCTGATGTACACCCTCAGGTACCTGACATACTCATTATCATCACATGCTCTGTGGACATATTGATGGTCTCTATTCGATGTACACCCACAGGTGCCAAACATACTCATTATCATCACATGCTCTGTGGACATATTAATGGTCTCTAATTACACCCACAGGTGCTAAACATACTCATTATCATCACATGCTCTGTGGACATATTGATGGTCTCTATTTGATGTACACCCACAGGTGCTAAACATAC
Source organism: Conus betulinus (assembly GCA_016801955.1). Classification (NCBI taxonomy): domain Eukaryota; kingdom Metazoa; phylum Mollusca; class Gastropoda; order Neogastropoda; family Conidae; genus Conus; species Conus betulinus. The sequence continues at coordinate 662,976 of JADBJO010000052.1, read as the reverse complement.
TCATTATCATCACATGCTCTGTGGACATATTGATGGTCTCTATTTGATGTACACCCACAGGTGCCAAACATACTCATTATCATCACATGCTCTGTGGACATATTGATGGTCTCTATTTGATGTGTACGCCCACAGGTGCCAAACATACTCATTATCATCACATGCTCTGTGGACATATTGATGGTCTCTATTTGATGTACACCCACAGGTGCCAAATCCCCGGGCCCAGACGACAATGTGTCCCAAGGTCTGGAGACAGACCGTTCTGCCAACCCGAAAGAGACAGGGCGCATCAGTTCTCGCTCCTCTAGCCGGTCGTCCAGTGCTGGGAGCAAAAAGGGCATCCTGCGCTCTCGCTCCGCCTCCGCCACGCCGAGAAGATCACGCAGCGATTCATGTGGTGAGTGGAATTCACAAACACAAAAAGAAGTGGATAACATCTAAGATGTACAGTGTTACTGTCGTTTCTTAGTCGGTTTGTGTATTGGTGAGAAAAACAAAAAAATAAACATTCAACGCCCATCTTGCGCTGAATTTGACAAGAGAATTGATCGCTCGTTCTTCATTTTTTGTTGTTCTGAGCATTGTTTTATTTTGCTAGAAGAAGAACTAAGAGGTCGAAACATGTTGTGTTTTGTTTTGTGATTCATTTGAGCATGTTTGGTGGATGTAGAATTTAAACTTTTTGAAAATTGAAAATAACCATTCATTGAGAGTTGTGGTCGTGTGGTTTGAACCAAACAAACTGTCATGTACGAGGATAATAGATAAGCACTGATGTGCTTTTTTACATCCAGTCCTCGCCCTGAATAGGGTCAACATAAGATAAGGCAACAAAAGAAGCATGCAAAAAGTGACTAGAACTACAATACGATACAAAAAAAAAAAAAAAAAAAAAAAAAAAAAAAAGTGAGAGAGAGAGAGAGAGAGAGAGAGAGAGAGAGAGAGAGAGAGAGAGAGAGAGAGAGAGAGAGACGAAGGAGCGAAAGGAGTGCAGGGAAGGGCGACAGAGAGCGAGAGGGAGAGAGGGACAAAGGCGAGAGTGGGTGCGGGGGAAAGAGCGTTAGAAACAATCTGACAATCAAAACATTCCAAGGAGATGCAAGACAAGCAATTTGAAGCACCAGGGGGAAAAATGAAAGTAAGCACAAATCGGGGGGAGATGCATAATGATGGCCCAGTCACCACGTCGGGAGGGGGGGGGGGGGGGGGGGGGGGGGGGGGGGGGGGGGGGGGGGGATGTCATATAGATAATAAATCAAGTCATTCCAACAGAACTGTGTATGTGTGTGTGTGTGTGTGTGTGTGTGTGAGTGAGAGAGAGATGAGAGAGAGAGAGAGAGAGAGAGAGAGAGAGAGAGAGAGAGTGTCGCGCATAAGAATACAAGCATACAAGCATAACAACATAATGAAAATTGCAGGTAAAAGTAGGAAACACACACGTGCGCGTGCGCACACACATACATACACACATACACACGCGCGCGCGCGCGCGCGCGCACGCAGGCGCGCGCGCGTACTCGTATACAGCATACTTATTAAACGGAATAACATGTGCATTTCAAGTACAAAACACTTTCTAAATAGTCAGGGTCATACAAAAGGCAAAGAGGGTGTTGGTGGTGGTGGTGGATTTATGGCGAAGTATGCAAGTATTGGCACATAAGATGGTTGAAATAATGGTGTTTGAAGGTTGCTATGCATTGGTGTTGTTTTGGTTGATTCAGGGAGCGAGTTCCATTGACAGGAACCTGAATATGTTAAACTGGATTTGAATAAATCAATTCTAGGAACAGGGACATGAAGTTTGGGTAGAGAGTCCTTGAGGAATTAATTGAGAATCTGTGAACTAATGTTGAGGGTGCCTTCCCAGACACAATCTTGTGCATTATGATCCCTTTGTTGTATTTAATAATCTCAGACAGACTTAAGGGGAGAACTTTGAATCTTTATATAGTCCGAGTCCAGAAGACTACTGCTTTTTAGGGAGGACTAATTTGAGTGCTCGCTTGTGTAGGCTTAGCAATGGTTTGAGGGGTGTGTTAGCGCTAGCAGAGTCCCATAGAGTAGATCCATAGTCTATGTATGATGATGGATATGAGACTGGAAAAAAGAGCTTGCGTGAATGCAGGTCGAGGAAGCGTTTGATTCTGGAGAGTTGATAAACTTTCTGCGAAATTTTTTTGCACAGTGAGGTTATGTGAGTTTGCCAACTAATATTGTTATCAATTGTTATTCCTAGCACTTTGAGGAATGTAACCTGTTCAACTGGTACATTTTTAAGATGTACAGGAGGGAACTTAATAGTGAGATTTTGTCTCTTTTTTTTGCCTAGTTGTGATAAGCATGGATTTAGTTTTTTTGAGGTGAAGTGACATGTGATTTAATTTTCAGTCCATCTTACGAGGTCATTTGCACTTTCTTGTAAAGTTTGTGCAAGACACAGTAACATCAGAATGATTTGTGTGTATTGTTGTATCATCATCGCAAGAGTTCACAGGTGGATGTAATATAGAGAGGTAGATCATTGATGTAAATGGTGAACAGTAAGGGACCCAGGATAGAGCCTTGTGGGACGCCATAGGAAAGTGTTTGAATGAAGAGAAAATTGTATTAATTTTCACACACATTGTTGCCTATTTGTGAGATATGAGCCAAAAAAAGCGTAAGAGTTTTTGTGGATAAGCCATACAATTTTCATTTTCTGAGAAGAAGGTTATGGTCTATCACATCAAATGCTTTTTTTGAAATCAATAAATAGGACACCACAATATCTGTTGTTGTGTTAATATGCTATTTAGCCAGTCATCAACGAGGTTGATTAGGGCTGTGTGGCATGAATGGTGTGTCGGAACCGGAACCCGGACTGTCTTGGATGAAGCAAGTGGTAAGTATTAAGGTGGTGTAATGTGTGTTTGTTTATGTGTTTTTTCAAAGGTTTGGAAAGAGTTTGGAAGTGATTGAGATTGGTCTGTAGTTTGCAGGGTCTGAGTTGTCACCTGATTTGTGTAGATAGGTATGACTTTCGCTTTTTTTTGAACTATCGGGAAAATGATTTTTGTCGATGCATAAATTGAAGATGTATGTTAACGTATCTGTAATTGCTGGAGCTGCTAGTTTGAGGATTTTGCCATCTAGGCCATCCACCCCCGCAGGCACCTGACTGTTTTTTAGGTGCGTTAGGTAGTGATAAACTCAAAGACTGTTACTGGTGGAATATAAAGTTCAGACGTGATGTTTTTTTCTTGGCAATATTGTTTCAGTTTTTTGAAGGTCGTTTGATCTGGAAGAATCTGTCGTGACAATGTTACTGGCTATAGTGCAAAAGTGGGAGTTCAGCTGTTCGACAGAGATGTCTTTAATTACAGTTGATTTGGAAGAAGATTTATTGTTTGTAAGTTCGTTAATAGCTCTCCATACCAATTTTGGGGTTCTGGTTTGATGATATTAGTTCTCGATAATATTTCGTTTTTTTTCTCTGCGCTTCTGTGAATTTATTGCATTTCTCAGTTTTTTAGATTCCTCTTCATAGCCATGTTGTTTAAGCATATCTCTAAGGTAACCTGCCTCCTGTAACTCTTTAGTGTACCATGCCGGCTTAGGATCATGTCGTACTCTAATCGTTTTTAGAGGGGCGTGTTTGTCATATATTTTTCTGTAAATGTTTTAATCCAAAATTCACAGCAAGATCTGGATGAGTTATGTTGAAAACTGAAGAGAGATTTGAGTTAAGCAAGTCATGCAGAAAATCTTGGTTGTTAAAGTTTGTAAAGCAACGGTAGGTTTTTATTCACTACAGTTTAGAACAGGGACGCAGGCTTCTGCTACGTTAGTTTTATCTGAAATATAAATATGGTCGATAAGTGTCTTCGAGTTTGGTGTGACTCTTGTTGGAGAATCGATGAGTTGATGCAAATTAAATAGGTTGAATGCTTGTGTCCATTGTTTTTGCATTTTCAGAAGATCTATGTTAAAGTCTCCAAGTAAAATGATTTTTTTGGATTCTAGCGAGACTGCATCCATCATTGTAAATTTTGTCGACCCAGTTTACCCTTTTCAGATGGGTTCCTGTAACAGAAAGTACCAAAATGGATTTCTTTCAGCTTTTCTATCCAGACATCCAACTTACAAAACAGGGAGGGTTTCTAAGAAGACAGATCAGCTTAAACTTCTATCCAGACACATTCTACATCTTTACTTTTCTAGGTGAGAAGTCGTTGGAAGGTAAGGGTTTCGCTAATGTAGTTCCTGAAGACCCCCGTCTCTTTCGGTTGTGTAGTAGATCTTTCCGGATTGTGTTATATCCTGGAATAGTTACATCATTGTGCTAATGCGTGCAGCTAATCTGGGATTCAGAGAGTCCTAAAATATGAAAGGGTTTTCCATGATTCCAAATCAGTGTTGATATATCTGATGTCTTGTTAACTGCATGTTGGATATTAAGGTGACAGATTCGGAGTCCTTCTTCTTTGCATGGCCATGCAGACTGGGTTCTTGCTCTCATTTCTATTTGTAGTTGTGTACTGATGTGATGAATAATAAGAAGAGACGGCGATTTTGCTCGGTGGGTGGTGACGTTATGATGTGTGTATATAAAGGAACAGAATAAAAACATCACAAAAAAGAGCGAAAATGGGGCTGGTTTTATATTTATACACCGTAACAACTTTTTAGGAAACCAGAAGGGTAAAAAAAAGAAAAAAAAAAAAAAAAAAAAAAAAAGAAAATCTTTACAGTATCTGTCCGTAACTCCTCGGCCAGATGGTATACTTATGGATACACGTTTCTGAAATGAAAATATACACTTCCTCTCACAAAAGGAAGCAGTTTTAAAACAAGATTACACTTAAGGGGATACAGAAAGAGGTGGAAAAAGGAAAAACTGTAACTTAAGACAAAAATATCAAAAAAAAACCAAAACTCAAAAATGAAAAAAAAGTGGGAAAAAAAAAAAAAAAAAAACTCACTCACAAAATACACAAATCACGTAGCCGCACTTGTAGTTAAAAGTTTGGCAAATGCACAATATTGCCTCGTTTTGCAGTAAGCAGTAGTCTTTTTTTTTAATTGCAGAGTCTGCTGCTGTAGAGTAGAGGCTTTGTTCAGTCTCTTTCTATAAGGTACACAGTCTTGCGCTTTTTACAAAGTCTTCTGTTGTATACTTTTTTTCCACAGCACACAGTCTTGCGCTTTTCCAAAGTCTTCTGTTGTTTACTTTTTTTTTTTTTTTCCACAACACCCACTGAAGGCACACTTCTTGATACGAGAGTAATATGTCGTATTAGTATGATGCAATACATATGACAGGCACACGACAGACTGCAGCAGCAGGCCATACAAAGAAACAATCAAACAAACAAAAACACGTAAAAACACGTAAAACACACACACACACACACACACACACACACACACACACACACACACACACACACACACACACACACACACACACACAAACGCACGCGCGGGCGCGCGCAGACACACATACACACATGTGTGTGTGCATCCACACACATGCATGTAGAAAACTATTAATGCGCTCACAACAATTAGATATGCGCAGACACACATAGCACATGGATTATGAAATAGCTTATTGCAGTACATATCTATGTGCTATGCATTGGATATTAAATATTATGCAATGACATACAAATATAAAGGATGCATACAGTGACATATCAATTCAATTCAATGAGGACATGGGGAGAGGAGCTGGGTTGGTGTTGCTGTGACAGGAACTGAGCAGTCATTGTGTTCAGCAACTGAACAGCAAATGGATGTAGCGTAGCGGGCTGGGGGGTTGTGCTGACTGCAGTGGGATGATGTGCGTGATGGTGGGGGGTCGGAAGTGTAATGTGTGTGGGTGGTAGGAGTGTTGTGTTCGGAAGTGTAAGGTGGGTCATTGTCTGGAGTTGGTGGATTGTATGGGGTATTAGAGGGTGGTAGTTTGTGCTGTGCTGCTGGGAAATTGTGGCCAAGCTGTGTTGTGAGGTTGCAGCTGAGATGTGTTTGGAGGTGGGGGTGTTGTTGTTGCTGCTGTGTGTGTTTGGACATGGAAGGGGGTGATGTGCTGTGGGGGTGGAGGGTGCAAGTCACGTTTCTGTACTCTTTATATTGATGTTTGTCATTTCTATTCACTGGGGAAGAAAAGGAATACATGTGGGTAGGGGATTGTAGAAGGGGTTGCTTTGTAGGGCGTTGATGCCGACCTAGCATATTATACACACTGCGAGAGTTTGGATTTTTGGGAGTGTTTGCTGGAAAATCAGTTTCGTAGTCATAGCTAGGGGGACTGTTAGTGGTCACAGGGGCGTGTTGTGTTGCAAGACGGTCACTTCTTGCTCTTTGTGTGGTGGGCCTGACGTAGCTGGATGGTTGGGTCTTGTGGTTATTAGTGGGACAGATGTTGGAGGCAAGGACTTTTGAAAGCCATATGAACTGGGATGTAGTCTGTCCTGGTACATGGCTTTCTTTGGTGCCCCAGATCTGGCGAGGAAGGAGGGGGTGTTATCTAGGTAACTGATCCTCTCTTGACGGCAGGAGAGGCGAAGATTGGCCGTGGATCGTGACGCGCCATGTCCTTAAGGGGGTGTTGACCAAGGGGAGGAAGAATGGAGGAGGCCTGCAGTGAAGCACTGGGGAACGCTTGCCTAAGTAGGTGGATTAACTCAACCCAGTCTGCTACAGGCACTGGCCTTTCGTCACAGCTGTTGATCCCCACATGGAAAGTGACCCGTTGGATGTGGAGGAGTGATGGGGGCAGTGATTTCAGCCACTGACACAGCTGATGGACTGTCAGGCCAGGCACAGACAGATTGTTCACCCTGTAGCGCTCTGTTGACATTTGCTTCTCATCTACCCCTTTTAACACAGAGTCTCCTAATAGTAGCATGTTACAATTTTCTGGATTGTCTTTTGTCGTAGGATAGCTAGAGGAGGTGGGGGATGTGGATTCTGTTTGTTGATGGCAGTGGGGATTTCTGTCATTGTGTTTGTGTGTGGTTTGTTTCTTGTTGTGTAGAGATTTTGGTGATGGAACAGAAGAACCTGTGTTTTGCTCTGTAGAACTGTCTGACAGCACACTGTATGTATTGGATGTTTCCACAGCATACTCCATCTGTGTAGATGATGTAGTTGATGTGTCACTGTGTGTCTGGATTGTTTGGTTGTCTGGTTGTTGTGTTTGATTGATTGGTTTGAGGGCGTGCATTCGTTTCCTAATGTCAGTATTGATGTTGTTTTGACTGTCTTTGAATGATTGCAGTTTGCTTGTGCTGTCTTTCATCTGGCGCTGTAGATGTGTATGTTCATAGAGAGAGAGAGAGAGAGAGAGAGAGAGCAAAAGAAGAGAGATGAAAGAGGACAGAACGTGAGAGGAACATTAAAGTCTTGTTGTGGATGAAATAGATAAGCTACAGCAAACTTTTTTTTTTTTAACATCATGCCTTCAGGAAAGGAAAGAAAAGATCCAGGACAAAAGAAAACGTTCACATATCAAGAGGTATACAAGCCTGTACAGATGCTTACTAGAAAATACTGAGTATGGATAAACACAACACAAACCGACAGACAGACAGACAAACAGACAGACAGACAGACAGACAGACACACAGACACAGACACAGACACACACAGTCATGCGAGAGAGAGAGAGAGAGAGAGAGGAGAGAGAGAGAGAGAGAGAGAGTAAAAAGCGGAGAGGGAGGTGGAAGGAAGAAGAAGAAACCCTTTTATCACAAGATCAGTCTGTGTAGCACAAAACTGTCGCCCCAATCAAGCATGACGTTTGCTCACCAACTGAAGAATTTGATGTCTGTAACATTTCTTACCCTCCTACCACAATTTGTGTAGGGTCTAGGGCTCGTGCTTCAGAAAAAAAGAAGACAAGGGCCTTCCAACATATTCAGATACATGCACACGCATGTGAATGTGCACATGCACGCTTCACAGAAGGTTTTAACGAAGGTCATGAAAGTGTCTGTTTTGCTGCTGGATGTTGGTGCTACTACACCAGTGGATTGTACTGAAAAATACCCCATTGATTACAGACTAGTCGACTGTTGATTACAGACTAGTCGACTATTGATTACAGACTAGTCAGCTATTGATTACAGACTAGTCGGCTATTGATTACAGACTAGTCAACTATTGATTACAGACTAGTCGACTGTTGATTACAGACTAGTCGACTAATTTTCCCCAGTGACCATTTCTGAATATACTGATGGGAACAGTAACAGAGCAATGACAATAACAGTAAAAACAGTTGGGATGATGGGTGCAGTAAATGCATTAGCAACAACAGCAACAACAACAACAACAACAACAATAACAAATGGCTGCAGAGGCTAGGCTATAAAACGACGACAGAAACAACACCAACAAAATCCATTAGGTATCTTTTAAGACAAGAGTGTGTGTGGCGCAGGAAAAGCACACAAGAAAACAACTGACCAATGAGTGTTTTGGTTTGAATTTTGTTGTGTAGAATTTTCCAAAGAATTTCGTTCTGGTCACACCTCCCTTGGTATGTCTTGTGTTTTTTTTTTTTTGGTTCTTTTTGGTTTTTTTTTTGCCATTAGACCTGGTTTTTGTTGGTTTTTTTTTACCCTCCTTTCCCTCACCTGCTTTAAAAAAAAATTACTTATTTTTTGTTAGTCTTTTCTGTTTGGCTTTATTTGTTATTTTGTAACTGGTAAGCATGCGCACAAACCTTTAGAATGTATATTAGATGAATCTTTGATAACAGGATAACCCATTTACAAGTTTTCAGACAAGATTTTCAAAGATTTATTTCACTGACTTGCTTGTGATTTCTTACACATTTTTTTTTTTTCATGTACCATTTATGGGAGTAGCCTTGAATAAAAATCTTAGCAGTGGTGATTAGACTTTGTGGCTAAAAATAGAATCTGTGTGGATTAAAATAGAAAGTGTGTAGATATGATTTTGTGGGGAGCAAGCCATATAAGGATGGGTGTTCAGATCTGGGAACGCTTGCTTTAGTTGTGATTTCTTGCTAGTGTCAGATAAGATTTGCCTTGGTTGAGTATAGGAATAATTACATAGTTGGCTATTTTCAGTTTAAAAACCTTGCTGTTGGTAGGCGTAACATATTTTGTTTTCTTACAGTCTAATTTCACTCTTTCACCCTTGCTGAAGAATCAGGTTCATTGCTTAATTTTGGGTTTACTAAATTCATTATTTTTTTAAGGAGAGGATGTGGTTATTGGTTGGATTTTTGTTGTTGTTGTTTGTTTGTTTGTTTGTTTTGTTTTTTTACCAGTAATACAATACATTTTTTTTCAAATCTGCTTTTTATTTTCACAGACATACTGAAACAATACAAAATTTGGAATGTTACGGAAAGGGATAACACAACATTGCTATTCTTTTTTCTAATACTTAAAACATTGTCTCAGATGTAAAAATTAAGATCTACTGTTCAAAGTAAATAAAGGGTAGAATTTTTCTCCTCTTTCCATGGGACTTGAACGGTAATGTCTGTGCAATATTTTTCGATGAGATGTTTAGAAAGAAAAAAAAGAAAAAAAAAAGCATCATTTAGCAGCTGCTACAGAAAACATGACCAAGAAGAGTTTGTCAGTGGCTGGAATGTAAAGAAATATTCTCCGAGATCAGTTTGTGTATGCACCCTACACACACACACACACACACACACACACACACACACACACACACACACACACACACACACACACACAAAATAAAAAAAGATAGGAAAGAAAGCTGTGTTGCTGTGGCGTTTGAATGTTTCACACATTTGGAGACTAAAAACGAAAAAAGAAATGAAGTCGTATGGGGCGGATGAACCTCCCTGTAATGAGTGACCCCTGAAACCCCTGGCCTGTGGTGTTGAGATTAATGACCAAAGAGCCTGAGGCTACTGAGGACAGCTTGTTGCCAGACCAACAAATTAGGAGTGAAGTGAAGGAGTGTTGATTGGGAGGTAAGTTCAAAGAACAAATCGTTGGGTCTGGAGTCCGGGATTGCAAAGTAATAACGAACCATAGTTTTTCACTTAACAGAAGCCCATGACCCACAATCTCAATCACAGGGTTATGGTAAGCTAAGAACTGAGTCTTAGTTGAAGTTTGATTGATCTTTTTCCAAGGGAGGGGACACAACCTGCAATTCTGCTCACTGATGTTCCATGGAGATGTATTGTTAGGCCCACTAAACCTGGAACTGCTGAATAGGCTGTGATGTTGATTTATGCAGCCTCTTTGTCGTCACTGTCACTTCTTTATTTCCACACCATTGTGAATGTGAATGTTTTGACTGTACCAAAATCAGAATGTTTTGTTTTGAATCAAGAACAGAAATTTAGGCCAAACAACCACAAATTTCCATTACAGGAGACTTTTCACACTCTGATTTTGATTATAGAAGAGCTTTCATGTGTTATTTCCCTTTTGAAGGAACGTAAACATGTCCATGAACATTTTCAGTAATCCTTTTTTTTTGCTGTAAAGCAAGCTTAATGAATGTTACCAAACTTGGATCAGAAAGCAAAAGATCGGGCAGTTAAGAACTAAGACAAGATCACAAGAGCTTGCAAACGAGATGAACTAGGCTCCTGATCTAAACGTTCGTTCCCATTACGAATGGCCTATGGTAATGACAAAACACAAAAGGTCTTGAAAAATGGAATAAAAAAAAAAAAGCCTTTAAAGTGAAATAAGCTTTGGAAAGACAAAGACAAATGCTGTTCTAGATAGACAAAAGCAAGTCTTAATTGGGATGGAGTCTGTATTTAGAGATAAATGCAGTACAGATAAAGACAAAAATGGTGAAAACAATACACATCTTTTACAAGGACGGTCTTTTTTTTATTCAGAGGTAAAATCAGATGTAGACCCAAAACAAACTAAATCACTAAATCTAACAATAGATATTTGTATGGAAGGTATTTTTATTGAAAGTTTTCATTGTACTTAAAGCACAATACAGTTTGGATTTCCCTTCCCCCTCCCTTCCTCTTGGATCTCTCCCTCTCCCTCTAACTCCTCCCAGTGCTTCACATCCTCTCCTCTTAATCACCATCTATTCCTCCCCACCCTTCCCTCCTTTCTCTGACAGAGTGCAATGCTTTTGTCAAGGATATTATGCAAATTTGTTTCCCCTTGCTTATAATCAATCCACTACCCCTGGTATAAACTGTGGGCACTTATAGATTCCTGGGTTGCATATAGGATCATTGTGTGAGTGTGTTCATGTTTGTGCAAGCATGTGTGTGTGTGTGTGTGTGTGTGTGTGTGTGTGTGTGTGTGTGTGTGTGTGTGTGTGTGTGTGTGTGTGTGTGTGTGTGTGTGTGTGTGTGTGTGTGTGTGTGTGTGCGCACACACAAGTACATGTGTGTTTGTGTGTTTTGCCCGTCTGGATTGCCATAGAAAGTTACTTTTTTTTGCCATCTTTGAAACATAAGAACATACCATATTATCCTACAACAGAATCATGATGTTCTTAAATCTTTTTTTAAAGCGCCTGTTACAATAGAATATGAGAAATGTAAGGTGATACCCTATTCCTGATGCATGCTGGGTATTTTGTGTCTCCAATACTCTCAAACGTTCAACTGGATCATTGGATTGTTTTAACATGCGCATTTGATCATGTGCCTGTGTATGCATGATGAAGAGTTCAGACACTTGTGGATTGATGAAGGTGGTGACCTAAGAGATCTGAAAAATCCTGTTTCACCAGTCAGTCACTAGCAGCTGGGGCTCGAACCTTTGATCCTCAGCATTAGAATCATGTGTTCTAACTGAGCTCTTGTACCCAGAGTTGAAATAATGTGGTAGCTTCTTTAAAAAGTAATCATCTGTTATGCTCAATTTTCTTTTGTATTAGAATGTCCCTAAAACAGTTTCCTTTAATGCTTTGCATGCTTGGACTAAACAATATGAAGCAGTTACTTACTTATGTGCCTGGTAGGAAGGAGCTCAGATGCATCACTTCAGGGTTTAGGTGAACTGTTTATAGTCTGCGCCTGTTGATTTTCGATGTGGTGTTTGTGGAGGTGGGGAAACTGTTAATCTTCAACTTGAGCATTGTTGGAAATGCCGGTTCAGATTTTTTATTTGTACAGCCTGTGTATTTTGGATAACCCAGTACTGTTTTGATCCTGCTTGTGCCAAGAGGGAGGGAAGACTGAATGGATGGGTTGAAAAGATAGGGAGTGGGGGCAGGAAAAATGATTGTAAGCACATACCTCTAAGCCAGAGCTGCTTGTAATAGCCATTCACCAAACCTGCTGGCTGGCAAGAGGCACCCAAAACAAATGGCATGTGCCCAGATTACCTACATGGGTGCTAAGCCAACGTAGGCTTTGTGTATGTGTACTAGGTAACTGGGAACTGCATGTGGTAATTGGCCTGAAATGATATTGGTACTGAAGCCAAAACGGGGACTGAATTTAGTTTATTATTTTGTGTTGATTTTCTCCTGCTCATTTTTGTTCTTTTCTACATATAAAACACACACACACAAACACACACACACACACACACACACACACACACACACACACACACACACACACAAACACACACACACACACACACACACACACACACACACACGCACACACACATACATAAAAAAAAGACAAAACTAGCTTGGGTACCCTTCTGAGACAGAAAAGATGCCTTCCAGTCTGCCACAGTGTTTTTTCTTTTGTCTCTTTGTCTTTCTGCACACCATTGTGTCAGGATATATTTTTTTTTCTTGTAGGTTAACATTGTTACGACTGTTTTGGAATCTGTCACCTATCCCCAGCATATTTAAAAAGATGGAAAGTGTCATCTAACTCAAATAAAAGACTTTTGATATCCCTTTTGGGGACCGCAATAGCTCAAGTGGTAGAGCGCCGGACTCGTAATCCAAGGGTTGCAGGTTCGAATCTCCGCCGGGCCGTTTTGGTACAGGGAGATTTTTCCCTCAGAGTTAACATTGGCTTCTGACTCCATTTCCCATACAGTCCTTTGAATGAGACTATAAACTGAGGTTCCGTGAGTGAACGCACGCATTAACATCTTGCACACATGTAAAATCCCAGAACCAACTTTTGGAAGAGAAGGCCAGTTTGGCTGTTGGTATGGATGACACGTTACACATAGCATGCACCTTGCCCGAAGATGGAGTATGACTGCCTTAATGGCGGGATAAAAAAAACGGTCATGCACACAAAACTCCACTCCCTTTGTTGGGCAGATGGGATTTATACTTGCTTGTCCATACAGGGAGTGTCTGCAGGAGTATCAGCCTGTGTACGCGGAAGAAGAAGATAATCCCATTTCTCATACTTGTTAGACCAGATGAGAGCCAGTATCCCACTACTAGTGTGGAAATGACCCTGGGTGCTAAACACCACTTCTCTATTAGCGGTTATATCACGCAGTTTTCCAAACTTTCCCAACAAAGTTTGGAGGGGGTAGCAAGTCTTTTATATGTCTGGTCAATATGTATTTGAAAAGATAAAATTGATGTCCGTATCTGCTGATAGTCAAGTTTGCCCTGGAGACTCTGTATCCACTGATAATTGCCTGAGGCCCTTCTGGGATGTTAGTCATCTGCTTGCTTTATGCCTGTGCAGCTTTGTGCGGCATGTGTGTGGTGAGAGGGAGGTTGAAGTGCTTGTGTGTGTGTGTGTGTGTGTGTGTGTGTGTGTGTGTGTGTGTGTGTGTGTGTGTGTGTGTGTGTGTGTGTGTGGATGCAAGAATAATGCGCAAAATGTAAGACCCACTTGATGTTTGATGCATTTGTCAAATTGTGTTCTGTAAGTTTTGCCTGTGGTTCAAAGTGCACCAACTGGTTACAATTTGTGCATGGATAAAAAGATACTAAGTATCTAACAGTAGAGCATCTGATGGAAAAAGATGCAACACTAATAATTTTTCATACTAGATTCTTTCCTTCTTTTTTTTGTTTAATTACCTTCAATGTACCTGTGCTTTTTTGTTTACTGGAATCTACATGCGTAATGCTGACCTTTATGTATGATGGTGTGAATGTTCATACACAAAGATGCAATGCCATGTAAAGTTTCTTGATTCCAGATTCAGAACCTTCACAGAAAGGAATGAAAAAATATTAGTAAGTTAGCAAACTTGAACTGTAAACAGAAATAGTATAGGCTTATGCTTCATCATACATATCTGATGAATAATGATTAAAAAAAAATGTTTTTATGTACAAAATTTACTATTGATATGTCATATTCTTCAAGTTTATTCAGAGATGTAATTGACGTTAAAAAAAAGTTTGAAGGATGTGGAGAGCCGACTGTTTTTACCATTGAGATTCATGTGCAGACAGTGTGTACTTGATGTTTTGTCACTGGTAGTTATCCAGAATAGGGATAATCCTTAGAAAAAGTTCATTCCCTCTTAGTTTCAAATACTTGATTTAAGCTACATGTGTATATGTATTAAAAAAAAAGGTTAATAAACAAACCAGTCACCACTAAACAAAGGCCATGATTATTGCAACAGTGCACTTCGAGGGTGCCGTCAGATCACAAGCTGGACGCAGAGGTGGCCGCAGACGCCATACTGGAGCAAGGGGAGGGCAGCGGGGAGAAGAGTCTGGAAGACAGCATGATGGAGGTGGTGGAGGCCCAGAAGCGTGTGCTGGACCAGTGGTGCTTCGCCGAGCACTACGAGCCCCACGTCCTGCTGCAGGTCAGTGGCATACCTGTCAGGTCTCGGAATGTTCCGGCATTTTCATTTGCTAGCTTTTTTGGCCCAGGAGCTTGTACATAGTGGTGTGTGGCTGAAAAGGTGCCTTGTGAAGGACTCGCTTCCCAGGAGCCAAAGCTGGTGTAACCCCATGAATGAACCCGCAACATTTCTCAGTCTCTGAAAATTTTTTGTTTTGTGTGTCAGAACTTCGAGGGAAACTACCTCATTAGACACTTTGTGTAGGATCTGCGCTGATTGAAGAGCCAGTTTACTTGTTATAGAGATCATTCAAGGGAAACAACTTCATTAGTACTTTGTATAGGATCTGCTCTGATTGAAGAGGTAAGGTAAGGTAATGTTGCTTTTATAGCCCAGCCGACCGCAAGGGCCACATCAGGGCTATCACCACGTTAAACTGGTTGAAGAGCCAGTTTACTTGTTATAGAGATCATTCAAGGGAAACAACCTCATTAAGTACGTTGTATAGGATCTGCTCTGATTGAAGAGCCAGTTTACTTGTTATAGAGATCATTCAAGGGAAACAACCTCATTAAGTACTTTGTATAGGATCCATGCTGATTGAAGAGCCAGTGTTCTTGTTATAGAGATCATTCAGGGAAAACAACTTCATTTAGCACTTTGTACAGAATCTGCTCTGATTGAAGAGCCAGTTTTCTTGTTATAGAGATCATTCAAGGGACCCAAACAACCTCATTAAGGACTTTGTATAGAATCCACTCTGATCAAAGAGCCAGTTTTCTTGTTACAGACATGATCTCTTTGACCCAAACAGTCTCAGAATAACGTAACCCTGTTCTGGTGCAGCAGATGTGTTGGGTCTGGTATCTTCCTGTTGGGTCTGGTATCTTCCTGTTGGGTCTGGCCTCTTCCTGTTGGGTCTGGTCTCTTCCTGTTGGGTCTGGCCTCTTCCTGTTGGTCTGGTCTCTTCCTGTTGGGTCTGGTCTCTTCCTGTAGGGTCTGGTCTCTTCCTGTAGGGTCTGGTGTCTTCCTGTAGGGTCTGGCATCTTCCTGTAGGGTCTGGCATCTTCCTGTAGGGTCTGGCCTCTTCCTGTTGGGTCAGGCCTCTTCCTGTTGGGTCTGGTGTCTTCCTGTAGGGTCTGGCGTCTTCCTGTTGGGTCTGGTGTCTTCCTGTTGGGTCTGGCCTCTTCCTGTTGGGTCTGGTGTCTTCCTGTAGGGTCTGGTGTCTTTCCTGTAGGTCTGGCATCTTATTGTAGGGTCTGGTGTCTTCCTGTAGGGTCTGGCGTCTTCCTGTAGGGTCTGGCATCTTCCTGTAGGGTCTGGGCATCTTCCTGTTGGGTCTGGTGTCTTCCTGTTGGGTCTGGTGTCTTCCTGTAGAGTCTGGTGTCTTCCTGTAGGGTCTGGCATCTTCCTGTATGGTCTGGTCTCTTCCTGTTGGATCTGGCATCTTCCTGTCTTCATCTGCCTTTCCCAATGATGATGTTTTTTTGCACAGGTGATAGTATCTCACGGCAAGGGTCCAGGGAGTATACAGGGGGAAGCGTCTCTGCGTACAAGTCCAGGGGGCCTACTGGATGTCATAGGAGCTGTGACCTTTGTCACCTGTGCATTCTCAGGGTTAAAGGGACCATAGGGTGTGTACAGGGGCAAGCATCTGTTCATACAAGTCTAGGGGGCCTACTGGATGTCGTAGGAGTTGTGACCTTTCTGTGCATTCTCAGGGTTAAAGGGACCATGGGGAGTGTACATCTCTGCATACAAGTCTTACGGGCCTAGTGGATGTCATAGGAGTTGTGACCTTTGTCACCTGTGCGTTCTCAGGGTTAAAAGGACCATTCTCAGGTGCTCAGATGAGATGGTCAACATGTTCATGAACAGTAGTTTCAAAGTGAGATGACTGCAGGCAGAATTAGAAACAAAATTTTTAAAAGAATTCTTAGTGAGTCCACCAAACAGCCGAGACAAACAAATAACAAGATAAACAACATTCAGGACAATGAAAATGAAGAACGAGCAATCACTTATTTTCTCAAATTTGGTGCAAGATGAATGATTCTTTGTTCTTCTTGTCCTGAATGTTGTTTATCTTGCCTGAAGAAGACCTAAGAGGTTAGAATGTGTCATGGTTTTCTTGTAAGTTGTTTGCTCCCATTGTTTTGGCAGACTCACTGATAATTATTTTTAAGATCTATATACATGACCAGTTTTGGTGTCAGCATGCACCAGATATGCTGGGGGGGCCAAGTCGCTGTACAGCAGTACCTTTAGCCCACTTCTCCACTCATATTTCCAGGATGGTTGCTTCTGTATTGATTGGCATACAGAGTAGTGGGTTTAGACATAACATAGTGTACAGCGTAGCTTCACATATTTGCAGACTCAGGTGTGCCTGCATGTGCTCAAACACACTGACACATATGTGTCATTCAGGTAAATGGTAACAAGTTTTGGTGCCACCCTTACTCTGCAACATTCTGGACAACTTCGCACAACCTCCTCCCTCCCCCCCCCATCCCCTGAGGCCTCCCTCCCATTCCCAACCCCTCTGCCTTCCCCTCTTTCCTGCTGAAGGGATCTGACCCTGGCCAGGCTTGTGACCATAGAGTTTTGTGTCTTTGGTGTGCAGGTGTTGAAGGAGGCATGGGTCTTGTGTCTTTTGCTGTGCAGGTGTTGAAGGAGGCATGGGTCTTGTGTCTTAGCTGTGCAGGTGTTGAAGGTGGCATGGGTCTTGTGTCTTTTGCTGTGCATGTTGAAGGAGGCATGGGTCTTGTGTCTTTGGTGTGCAGGTGTTGAAGGAGGCATGGGTCTTGTGTCTTTGGTGTGCAGGTGTTGAAAGAGGCATGGGTCTTGTGTCTTTGGTGCGCAGGTGTTGAAGGTGGCATGGGTCTTGTGTCTTTGGTGTGCAGGTGTTGAAGGTAGCATGGGTCTTGTGTCTTTGCTGGCAGGTGTTGAAGGAGGCATGGGTCTTGTGTGTCTTTGGTGTGCAGGTGTTGAAGGAGGCATGCTATGCCCTGCCCTTTGTGGAGACCTACGAACACAAGCGTGACCAGTCGGTGATGCTGGTTCTCCACAACCCTTACAACACGGAGCTGCAGAACCACGTGGACTGGCACACCGAGCTTCACTCCAACGTGGGCTTCAGGTCAGTGTCATGGCCGTTTATTTGTGTCAGTTTCTTCATGGGTTTACTTTTACTCTGCCTCCTTCCGTCCTTCCTCTCTGTCTGTCTGTCTGTCTGTCTGTGTCTTTCTATCAGTGTGTCTCTGAATTTCTCTCTCCCTCTCAATGTCAGTGATTGCATGTGTGTGTGTGTGTGTGTGTGTGTGTGTGTGTGTGTGTGTGTGTGTGTGTGTGTGTGTGTTCCGACATGTGTGGAATTATATTTGAGAGAGAATCACTTGTGTCTGTGCGTCTTTGTGAGTACATGAATGCATTTGATTATTATTATTTTGTTCCCTCTCTGTCTTCTCCCCCCCCTCCCTTGGGCCCCCGCACACGCGTGCGCACACACACACACACACACACACACACACACACACACACACACACACACACACACACACACACACACACACACACACACACACACACACACACACACACACACACACACACACACACACACACACACACACACACACACACACACAGACACACACAGACACACACACACACACAGACAGACACACAGACAGACAGACACACACAGACAGATAGACAGACACACAAACACACAGACACTCAGACACACGCACACACACACACGCACACACACACATACACACAGACACACACACACACACACATGCAGGCACACATGCACGCTGCATGGACGCACGGATGCACGTACGCACGCACGCATGCACGCACACGCACACACCACTTGCCTCACTCTCTCATCCAGCACAGAACCTCTGTCTCATTCGCACCATTACAGGCTTTCTTTCCTCCTCATTCAGCACCACCAATCCTTCTTTGGCTGTTCCAGGAACTACCTGGAGTACGTGGCAGAGTCCATTGCTGATTGGCTGAAGGAGAAGGAGGCGGAGTACCAGGCCCAGCTTCTGTCAGCCGAAGTGGAGAAGATGAGGCAGGACGAGGAGGCCGAGTCCAAGGGCGGCGAGAAAAAGGGAAAGAAATCTCCACGAAAATCAGGTAGGGTAGAGATGCTTTTTTTTTTTTTTTTCGGACAGGTATTTGGAATTGAAAGAAAAAAAGAAAATATTAGAGTGTTAGAGATTCGAGATTTTTTTTTCTATTGAAGACAAAATTTATATGTTCACAGTTGATATGATGAAGACGCTATTGAGAGATTGGTTAATGGTTTCTTACTTATTTGTTTAAACAGTCTCTATTCAGAAGGTTTTGTTTATGGGTGGTTTTAGAAAGGTATAGCCTGAAGGCCATAGAGGCAGTGAATGTCAGAGAGTCAGCAAGTCTAGGGGAAAGCATGATGGAAGGCAGAGCCATCTGTCTCCTTCTGCTGCCTTGAATCTCCCCTGACCTGAATCAAGTACCCATTTTACTGCTGGGTGGTCAAAGAGGTTTTCTGAGTTCAAGCTCACAATTGTCTGTTCCTCAGGCAAAGCTCTGTCCATTTGACTACAGGCTTTCTGTTAACAGGTAGAGAGTTGTGTAAGTAACATTTTCCATTCCATTCCATCCCACAGGTTTTTTTTAGCCTGTCCTGAAAGTTGACCTTGACCAGGGAACAGCAAATCTAATGGTACAGAAGCACAATAACAGACCACAGGTGTTGACTCAGAGGACAAAAATCTCCTCAAGCTCTGCTGTCTCCAGCTGGGATTAAACCCAGGACACTTGGGTAAAAAGAGCAAAGTGTTGTCCACTGAGCCACCAGCTCTCTTTGTCCTGGCACAAAGATGTGAGGAAAACGAGAAAGGAACAAACAGGCAGGTGGAGGCAAAGAAACCATGTGTAGTTTTCCAATCATTTGAGCACTGGACCATCTTCAGACACTCGGCATGACGTGGATTCATCTTCCTGAAATGATTGTAATGCTTTACATGATTTCTGCAGAAGTGAAGTAGCAGAGCATGTGTCATGCGCACAATGCATCTCTTCACAAATGAAATCCCATGTAGTCTGAGAGATAAATCATTGCAAAATTGACACTGAAAACCATGCTGATGTACTTTTTGAAGCCAGTCTAGGCTATTGAACTATTTCAAGGGTATTCACCAGTTGCACTTCCATTTCTTTTATGTGTTTTTCTTTGATACTTGAGTTCTGTGTCTGCAGTCTGTTGTTGAGAGGAAATGTGGAGATTCACTTTACATTTCTCCATCTTTTCTTCATGAATATCTATGTGTTAGCCATTTTTGTTACACAGAAAAGAGAGAATTTGTTCAGCTTAGGTTTTTTTCAGCGCTCAGTAAGACTGTTAACGTTGTAGAAAGTCTTGGCCATGCTTACAACGGAGTCATGTCCAAGTCATCTTTTCCATAGTGTCCTTAAAGCTAGTCACAAAAGGATTTTTAGCTCTCCCTGTTCATATATAAGAAAGAAAATTGCTGAGAGAATAAGTGTTAAGACTGAACAAATAAGTTATGAGTAACAGAAGAAATGATCTGGGGGCTCTGGTTGGGCAGAGATACATTTGGTCAAAGAAACAGCCTCACTGCTGATTGTGAAGGACATTCCATGTGGATTTCCAGTCCGTCACATGTGCCTCTATCATGACATTCATGTGCAGAAAAAGGGGCAGATGAACCCAAGAAAGGTAACCTTTAAATCATGAGAACCCTTTTTTGTTTGTTGTTTCTGGTTTGGGGAATTTATTTTATTTTGTTTTTGATTAGACCCTTCAGTTTTGGTTTAGAGTTAGATGTAGAGTCCATGTTTTCCCCTGCCTGTTGTTTGTGTAGGTAGGAAACGATGTTCTGTATCTGTGACTATCTCTAACATAGACAAATATATATGAACACATACAAAGAGACATACATGTACACTTTCTCTCTCTCACCTGACATTACAAGGAGATGGTGTCCCATAATTCGGTTTGGTGTTTTTGGTCTTTTTTGTTTTTTAATTCAGTAGGTTTCTCTGTGGATTTAGGATCTTTTGATACACATTTCTGGTCTGTTTTTTTAAAAAAAAATTTCTGTGAATTTGCTTTCTTCTGTTAATTCCTTCTCATTTTTTGTGTCTGGTGTGTGTTTTCAATGATTGTTTATCGGTCCACTGTTGTCTAGCCTGATGCATTGTGTTTCGGGGTTTTTTTTGTTGTTGTCTCTCTTCAAATGTGTCTACATGCCTGTCAGCTTGTTTTGATAACTTCCTTTTCCTTATTGCTCTTTTTTGCATCTCTTTTCCCAACTCCTTGTCCTACTGTGTCATGTTTCTGTCTCTGTCTGTCTACGCTTTTTCCTGTCTTTAGTAACAGATTGTGTTTCTGTCTTTCTCTGCCTTGGTGTCGTCTTTGCTCGCTCTTTGTTCTATCTGTCTGCTCATCTCCGTATCTCTGCCAGTCTGTATGTCTGTCTCTGTCGCCCTCTCATTCCTTCCATTCTTCCTTCTGTCTTGTCGAGGATGTTAACTTTTACATAGGTCATAGATTGATTTAGTTTGTCACCTGTCTCTCTTTACACTGCTGTGTTTGCAGGTGTCTCCCTAGCTATAGTCATTTTATTCTAGGTTATTCCCTCGTAAGTGACACCCTGTAGAATGATGTCCAGTTTGATGAGTCCAGTTTAGCGACTTCTGTTTTAACAACATTCCTAAAAAAAAAAACACTTCCCAACAAATAACTGATTACTGGAATAACTGGTACATTACTAGCTTGAATATGTTTCCCTAATCAGTAGGCAATAGACTCATTGACAAATGCTGACAACAGAGCTGAAGTTGACCACTTCCAGTATGTACTTAATGTAGGAAAGCAAAAACTGTAGCTTTGACTTTCATAATGTTGTAGTCAAAGGTACGTAACTCCAAACCAAGATGTTGTTATGGGGGTGCTTCTGAAGCAGGATGTCGGTTAGGCTGTCCTTCTCCCCAGCTGGCTGAACTGGATGTCGCCCTACTTGATGTCGCTTACATGGAATGCCACCCTTCATTCCTTCTTTTTTTTTTTTTTTTAAAATCTGTATTACATTAATGGACATTTCCCCCTCTTTTTTGAGGTTAGAAGTTGGGGGGATTGGTTGTGGCTGGGTTGAAGGGTAGGGGGAGGGCTTACAGCCTCCTTAATTCTGTGAAACTTTTTTTTTTTTTTCAACTGTGGCCTCTGTCCTTGCATTATTTCTCTGTCCCTGTCTCTGTCTCTGTCTACATATGTCTTTGTCTGTCACAGTCTTTCTTTGGCAGTGCACTCTTCTCTCTGCATCATGTTATTCATTAAGAAGAAAAATAAAGTACACCCCCCCCCCCCCCACACACACACACACATACACAGAGGCAGGCACACACACGCATGCATGCACGCATGGACCCATGTACCCACACAGATACGCATGCACACATTCATGCGCATATGCACGCTTGCACAGAGATACTTTTATGTTTTTACAAAACTAAAAAAAAAAAAAAAACCCAGGATTTGTACTTCTTTGTATGGTCAAAATTATTGTTGATAATTTTTTTTCTGTGTACACTTTTTCTTTTTTTTCCTTATTTGTGTTGTCCTTCCTTCATACCAGTTCTGATTTTCATGTTGAATGGCGGCTTGGTTGGAACTGTGCATGTGTGAAGAAAATGAAAGACATTGAAAGCATGCTGCTTGTTTGAGAGTGGAGAGGGTGAGGGGGGGCTGGAGGGAGAAAAGGCAACAGGGGAAACAAAAAGGGAGAGGAATATTTCTCTGTGTTGAACAAACAAACAGAACATGCTGACAGGAATGAATGGAGAGAGAGAGAGAGAGGGAGGGAGGAAGAGAGAGAGAGAGAGAGAGAGAGAGAGAGAGAGAGAGAGAGAGAGAGAGACAAGACAAGATAAGACAAAATTCTTTATTTATGAGGATAATAGATAAGCACTGATGTGCTTTTTTACATCCAGTCCTCGCCCTGAGTAGGGTCAACAACATAAAATAAGATGAGGTAACAAAGGAAGCATGCAAAAAAGTGACTAGAACTACAATACAATAACGGGATGAAATTTAGGAAAAAAAAAAAAAAAAAAAAAAAAGAGAGCGAGAGAGAGAGAGAGAGAGAGAGAGAGAGAGAGAGAGAGAGAGAGACAGAGACAGACAGACAGACAGACAGACAGACAGAGACAGACAGAGCGAGGGAGAGAGAGATACAGGAGCGAAGGGGAGAGTGGGGGAGAGAGGAGAGAGAGAGAGAGAGAGAGAGAGAGAGAGAGAGAGAGAGAGAGAGAGAGAGAGAGAAGGTGGGGGAGAAAGAGGCGAGAGTGGGTGCGATAAAGAGAGCATTTTAGAACAATCTGACAATCAAAAAAAAAAAAAAAAAAATCCAAAGAGATACAAGACAATCGATTTGAAGCACGGGGGGGGGGGGGGGGGGGGGGGGGGGGGGGGGGGGGGGGGAAAATAAAGCACAAATGGGTGGGGGGGGGGGATGCATAATGATAGCCCCAGTCGCCACGGGTAGGAGGGGATGCCATATGGATAATAAATCAAGTTATTCCAGCCGAACCGAGAGAGAGAGAGAGAGAGAGAGAGAGAGAGAGAGAGAGAGAGAGAGAGAGAGAGAGAGAGAGTATAAGAATATAAGCATATCGATAGAATGACAAGAGGGCAGGAGGTAGTAGGAAACACACACACACACACACACACACACACACACACACACACACACACACACACACACACACACACACACACACACACATACACGCGCGCGCGCGTACTCACATAAGACATTCTTACTAAACAAAATAACATACATGTGCATTTCAAGTACAAAAAAACACTTCGTAATAGTCAGGTACATACATAAGGCAAAGAGGGTGGTGGTGGTTGGTGGTGGATTTATGGTGAGTATGCAAGTACTGGCACATAAGATGGTGAAAGTAATGGTGTTTGAAGGTTGATATGCATTGGCGTTGTTTGGTTGATTCAGGGAGCGAGTTCCATTGACGGGAACCTGAATATGTTAAACTGGATTTGAATAAGTCAATTCTAGGAACAGGGACATGTAGTTTGTGTAGAGTCCTTGAGGAATTTATTGAGAATCTGTGAACTAATGTTGAGGGTGCCTTCCCAGACACAATCTTGTGCATTATGATCCCTTTGTTGTATTCTAATCTCAGACTTAAGGGGAGAACTTGAATCTTTTTATAGTCCGAGTCCAGAGACTACTGCTTTTTTAGGAGGACTAATTTGAGTGCTCGCTTGTGTAGGCTTAACAATGGTTTGAGGGTGTTAGCGCTAGCACAGTCCCATAGAGTAGATCCATAGTCTATGTATGATTGAATATGAGACTGGAAAAAGAGCTTGCGTGAATGCAGGTCGAGGAAAACGTTTGATTTTGGAGAGTTGATAAATTTTCTGTGAAACTTTTTTGCATAGTGAGGTTATGTGAGCTTGCCAACTCGTATTATTATCAATTGTTATTCTAGCACTTTGAGGTATTTAACCTGTTCAACGGGTTCATTTTTAAGATGTACAGGAGGAAACTTAATAGTGAGGTTTTGTCTTTTTTGCCTGGTTGTGATGAGCATGGATTTAGTTTTTTGAGGGTGAAGCGACATGTGATTTAGTTCAGTCCATTTGACGAGGTCATTCGCACTTTCTTGTAAGGTTTGTGCAAGAACAGTAACATCAGAATGATTTGTATGTATGTTGTATCATCAGCAAAGAGTTCACAGGTGGATGTGATATGGAGAGGTAAATCATTGATGTAAATTGTGAACAGTAAGGGACCCAGGATAGAGCCTTGTGTGACGCCATAGGAAAGTGTTTTTGAAATGAAGAGTAAGTTGTATTAATTTGTACACATTGTTGTCTATTTGTGAGATATGAGTGAAAAAAAACGTAAGAGTTTTTTGTGGATAAGCCATACAATTTTAATTTTCTAAGAAGAAGATTATAGTCTATTACATCAAATGCTTTTTTGAAATCAATGAATAGGACACCACAATATCTGTTGTTGTTAATGCTATTTAGCCAGTCATCACCCAGGTTGATTAGGGCTGAGTGGCATGAATGGTTCTGTCGAACCCGGACTGTCTTGATGAAGCAAGTGGTATGTATTTAGGTGGTGTAATGTGTGTTTGTGTATGGTTTTTTCCAAAGGTTTGAAATAGTGGAAATGATTGAGATTGGTCTGTAGTTTGCAAGGTCTGAGCTGTCACCTGCTTTATAGATAGGTATGACTTTCGCCTTTTTGAAACTGTTGGGAAAATGATTTTTGTCGATGCATAAATTGAAGACGTATGTTAACGTATCTGTAATTGCTGGAGCTGATAGTTTGAAGATTTTGCCGTCTAGGCCATCCACCCCGCAGGTACCTGACTGTTTTAGGGTGCGTTAGGTAGTGATAAACTTCAAAAACTGTTATTGGTGGAATATAAAGTTCAGACTTAATGTTTTTATCTTGGCAATATTGTTTCAGTTTTTGTAGGTCGTTTGATCTGGATGAATCTGTCGTGACAATTTTATTGGCAATAGTGCAAAAGTAGGTGTTCAGCTGTTCGACAGAGATGTCTTTAATTACAGTTGATTTTGAAGATTGATTGTTTGTAAGCTCGTTAATAGCTCTCCATAGCAATTTTGGGTTCTGGTTTGACGATATTAGTTCTCGATAATATTTCATGTTTTCTCTGCGCTTCTGTGAATTTATTGCATTTCTCAGTTTTCTAGATTCCTCTTCATAACCATGTTGTTTAAGCATATCTCTAAGGTAACCTGCCTCCTGTAACTCTTTAGTGTACCATGTCAGCTTAGGATCATGTCGCACTCTAATCGTTTTTAGAGGGGCGTGTTTATCATAAATTTCAGTAAATGTTTTGATCTAAAATTCTACTGCAAGATCTGGATTAGTTATGTTGAAAACTGAAGAGAGATTTGAGTTGAGCAAGTCATGTAGAAAGTCTTGGTTGTTAAAGCTTGTAAAGCAACGGTAGGTCATTGTCTTGTGTCCCGTTTTGGGAATTTTTACTCCTTTTTTTGACCATGTGACACAAACTGGATAATGATCGCTACAGTTTAGAACAGGGACGCAACTTCTGTTATGTTAGTTTTGTCTGAAACATAAATATGGTCGATAAGTGTCTTGGGGTTTGGTGTGATTCTCGTTGGAGATTCGATGAGCTGATGTAGATTGAATAGACTGAATGCTTGTGTCCATTGGTTTTGTACTTTCAAAAGGTCTATGTTAAAGTCTCCAAGTAAAATGATTTCCTTGGATTCAAGCGAGACTACATCCATCATTGTAATAAATTTGTCGACCCAGTTTATTCTTTCAGATGGGTTCCTGTAACAGAAACCAACCAAAATAGGAGGGTTTCTTTTCAGCTTAACTTCTATCCAAACACATTCTACACCGTTACTTTCTAGGTGTAGAAGTCGTTTGAAGCTGAGGGTTTCGCTGATGTAGATAAGAAGACCCGTCTCTTTCGCAATGAAGGATCTTTCTGGATTGTGTTGTATCCTGGAATAGTTACATCATTGTCGCTAATGTGTGCAGCTAATCTGGATTCAGAGAGTCCTAAGATATGAAAAGGTTTTACCATGATTCCAAATCAGTGTGATATATCTGTTGTCTTGTTAACTGCATGTTGGATATTAAGGTGACAGATTCGGAGTCCTTCTTTGCATGGCCATGCAGACTGGTTCTTGCTCATTTCTAGTTGTGTGCTGATGTGATGATAAAAGGAGACGACTATTTTGCACGTTAATTGACGTTAAGTTTTGTATAATCAAGCAACACAATAAAAAATTACATAAAAGGGAGAGAAAACGGGGCTAGTTACACACAGTAACAACTTTAGTAAACTAGAAGCGTATGAGAAGCCACAAAAAACAGGGAAAAAAAAAGCCCAAAATACAAAGAAAATCTTCACAGTATATGTCCGTAGGCTCTTTGGCCAGATGGTATACTTAGAGAGAGAGAGAGAGAGAGAAAGAAAGAAAGAGAGAGAGAGAGAGAGAGAGAGAGAGAGAGAGAGAGAGAGAGAAAGAGAGAGAGAGAGAGAGAGAGAGAGAGAGAGAGAGAGAGAGAGAGAGAGAAGAAGAAGAAGAAGAACCAGAGTTTCTCACCAGTTGTGTCACATCACGCTGTGCAGCGCGGTCCAAGAGCCCCAAGGGATCGCGGTCCAGCAGCGTGGAGTCCCAGGGCAGCACCAACCCCTACGTGCGAGCAAACTCCCTGAAGGCCTGGAAGGAGGAGCAGGACCGCCTCAAGGCCGAGGAGGAGGAGAAGGAGTCGCTGAAGAAGGAGAAGAGAGCCAGGTCCGCCCAGAAGAAGGTTAGACCACTCAGCTTCCTTCTGTCGTGGCGTTTGTTGTTTTTTTTTGTCATGAGGCTTTGTGGTGTTAACACCTCATTATTGTGTGTCTGTTGTTTTTTTTTCCACCGAAGAGTTTTTGTGTGTGTGTGAGTCTTTAAGCACCAGTGTGTGTGTGAGGATGGATTTTGTGTGGTTTGTGTTCATGTAGTATTTAGAGTGACTGATGTTCAGCTTCTCGCTTAGAGAGGAGTACCTGCACTGGGTGGATTTGTGGTGCCGTTTGGGTTCATAGGGAGTGAACTTGATGTAGATCTTAGTTTTGTTCTCCTGTCCTGCTTTTTGTTTGTATTGGCAAAGATGATTTCTGAATTTGAGTGAATTTAGAAAATGAATTGTTCTGTTGACTTCTCAGTGAGTTTTAGAAATGTTACAGTGTCATCACTTTTTAACTTTTTCCCCTTTGGATTTCATTGTGACTGAGCCAATCTAAAGAAAAGAAAAAGAAAGATAAGGGAAAAATGAAGTGATTTAAGAAAGAAAATGAAAATTTTTGTTTTTGTTTTTTTTTCCCTTGAAGTTGGAGTTATACAGATAAAAGGATTCAAGCTTGAAAAAATGTTGAAAAATAAATGGTCAGTGTGTGTTTGTGTGCGTGCGTATGTACATGTGTGTATGTGTGCACGTGCACACGTGTGTGTGTGTGTGTGTGTGTGTGTGTGTGTGTGTGTGTGTGTGTGTGTGTGTGTGTGTGTGTTTGCTCTCATG
Organism: Conus betulinus; assembly: GCA_016801955.1. NCBI lineage: Eukaryota > Metazoa > Mollusca > Gastropoda > Neogastropoda > Conidae > Conus > Conus betulinus. The sequence goes on along the minus strand of JADBJO010000052.1, from coordinate 635,150 downwards.
TATTTTTGCATGAGGTGTGTGTCTGTGCACATCTATTGCATTTTTCATTTACTGATGTGTTAAGATGTTGAGAGGGAGTGGGGGGAGAGAGAGAGAGAGAGAGAGAGAGAGAGGGGAGAGAGAGAGAGAGAGAGAGATCAACCAAGTACTTAACATAAAGCAAGAAAAGATACCCATAGTAACTACATATTTTTGTTTTCTTTGTATGTTTCTTATTTGACATGATTATGGATTGCATTTGCAGGGCAAAAAAGGGGGGTAAGAAAAATTAAATGTCATTTTTTTGTACTTGTGTATTTTGGTACAGGTTTTTTTGTTTTCTAGGTAGATTTAATTTCATTATGTTTAAAAACAAAATATTCATGAACAAAGCAATTTTTTTTTTTCTGTTTTTTTTTTTTACATGGTGAAAATCCACCAACACAACCGCTGCTACAGTGATCTCCACCATGATTAGTGTAAGCAGTTGTCAAAAAATGAAGGGATTTGTTTGAAAGATAACATTCACTTACATAATTAAAAAGGAAATGGCATGAAAAAGGAAAAATAAGGAATGAAAGACAGAAAGAAAAAAAGAAAGAAAAAAAAAGAAGAAGATATAGAGAAGTATTGAACGGAGAAATGACCATCTTCTCAGGCAAAAATTAAAAGTAAACCATTGCAAGAATATTTGGTTGCCAGTTAAAAGCAAATGAAACCAATGAAAATAATAACAATACGAATAGTTGAGATGATGATGATGATTATAGATGATGACAGTACAGATGATGATGATGATAAAAGTAAAGAAAAGATGATGATAATAACGATGATGATAATAACGATGAGGAGGAGGAGGATATAACAATAATAATGATTATGATAATGTCAATAGTGATATCAGTAATGATGATAATGATCATGATTATAGCAGTGATGATCATGATGATAGTAATCAACAAAATAACAATGATAATGATAATTATAATTAAGGTGGCATGAGAGAAGAGGAGGCAAAGCCAAAGCATTAAGACCAGAACCTGCAGAAATGAAGATTATGCTGTTGCCAGATTTGTGTCAAAAGATGTCAAAATTCAACCACTTCTAGCCACTAACTCTACAGAACCTATGAAGCTGGATGAAGATCAGTGTCATCATTTGTGGACTGTAAGAAATCAATATTGTTTGGTCACAGATATTAACATGTCTTACGTTAAAAAATAACCTAAAAATGAATGAAATGGAAAAAAAATTTTTCTTAAAAAATCAAGGAGTGCACTGTATAATCCAAAGTTTTAGACAGAAAAAAATCTGAAAAGATGGTAATTCCTTTTGAGTTTGTGTCAGCACAGATAAACATGCGAAGAAACAGGACCTGAAGATGGTACCCTGTCCACAGTACTCATATGTGCACACTAGGAGCAAGAGAGAGAGGAGAGAGGTGTGCTCATGCCCGTAGTTACCTTCCCTTTGTACAGCTTGATTATTATCTGGACATTTTGGGGAGTTAACTGACCTTGCGTTGTTTTGGTTTGTTTGGGTTCTGGAATGTTTGCTGCAGATTTCCTGCCCTTGTTTCTGTGTGTGTTGAAGTTGAATGTATTGCTGGTTTGGAGTTGGGCAGTCGTGTAATGTGTGTATGGTAATTGTGCCTCTGCATGTGTGTTGCACAGATCTAGTGTATCAGCATTGCATGCTTTGGGGTTATCTCTTTCATTTTTTCATGACGTGTGTGTGTGTGTGTGTGTGTGTGTGTGTGTGTGTGTGTGTGTGCACACGCATGCATTTGCATGTGCATGAGTGTGTGTTGCCTTGTTGCCTTACTGAGTCAGCCTCTCTGTATTACCATCATCACTCTCTACTTTCCTGTCTCTATTTTTTTTTTTTCTCATTTAAAAAACTGCATTTCATATCGCCCCTACCCCCTTCCCGTGCTTCAGTCTCCATTCTCCTCTCCCCACCCACTCAGCATCTCTTCCCTCTTCCCACCCTTGATCCCAACTGTCCTGATAATGTCAGTCTCAATGGGGGTCTGTCTCTCTCTTTGATTTCCTCCACATGATTTCTGCTCTTCCCACGCACACTGTGTTTTCCTCCACATGCACACGTACACGCATGCTTTTTTTTTTTTTTTTACTCTTCAGTCTGTGATCTTGCTCATTTGAGGTCCATTCTGGTGTTATTTGGTGCTTGAGACGTAGCATGGAATTTTCTGCTTTAGTGTTTCGCTCTGCTTGCATTTAACTCTCTTTCTCGTGTATGTTGAGCATATTTGTGTGAAGCATTTTCATGTGCATATTGAAAAGTATTCTTTGTTCGTGTTGTCAGTTCTCTGTTCATTTGCAACATCAATGAAAAGGGTCGGTTTACAAAATGATATGCCAAATAGAAAATGTCCACTGCTGTTCGATTTGATAAAGAGTACCAAGTGACAGAATTGAACTGGAGATCACCATGCCACTTTAATTCAGATATGACACCTGTTGTTCATTGAATTTGTGGTGTGGATTTTCTCTTTTTCTTTCTGTTTGAAAACATTTTTAGACTTTTTTTTTACCATCTGCAGTTGAAAAGAAACCTTTGAAAAAAAAAATTCAACATTTGTTAAGATAGAGCTGGGAAATATTGGTACTTCAGTTGTACACATGACAGGAAGTTGTAGTCCAGTCTTTGATGTTTGGGTGATCATGAACTTTGGAAGAACATTGTTATGAGGTGATTTGTACCCCATCCAGTTATCAGTAAAACTTTGTTTACAGTTTTGTAAGCAGTTGGAATGATTATTATTTGTATATACAGATGCGTATATGAGTGCTGCATGTAATTGTATGTATGGAGACAGAGATTCACACACACACATTCATGTGCACAGACACCCAAGCACATGTACTTGCATAGATCCACCCCCCCTTGATATGTGTGTGTGTGTGTGTGTGTGTGTGTGTGTGTGTGTGTGTGTGTGTGTGTGTTTGTAAACAAAAGATATTTAATTCAGATCTGAATCTCATATCACTTTCATTTGAACTGCACACAGTTAGCTGGTGAGGATTTTTTTTTCTTTTTCTTACAGATTCAGCACAACCCCATTTCATAATATTAGATAATACATTTTTTTTCTGATGATTTTCAGATAGTTGTGACAGTCTTTATTTCATTCATCTGTTTTTTTTTTTTTTAATGCAAAGGATTGTCTAGAAATATTTTGAAATGTGCTTTAGTCTGATGAAATTTTGATGGGAGGTAAATCTATTATATAAAAGTATACATATATTTGTATTTTAACAAGTGTTTATGTAGCTTTTGTCTTTGTGGAGAGACCATAATTCTAAGCACTGTACAATCCATGCTGTCATTGATGCAGTGGGCTGCATGCCTGGGTGGAAGGGACTGAAGAACTGCATGCTGGTGTGACATTCAGTTGTCTCCACTTTCCTTTCTTTGAATGTCAGTCACTTGTGTTTCATTCATTCCCTCATTCCCACTGACGATGCATGCTAAACATATGTGGGTCATCCATACTGACCACCGAACTAGTCTTCTCCAGAAATCTGATGGGGTGTGTGCAAAGATGTCAGATGTGTTTACGTCTCAAACCTCAGTTTATGGTCTCATTTGAAGGACTTCTGGGAAATGGAGTCAGAACAAACGTTAACAAAATGGAATGGCAAAGATTCAAAACCGCACCTTAGAATCATCAAAACTGCAGAACAAACGTTGACAAAATGGTATGGCAAAGATTCAAACCAGCACCTTAGAATCATCAGAACTGCGGGTCCAGCACTCTACCAACCGACTATTCCTTTCCTTCCCTCCATTCCCCCCCCCCCCCCCCCCCAGCCCCCCCTCATAAAGATGAAAAAAAACAAATCTGATGTAACCAAAGAGAAAGAAAATAATCCAGGAACAAACTTAAGTCCTCTGACAGAGGGATTCTGTATTTATAGGATGGGAGATTTCATTACATAAGACTTTAGAGACAGACCACTCTTTAAAATCAGCTTGTACAAACGACTTGAAACTTAAAATGATGGCTGTTCCTTACTGTCCTCCCTGCAGCATGACAAGGAGGAGAAGGAGAAGGAGGAGAAGAAGCCAGGCTCCAGAGGGAGCAGCAAGTCCAAGCTGTCCCAGCGGGCGCCAGACGAGCCGGCCAGCGACGATCAGCCGCCGCCCATCAAGGAAGAGGATGAAGTGTACTGGCCGGTAAGTGATGTTGTCAGTTTGTCATTCAAACTCATGGGATAGGAGGCTATTGGGCATCATAGGGATATATGAAAAGCATTCCATAAACATGGGGGAGTCAGGATAAAGTTACTGGAATGAAAGATTGTAATGATAACTCGTTCACAGTCAGCAGACTATAATGATAACTCTTTCACAGTCAGCAGACTATAATGATAACTCTTTCACAGTCAGTAGACTATAATGATAACTCTGTTATAATCAGCAGACTATAATGATAACTCTTTTACAGTCAGCTGACTATAATGATAACTCTTTCACAGTCAGCAGACTGTAATGATAACACTTTTCACAGTTAGCAGACTATAATGATACTCTTTCACAATCAGCAGGCTATAATGATACTCTTTCACAATCAGCAGACTGTAATGATAACTCTTTCACAATCAGCAGACTATAATGTTAACTCTTTCACAATCAGCAGACAATAATGATAACTCTTTCACAATCAGCAGACTATAATGATAATTCTTTCACAATCAACAGACTATAATATAACTCTGTCACAATCAACAGACTATAATGATAACTCTGTCACAGTCAGCAGACTATAATGATAACTTTTTCACCATCAGCAGCCCAGCTGGAATTGTGGGGAAGAAACTTGAGACTTGTCTCCTTCTACCCCCTCTCTCCCTATCACCCCTCCCAAGAAAAAGTATTGGCAAAGTATATTTGGTATGTTAGTGCCAGTTTAACAATGGTGAACATAATTGGACATTAAAGATTAGTAGCAATAATTTTCTGATATGAGAATTTACTAAATGATTGGCTTGATTTTTTTTTATCACAGATGAAAAAAAAAAATTCTCAAGCATGACACAAAGGATGCTATCAAAGCTGTTTGTTCATATTTTTTCTTAAAGAAATTTGATGGAAAGTACTCTTTTGCTTTTGTTTTTGGGTTTAAAATCTTTTATGTTTTGTTT
>JADBJO010000052.1:610000-627500 GCA_016801955.1 Conus betulinus | reverse complement strand
TCTTTTTTTTCAATGAATGACTGAAAATACAGAATGTCTGCTCCTTAAAAAGACTGTAAAGAGTCCAATGGCTGGCAGAGTAACAGAATCCATAGATGGATGGAAAAAAATGGAAAAAAAAAAAAATGGCTGGCAGGATTGATTTGTAATTTGATTACTGAGTTATTCTTTTTTTTTTTCTGCTCACGCAGGCTGATACTCCTGCAGATACTCCCTATATATACAGGCAAGGATAAAAAAAATCTACCCAAAAAAGGGTATGGAGTTTTGCATGTATGACTGTCTTTATCCCACTATTAAGACAGCCATACTCCAATTTCAGGGAAGGTGCATGCTATGTGTAACATGTCATCTGTACCAACAGCCAAACTGGCCTTCTCTTCTGAAAGTTGATGATGGGATTTTATGTGTGTGCAAGATGTTATGCGTGTGTTCATACATGGAACCTCGGTTTATAGTCTCATTCAAAGGACTGTTTGGGAAATGGAGTCAGAACCAATGTTAACTCCAAGAGAAAAATCCACCTGTACCAAAATGGCCCGGCGGAGATTTCAAACCAGCAACCCCAGGATCACTAAGATTACGAGTCCGGCGCTCTACCACTGAGCTCTTCCAGCCCCCACTGAATTATTCATAACTGAGACAAAAAAAAGACAAGCATGTGATTGGTTATTGATGATACTCCCCTTTTCTTCTTCCTATGGTGTGCAGAAGAGAAGGAAGGAGGGGAAGAGGCAGCAAAGGAGAAAAGGCTCTCCCTGTCAGTCAGTTTGGCTCCCTGACGTTTCCCTCGTCGATGGCATGGTTCTCTCCCTTAGCCAGTGGGTGCGGTGTTTTGTGGTGAAACTGTGGAAGGTGTGTTTTCTGTGTTGATTAAGAGGAGTGTTGTCGAGAGTTTGTGTGGTGTTTTTGTTATGGTTTCTGTGTTGATTGATGTGACAGTTCCAATGTTTGTGTGGTGTTTTGTTATGGTTTCTGTGTTGATTAATGTGACAGTTCCAGTGTTAGTGTGGTGTTTTGTTTGATTGACGGTTTCTGTGTTGATTAATGCGACAGTTCCAGTGTTTGTGTGTGTGGTTTTGTTACGGTTTTCTGTGTTGATTGATGCGACAGTTCCAATGTGGCTTCTGTGGTTGGCTGGGGCTGTACACAGTATGACTTTGTCAACAAAGCATTGCTGCATTCTGTGTCTTGCTGCTGCTGTCGTTTTACCACTGTGTCTTCAATGCTCTTTATTTGTTGTCACTGTGTTTGGCCTTTGTCATCCTCTCCTTCTCTCTTTCTTCTTTTGATTTGTTCTGGTTTTTTTTTTTTACCATTCTCTGCCAGTCTCTGTCTCTCTGTCCATGTGTCTGTGTCAGTCTCTCTCTATTTCAAAAAGATCATTTGTTTGTTTTTTAATTTTGTTGTCCTTTCTCTCTCTGTCTGTCTGTCAGTCTCTCTCCTTCTCTCTCACCTTTCTGGTTTTTTTTAAATTCTCTTTTCTCTCTAACCTGAAGAAAGAGTTTGAAACACTTGTTTCTCTCTCTTTATCATTCTGCTCGCCTTCCCAGGATTATATTCTCTCTTTCTTTCAGACTTATATCAGTCTTTGTCACTCTTTCCCCGTTCTCTCCCTCTCTTTGTTTTATAGATGCTGCCTGCTTTGAATTATTCTGTTGCAAGCCTGTAAACAGGAAGATAGTTGCACAATGTTGAGACTTGAACAATAGTGAATTTTATCTGTTACTATGTGACTTACATATTGTATCTCTCACATTTCAGTGCTTCTTATTATTATTTGATTGTTACGAGGCATATTGCACATGCAGATATCACTGGTTATCGTTAGAGTAGTGAGGATTATCCCACACAGGAAAATGCAACCCATTATTATTTCAGTATTATGGTGCATGTGACACAGATTGTTACTTGTGATTATTTGATTGTTATGGAGCAATCCACACAAACTGTTACTATAATTTTTACCAAGCATTATAAAGCATATCACACCAAGTCACACCCTTTTACTGTTTGAAAATTACGAAGCATATGATACAAAGTGTTTCGTATTATTTGTTTGAGCTTTATGAAATGTATAACTCCAAATGTTACCTGTTATTGTTTAAGATCATCAATCAGATCACTCAAAATGTAACTAGTTATTTGGTTGACTAGTATGAAGTGTGTCACATCAAATGTACCTATTATTGCCCAAGTGATATGAAGGATATCACACAAAGTTACATCTGTTATAGGGTATTGTAACCCACATGTTTATCAGTACTACCCAGCTGCTGTTCAGTATTAGGAAGCATATCTCACATGAAAATGTTATATACTATTATTTTGATATTAAGGTGCATATTACACACAATTTTATCTACAGTTGTTTGAATGCCATGAAACACATCACACTCAAAACTGTTAACAAATATGAGAGCATAATGATGTATATCACACACAAAACCACATTCTATTATTGTCAGAGCATTGTAAAGCATAGAAGATGCTCAAGGTTATTGTAGAAGCGTTTATGGCGCAAATCACAGGGGCGAAAGAGATATGTACCACTCAGAGTGTCACTCATTTCTCTTGAGCAGATATTCTGACCCACATTACACTGTCATGGTTGGAATTCTAACAGCCCTTGTCTGACCACAGGGAAGCCCTATGAGCCGGCGCCGTACGTGCCCCCTGCCCCCAGCCCCAGCCCCCAGCCCCAGGTGGCCTCCCCCACCAAGGGCAAGAAGGACAAGGGCAAAGGAGTGCCCACCCCTGAGCCTTTGCCAGTGCAGGTGAGTGCCGTCAGGATGGGAACAACGTGTACAGATCAGAACTCTGGGGCAGGCTGGTATGGGACAGGTCAGGTCTTTTGCGTATGCAGGCTGATGCTCCTGCGACACTCCCTATATGGACAGACAAGGAAGAAGAGACAAGGATTAATCCCATCTACCCTACAAAGGGAACGGAGTTTTGTGTGCATGACCGTTTTTTATCCCCGCCATTAAGGCAGGCATAGTCCATCTTCGGGGAAGGTGCATGCTATGTGTAACGTGTCATCCACACCAATGGCAAAACTGGCCTTCTCTTCTGAAAGTTGGTGATGGGATTTCACGTGTGTGCAAGATGTTATGCATGTGTTCACATATGGAACCTCGGTTTATAGTCACATTCGAAGGACTGTATGGGAAATGGAGTCAGAACTAATGTTAACTCCGAGGGAAAAATCCCCCTGTACCGAAACAGCCCAGCAGAGATTTGAAACCGCAACCCTTGGATTATGAGTCCAGCGCTCTACTACCAACTGAGCTGTTGTTCAGCTCTGGACAGTGGAAGATAGGGATAGGAGTTGGCAGGAAGGATAATAGGCGGTGCGTTATAAGACAGGGTAGGGCCAGTGCATGGAAGGACAAGGCATGTATAGGGTAGGGCAGGCATGGGAAGGACAAGGCATGTATAGGGTAGGCCAATGCATGGAAGGACAAGGCATGTATAGGGTAGGGCAGTGCATGGAAGGACAAGGCATGTATAGGGTAGGGTAATGCATGGAAGGACAAGGCATGTATAGGGTAGGGCAGGGCATGGAAGGACAAGGCATGTATAGGGTAGGGTAATGCATGGAAGGACAAGGCATGTGTAGGCTGAATCTGATCAGTGCCAAGTGAGACAGACCAGTACAGGACATGATGAGACAGGTTTGGTGCCAGACAAAGGAAAGACCGGGACAAGGTGGGACAGGCAAATGAGGGAGAAAAAAAAATGCAGCACTTGCTTATACAAGATTGGACAAGTCAGTGCAAGAAAGAAAGTCTAGCAAAGAGAAGATAGGACAGGCTGATGCAAGACAAGACTGCCCAGGCCAGTATAAGACAAAACGGGAATGACTAATCCAAGACAGTACAGGAGAAGCCAGTCCAAGACAGATAAAGCAGTACAGAATGAGATCGATCCTTGAATTTTTTCCTAATTCCTATGCTACCCCTGTCCTTCCTACCCCCCCACCCCCACCCCCCCCACCCCCATCAATTTCCTCCATCCACTCTGACATGTTCCCACAGGAGGAGGAGGTACCTGTTGAGGAGAAGGTGGAGGAGAAGAAGGTTCCAGAACAGCCTTTCCCAGGAAGTCTTTGTCACCTGCCCTGACGGTCTGCAAGTGCGCTACTTCTTGCAGAGCTCTGTGGGTGAGTCGCCGTCATGGTTCATGTGTGTGAGCTGATCCCTGTCTCTCCTTCTTTCCTTCCCCCGCCCACCCCCCTCCCCGCCCTTTTCTTGAACGTTGGGTGATCTTCAGATTTGCTTCTGTGAAGTTATTTGTTCCAATGTTCCATCGTTGGTTCTTCTGTGAAGTTTTTTTATAGTTCCGTTGTTGGTTCTGCTGCATTGTCATTGGTTCTTCTGTATTGTCATTGGTTATTGTCATTGGTCATTGTATTATCATTTCTTCTGTATTGTCATTGGTTTTTTCTGTATTGTCATTGGTTTTTCTGTATTGTCATTTGTCTTCTGTGTAATCATTTGTTAGGTGGTCAAATGACCAAGCATGTTTTTTCTTCCTTCATCTCCCATCTGATGTCATGTATTATTCTTCCTAGCTCTAGGTGTGTCTCCTGTTTCATCATGCTTTTTCTGTTTGTTTGTTTAACTTCTGTTTGGCTGAAATGTTTTTCTTTGATTCTTTCTGTCTCCTTGTCTTGGGTGTTTTCTTTGCCTTTTGTTTCTCACGTGTCCAAAGTTAAAAAGACCATTCTAAGATTTTTTTAAGGTGTCAGGTACGTGATGGTATAAGTTTTTCTTTCTGGATGTATTTTGCATCTAACAGCTGTATTTCTGAGGTTGAGGGTTCTCCAGCAAGCGAATGAAAAATGTCAAAACAAATTTTTGTTTTAGTTTCATCGAAATCAGCCTATGGTGAATCAAGCTAGTTCACTGATAAAGCTTGTTTGCTTCAGCGTCTTGTTTTTTTGTTGAAACTTGGCAGGGTTGTTTACTGGGAGTGCTGTCTTGCAGGCGTGGTCCCCGTCTCGGAGGAGGACCGCCATCTGGTGGTGAAGCAGAGCTACCCTTCAAAACGAGCGGCATGCAGGACTGCGAGTCCAGCCGGCGGAAGTACGTCATGGGCGAGCAGGCTCGCATCATGACGGCCGATGGGACTGTGGTCAAACACATGGTGGACGGATCGGTGGAGGTGTGTAAAGCTGGCCCTGAGAGGACAGGGGCTGTCAGGCTGTGTGGGTGTTCTGGGGTCTGTACACAGGGTGAAAGGCTGTCTGTTCAGTCGGGGCAGTGTGCATGCACAGGCAGAGAGAGAGAGAGAGAAAGAAAGAGAAAGACATAGAGGGAGAGACAGAGAGAGAGGGGGAAGAGAGAGAGAGAGAGGGGGGAGAGGGGGTGAGAGAGAGAGAGGGAGAGAGAGGGGAGAGAGAGAGAGAGAGAGAGAAGAGAGAGAGAGAGATAAATGAGAGAGAGAGAGAGAGAGAGTAAGAGAAAGAGAGAGAGAGAGGGGGAGATTGAGTGAGAGAGAGGGGAGAGAGGAGGGGCAGAGGGAGAAAGAGAGAGAGAGTAAATGAGAGAGAGATAATTGAGAGAAAGAGAGAGAGAGAAAGAGAGAGAGACAGAGAGAGAGAGAGAAAGAAAGAGTTATGGTGTGTGAGTAAGTGAGTGAGTTCACTGGATGAGGGAGGGAAGAGTGGATGGGTGCATAGGGTGTGAATGAGTGTGTCTGTGAATCACACAGTCAGTCAGTCGGCCATGGGAAGAGAAGGGGGAGACAATGAAGTTGACGACGATGATGACGACGGTGACCCTCACCATGTCCAGGTCCTGTATGCGGATGGCACGGTCAGCGTCCACACTGGGCCCTGGCCTCTGCCGTCCAGTCGTGCTAGCAGTCCGCCCCGTGTGGGCAGTGCACGCAGCCAGACTGACCGTGTCGAGACCCCCACCAAGAAAGGTACTGCACCCACATTGTAAACCATGCACACTCTCTATCCCCTCCCCCCACCACCATCGCGGCATTAGTTTCAAAGTGAAGTGACTGCAGGCAGAGAATGAAACAAATTTTAAGAACAATTCTTGGTGAGTCCACCAGAAACAAGGAAAAACAAATTACAAGACAAAACATGACAAGTTTGGACCTCTTAGGTCTTCTTCAGGCAAGGTAAACAACATTCAGGACAAAGAAAATGAAGACTGAGCAATCACTTATCTGTCGTTTTCATTCAACCCCCATTTTGCGCTGTATATGACAAGATTAGTGATTGCTCGTTCGTTGTTTTCATTGTCCTGAACTTTGTTTACCTTGCGTGAAGACCTAGGAGGTCGAAACGTGTTGTGCTTTGTCTTGTAACTTATTTGTCTTTGTTTCTGGGAGACTCATCTCAGCATTAATTTTATTGCAACAAAGAGAAAAGGTAAGATGGGTTGGTACAATGGTGATGGGTGTGGGGGGTAAGGGTGTGGGGGGAAGAGGGGTTTGAGGGGGGGAAATTTCAGGGGAGAAGGGAAAGAGGTCATATTGTATGCAGTTGCCATCACAACTTTTTTTTTTCCACTTTAAACACGTGACAAAGTAAGGATACGTTTTGAAAGAGTGAAGTGACCTCTCATTGTTAGATGTTACAGGCTGAACTAAGCACATGCAAGAAGAAAAACATTGGCATGTCACTGGAAGTTGTGAGATGAGTGACATGGAACATTGAATGAAACAGTTTGTAGATTGATTGACTTACAGTAGTAGCATGATGGTTGAGTGGATAATGTTCTTGCTCCAGAAGTGATGAATTCCACAGTTTTCATCTGATTCTCTCCAAATTCTGCAAATTTGTGACTCTTGAGTGTTCTGGGCAGATCTAGAGCGAATCATTTTTTTTTTAGAAACTTGTATAAGTTGCATTTTCATGTGACCATATGGCGAAGCAAAGCAATGTTGGGATTCCAAGAGAATCAAGACTCCTCTCCAATGGTGTTCATGTGCGTTAAAAACACCGTGCCCTTCCATCGCGAGGAAAAAAGTTCAGCAGGATGAGCATTGGACTGAAGATCTAAAGGTCCCTGGTTCGATCCTGGGTTTAGACTTTTTTTTAAATTTCTCCTTCTTTCCAGCAAGGGATTTTGAAGTAAGTCTGAAGAAGAAGATGGAGGAGATCTATAGGGACAGAAGGGGAGGGCATGGAGGAAGGAAGGGAGACGAGGAGAGAGAGGGGATGGGGGAAGGTGAGGAAGAGGAATGGGTGGAGGGAGTGGAAGAGAGGGGGAAGGGGAGGAGAGGGGGAGGGGCAGGGGTAAGAGGGGCAGGAGAAGAGAGGAGCAGAAATGGTTGATGGGGGAAGGGGAAGGAATACAGGGAAACGGGAGGAGGGAAGATGGGGAAACATGGGAGATGGGGAGGGGATGTGGGGTGGGGATGAGGAGACATGAGGGGAGGAAGGGGAGACACAGGAAGAGGGGCATGGGGGGGGGGGGGGTGCGGGTAGAAGGAGAGAGGAAAGAATGGGTCATACAACATGAAATGAGAGACAGATCAGAGCATAAAAGAACACAAGTACCACCACCACCACCACAGCAACACACAACAGCATCAACACCACCACCACTGCCAGTGACAGCACCCAACCCCATCAAACCATGTGCAGGTGGGCGCAGTGCAAAGGCAACGACGCGCGGTGCACCAGAGAAAGCGACGGACTCGGGCACAGCGCTCCATGAGTCCAGCGACGAGGATGAGAAGCGAGGCACGTGGACCGTCACCTACCCCAACGGCGACCGCTGCAGGACCAACCCCAACGGGGCCACCGAGCAGCTCCGACCTGTCATGATCTGCGTGGCCTCCGACCCTGATACCAAACAGGTGGGTGTCACGTTGTGAGGGGGGGTGACGGTTGAGTTGTCCCACCTTGCTGTGATGGGAAGGGAATTGATCAGTTGTTTCCCTTGGTGCAGGTTAGCAGTGTGGTACTCTCTTAAATGGCAAGGCTTACCTCGTCCTTTGTTGCCCTGCTTATAGACAGTGTCATATAACAGGATTTTACGTGCATGTGCACACACATACACATGTGTGAGCATGCACATACACATACGCGCACACACACACACACACACACGCGCGTGAACTCACACACATACACACACACACAAACACACACACACACGCACACGCACACATATGCTCACACATGCATAATCACATACATGCATACTCCTACACTCACTGTACTGTTCTTGTATCACTAACTTAATGATGCAACAGCCCTGACACGGTTCCTTGCAGTCGGCTGAGGTAAAAACATTAGGAAGATGAGACTGTATCACTGTCACTACGGTTGCAGACGATGGCGACACGTGACGACCACGTGATCACGGTCAGCTACCCAGATGGCACCACTGTGGTGGAGCACAATGACGGAACACGCATCACCGTGTACTACCGTGACACACAGGTCCCTGTGGGGGAGGACACCACCATGACTGGTGAGACAAGGGAGGGAAGAGAGAAGTGGGGGAGAGAGAGGGGACGAGAGGGGGAGAGGGAGAGAGAGAGAGAGAGAGAGAGAGAGAGAGAGAGAGGGAAGAGGGAGAAGAGAGAGAGGGGATAGAAAGAGAAGGAGAGATAGAGAGAGAGAGACAGAGAGAGGGTTCTCATTAGAGACCCTGAAGGATTTCTGGAGGTCTTTTATTCACAGGTTCCACTGTAGCTTTGTCATTGTTGGTCTCAGATCATGGATCCATTCTATGACAGGTGAACCTGTGGACGTGATCACCCAGACCCTGAAGTTTGTGAAGATCGAGTGCCCCTCCTACGCCACAGTGGAGTTCAACTGTGCGACGTCGGAGAACCTGACGGTGTTTGGCTCTGGCACCAGCATCAATGTCTTCCCTGATGGCTACTACATCCTGCACCATGCGCGCGGTGGTCGCATTGAAGTGGACACCGAGGGCACTATGGTGAGTGGTCAAGTGATGACATTGATGGTTACTGATAGTTTCCCAGATGATGGAGTGTGACTACCTCAGCAGTGGGGTTGAAAATGGTCAGTAATGCCCAGTGTCTCACCAGTGGTGACTTTCAGATTTTTAGCTGTGGAACAAAGAAGATGATGATGAAAATGAGGAAAGGAGAACGATGACAGCAATTATCATTATCACCTCTGTCAAGTATGTAATGTTTTCACCTGCATATATTGTTTTGTCAGCAAGATGACGCAAAATCTACCAAATCAATTTGAATGAAACTTACAGGAAAGACAGACTGTGGCCCGAGGACTGACCCACTTCATTTTGATGCAGACTAAGGTCAAAGAGCAAATTGAGCAAATTTTTTTTTTTCACTCTGTACCTGGTTTTGAGGCTGTGAGATAGAACCTGACATAGAGTTTTGTTGAAGTTAAGAGGACGGTTCAAGCTTGGGAGACTACCCTTCTAGTTCTTGTTTTCATCATTATCGTCCCTTGACAGTGGGTGTGAAAGTGTCATGACATATGGTTAGGGATCTCACCCACCTCTGTGCTGAGTCATAGACAGCAGCAGAGAGGGATTACAACCAGTTCAGTGCTTTACTTTGTCTGTCCAGAGTGTCTTCAGTCTAGTCTGTCTTTGGGGCATCTATCCTCCAGTGTCCCTGTTTCCTGTAGAATGGGTTTTTGGTAAGTGACAAAAACTTAATGTAATCCAGCATATGTGTTCACTTAGTTCCCAGCATACTTAGTTGTCCTTTATTAATTGCATGAAATGTAGGGAAACCCATCTGAAGCCTTTATTTTTGAAAGCGTGGTTTATTACTTGACACCTGTTTTCTGTGTTCATGTCTTGCATCCACAGAGAAGGACAGATATGACCAGTGATAGAGTTTTGTCTTCAGTGAGAAGGTGGTGGTAGACCTGTATTCCAGAGAACTTTGAGTCTTGTCATGGCAGACATAGCCAGTTCAAGAGATCACATTTTTCTGGTAAGGGTGAGGAGACAGAGAGGTCAGAAATTCATCTCAGTATCTTGCTATGTTTGTTAAAGGAAAAAGAAAGAAACGAAAAGAGCAAAATGGGTTCACACCTTTCTCAGAATGATCCCACTCCCTTTCCCAACCTACTTTTCCCAGATTTTTAGAGAAACATCACTTTCAATTTTATTTCTAAAATTCCTACTTGTGTTTGGAACTGAAGATTGAGCATGTTATGGTGCAGAGTAATAACATCATCAGATGATTATGATTGTGTGAGGTTGTGTCCAAATTTTGATGACAAAATGAGCTAGGGAATATCTGGGTAACAACTACTCATGCGTGTTTTCAAAGCAGTAACACTTTGATACAAACTGATCACAACAGATAAGTTCCCCTCCAATGGAGAGATCTTACAGCATGTCCTGGCTAACAGCTAATGTGAAATATCAGTGTAGACGTTTTGAAAGCAGTCAACAGTTTTGTTAATACCATTCGCTCTGGAGGACTTACAGGGCATAGCAGCATTTATGAAGGCAGCAGGTGTTATCATTTTATCATTGAGAAAGAAGAAATAAAACACCATTCAGTCTTATGTCTGGTAATTGTGTCTGCAGGTGTACTACCCCCGCTCCAACAAGAACATGGAGCAGCTGCTTCCAGAGAGAGACCTCCAGTATGTGATGCGACACAACGCTGACGTCATCTGTGAGACCGTGGATCCCGATGGCAACGTCTTCAACATTAGGAATTCTGGGGACTTCTGTGTCATGCCTTCCAATGGGGGTGACGAGCTGTCTGACAACAGCGATGACCCACTGCTCTCTGGGGAGAAGAAAACTGGTTCGTTATGGACAGCATGCTCCTCGCTTCTTCATCGTCCATGCTGATGGCAGTGGCACGGAACTCCTCCGGTACCAGGTGAGGGCAGAGTGTGGAGTGAGGGTTAGTTGTATACTTGGTTTTCTCTCAGGAATGTATGGTTTGTTTGGTTGGAATCTGGATTAGTTAAAGATGCATCAAAAGAGAGGAGAGAGGGATATCAGAATTAAAATGCAATGTTAGTCAAATAAAATGGGACTTTGACAGATGTTAATCTGAATTTGTGGTTGGGAATGTGTGAGTTATGGCTGTAGCTTAGTGTGCAATTTAATCTTTAAACATACCTACAGCCTGAAATGGTCTCCCCAGTTGGATGGACTGTACACATTACATGACAATGTGAACTGCACAGTTTCGCCATCATTAGTGGAGTGTAATTTCGTCCATCAATTGAATCATGAAAGATGTTGTTTATTATTTGCTGAACATAGAACTGTTTCAGATGATGGTCTCAAAACTTAGCGGATGTGGTGTAGCATGTATGGACTAGTCCGCATGCAGTAACACGTCCTAGAAGAAACTGAAACTGAAACTCAGATGAAAAACTTGAAAAGCAGAAAATTTGTTTTCATATCAGTCAGTATAGAACAGAAACAAAGATGTAAAGTTGAATATTAAGAATCACCAGATTTTAGTCAGACGTCAGTCTTACCTCAGAATTTTGTCTCCCCACCTGCAGGACATTGCAGAATACCTGACCTCCTCTGAGCGTAATCCTGCCACGGCCGTGCTTAAAGAGCCTCTCCCAGAATACCCCGGTGTCATCGGCATGACCATCCTGAAGCCCTACATCGGTGGTCTGTCGGAGCGGTGGCTGAAGACCTACGACCAGTCCTCCATCATCCCTAATGGTATCCGCTCCCGCGACCTGACCTCCCTGCCGTCCAGGGAGTACAAGAAGCCCGGGCCGAAGTTCGGCACGAATGTGGGTCAAGGTCTGAGCGTGGGCGCGGCCATCAAGACCCAGGCCAGGATTCCCATCCTCAAGTGTCCGGGCGCACTGGAGCTGAGGCAGTTTGTGCAGTACAAACCTGTGTCTGAAGACCTGCGGCATAGGTCAGTGGATGGGAGTGTAATTCTGTGCGTATGTGTGTGTGTGTGTGTGTGTGTGTGTGTGTGTGTGTGTGTGTGTGTGTGTGTGTGTGTGTGTGTGTGTGTGTGTGTGTGTGTGTGTGTGAGACAGACAGACAGAGAGAGAGAGAGAGTGAGTGAGTGTACGTGTGCTTGTGTGTGGTGCATTTGTATATATATACATCTGCATACATTGTGTCTACATGTATTTTCTGTATATGCATGTTCCTGCATTCATGTTTTGGCTCTTAAGTTTTTTTATTTGTTTTTCTTCAACTTGTGAGTTTATATATATGAATCTGAACAATAGTATATGGCAGAATATGTTTCCACACAAAAAATAGATATATTTGTTAATTTAACAACATTTGTTGTAGGTCTTCTTCTTCACTTTCCATACATTTCTTCTCGTTTCCTGTTCCATTTCTGCTTCTTGTGTTTAAGTTTGTTTGCAATATTTTCCCAGAAAGAACAGACAGGGAAGAATAAAGAAGATAATGAAGTGATAATGTGCTGCAGGTTGCAACAAGGTCTCAGAGGATACGCGGAAATACGTCATGGAACGTTCCCGCCTGGAAGATCTGATGGCTGTCAACGACCCTCGCTCCGAGGATGAGAAAATCCGGCGGCTGACCTCCTCAACTCTGCCATGTCACAGCGACCTGAGCCTGTTGACCCTGGTGAGGATCTGCTTATTTGGTTGTTTCTTTGGATGACCAGGGGTGATAATCATGCCATTTATGCTACCGTCCTACAGACGCACCTGACATCAGTATAAAGTTGAAAGGACGTAGGCACATCCATCATGTGATCCAGACACTTGTGTGTTTTCACAGGGAGGAAGGAAGGAAAGCAAAGTTGACTTGGCTGCTTGGGTATAATGACTTTGAGGTCAGGGGAGTTAAGACAGAGGAGGGTGGTTGGACTCATATGATTTATTTTTCAGCGTCCTAGTTATTGAGGGTGTTTCCTTGCTGAATAGTGCAATGGCTATCACACTGGGTCAGCTACATATAAACCACCACCTTTCAGCAGCCAAACACAATCAGGAACGTGGGAGACCCTTTATAGAAGTCAAGGCAGTGAACATTAGCGTGCAGGGGGAGGGCACAGACTGTTGCCTAAAGCTTTGTTAGCGTATGATGTAAGCTGGCTTCTGAGGCCTGTATTGAGCTGTTATGCAATGCATGTTGGGATTATCGTCAGCTCTGGTGAGCTCCCAGCTCATCATTGTTCATTCCCCTGCCTGACAAGGAATCAGATCCCCTGAGGATAGAGTGAGGCTGTCTGCATTGTAAGGTGGTCCAGCATCCTTCCTCCCTGCAAAATAAACCCCATGATCTGACCTTGGGTTGTGAGGATGACTCCTCTGCCCTTGTAAAGTACATTTTATGACCCAACTCTCTGGATTGTGAGACCTCTTTTCCTTTAAAATACACACTTCATAACCTGACATTGCTTGTAAGGATGAATTTTCTAACACCCCCCCCCCCCCCCCCCCCCTCCCCGCTACATTCATGATGTGGCATTGCTTGTAAGGATGAATCTTCTAACCTGAAGAACCCCCTCTCCATGAAATACATTCATGATATGACATTGCTTGTAAGGATGAGTTCTTTTCCCCAAATGAAACACATTTTATCATGCTCTGACACCGGGTTATTCGGATGAATTCTCTCCCCTTTTGAAAATACTCCATGACCTGACATTGGGTTGTGAGTGTGAATCCTGTCCCTCTATGAAAAAACTCCATGACTTGATATTGAGTCATGAGGATGAATTCTCCCCCATTGAAACATGCTTCATGATCTGACACTGGGTTGTGAGGGTGAACCCCCCCCCCCGCTTTGAAATACTCTTCATGACCTGATATTGCGTTGTGAGGATAATCCTCTCCTCTTATGAAGTATACTTAGTTGTACTGTGTTATTGACAGATGCATTTCCTCCCACTTACATGATTGTACTCCCTGTACAGGCTTATCCAGGTTGAGTACAGTTGACTGGGAATACAGAACGAAATTTGCCCAAGAGAGATAACATTCACAACATCTGGATTAGTGGACTTTTGTCTTGATCTTATATGATTGGATGGCATACAATGTGGTGGAAATTATGGCATTTATCTCACTTCCTCACAGATCTCTCTCTCTTTCTCTCTCAGATTCTTCTCCCAGTCTCTTGTGAAATTTTGTTGTTGTTGTTGTCTTCTGCTGTCTCTTTCGTCCATGTATGATAGATGTAAGGAACACTCATGGCCATTCTGCACAAAGTTAATTTTGTTTCTCCATCCATGTTTCAGACTTCATCAAGGAAACCTATGAGACTGCCATTGCCCCACCCCCTCCCAGCCCCCCTCCCCCCCCCACAGCCCAAGCGCACCAGGGCCGACTGGGAGAGGGACCAGCGAGAGCTGGCGGAGGAGGCGGAGGGCCGTTCCATGCTGCGAGGGAAAAAAGTGCCCTCCTACTTTGAGAGTGAGATGGGCAAGGCCTTTTTGCTGACCCAGGTGGGTGATGCTTTTGAAAGGATGGGTCAGGGGGAGGGTGGGATAGTTGCAGTGATTCTAGATGCAACCGCCCTCCCCCCTTCCTTCCCCATCCCCTCCCAGCTGTATGTTGTCCACCCCCTCTCTCCTTCTCCCCAACTCCACCTCCGCAGACATGACCATTGTTGTACCTCTGGACACTTTGGTTCAGCAACTGCTAGTTTGTCTTTTTTTCAATTTGTTTGACTGGAAGATGCAACAACCTCTGGTTCTCATTTGCATTGAGATCAGCTGTCTCTTTCCCCCCCCCTCCAGTGTTTTGTGTGTGTGTGTGTGTGTGTGTTGTAAGGGGAAAGAGAGAGAGAGAGAGAGAGAGAGAGAGCAGGGAAATCCTCAGTGCTTCTTCTGTGTGCATGTATGTGTGTGTGTGTGTGTGTGTGTGTGTGTGTATGCGCATATGTGTGGTTGTGTGTGTGTGTGTGTGTGTGTGTATCTACACACATGCATCGATGCCCATACTTGTGCTCATATGGATTCTTGCCCTCGCATCTGCATGTGTTTTTTTGTGTGTATTTGTGCGCGTGTGTGAGCAGCCACACATGTATGTGTGTGTCTGTGCACATATGCAATGTTTGGTAATTCACAATTACCAAAAAAAAAAAAAAAAAAAAAAAGAAAACCACAGTAGACAGACACGGCTGTGTGTAGTAGACACAGTGCATTGGTTGCAGGCCAAGAACATGGATGAACTGCTGAAGGAGTTGTCGGAGGACCCACGGCGGGATGGAACGGAGGCGGTGCGGGCAGACACCTCGCAGATGGCGTCAGTGCGGGACGTGGAACCCAGCCCCGCCTTCACCATGCCCCGACAGCTGCACTGTATGTGGTGGTGGTGGAGGGGGGGGGGGGGGGGGGGGGAGAGGGGGGTTAATCAAAAGGATGGAGAGGGGATGGGTGGGTGGGGATGGGAAATGTAGGGAGTATTGTGGCAGGGAAGAAACTGGGGAGGGTAAGGGACAGGTAGAGGAGAAGGTGTGTGTGTGTGTGTGTGTGTGTGTGTGTGTGTGTGTGTGTGTGTGTGAGAGAGAGAGAGAGAGAGAGTATTTATGTGTGTGTGTGAGAGAGGGGGGGAGAGAGAGAGAGTATTTATGTGTGTGTGTGTGTGTGTGTGTGTGAGAGAGAGAGAGAGAGAGAGAGAGAGTGTGTGTGAAAGAGAGTGTGTGCATGCGCGCGTGCGTGTGTGTGTGTGTGTGTGTGTGTGTGTGTGTGTGTGTGTGTGTGTGTGTTAGGATAGAGGAAGGATGGCAAGAAAGTGAGGAAGGAGGAGCGTTAAGGAAGGGGGATTATAGAGGAGAGGAGGGTAGTAAGAGGTAGAGGGTATAGGATGGGATGGGACAGGGCATATGGGGGTGAGAAATGGGGATGGTATAAAAAATGTATGTGTGTGTGTTTGTGTGTGTGTGTGTGTGTGTGTGTGTGTGTGTGTGTGTGTGTGTTGTGTGTGCTTACAAATAACAGTAAGAACATGAATTTTAAGGAAAGTCTCAGTATAGTTCAAAAAGTGTGTATACTGAATGTGTGTCTGTGTGTGGGTGTTTTGGTCTGTTTCCGTCTGTGTACATTAGTCAAAAACAAGAGCAATGACAAGTGCTACTACTACTATTACTACTGAAGATGTCAAGGCTGCTGATGCTAGTGCAGCTGCTACTATTGCCAACACCATCATCACTGCCACCGTAGCCACTGTTACTTTGGTTTTGATTTTACATCCATTATTGATGTGAAAAAACACAGCTATCATGACTGTTGCTCCAGCCTTTCTTATCAACAGTGATAAGAATGTACACCCTGAACTTTAAAAGCATTGGCAACCAATGTTGTTTTTACTCTTGCCTCTTAATTTTTTGTTTTTTGGCTTGTGAATGTTGCAGCTCGACCAGGTATGTCACAGATGAGCGACCGTTCTGCTGCTGAATCTGACTCCCCGGCAACAGTGGTTCGGGGCAAACTTCTTCCAGAAACTCCTTTGTCGTTTGCTGGTAGGTTGTTGGCCACTGTTGGAGTTGATTTGATCCTAATGAAACAACATTAACACTGATAATTCACCATAAAGAGTCCCTCCTAATTTAAGTCTCCCTCCCTCACAGTTGTCTGTGTTAGTAAGTTCATGGTGACTGACCAGCCGCTGTGGCAAAGTGGTTAGCATCACAGACTCCTGGCTGGAGGTCATGGGTTCAATTCCCATCAGAGCCATGTGGGATCTTTCTGCCCCAACCAGCACCTACCCAGAGTTGAGTTTGCTACGGGCTCAGTTGGGAAGACTGGGATCACACAGTCGAGTTTCATTCACTAAATGGATGGATATCTGAGAGTGTAGCTTAAATTTCCTGACCACCTCTGCAGGTGTCTGTATTTCTCTGAAAATAAGCATAGAGTACAGCTCTGTCATGCAGTCTCAGACTGCAGTGGAAATCCGTAGCATCATCTTCATCATCGGCATTCTCATCAATCAGTTTTTAAAAAAACATATCAGATGCTGTGGCCCTTCATGCTCTGCTCTCATGGTGACCTCAGTTTCAATTTCCTCTCCACATCAATGGCCTTGATCTGGTTTCATCAGGATCACTGGTATTGGCAAATTCATGGGGGCTGTGGTTGGACAGATGTGGTAGAGCCCACCAGAGGGGGAGCTCACTCATGATGGCTCCGTGACTGAAACAATTATTGTCATTAGTAGGGGGCTTAGTGGGTGGTTTCCTGCGTATGTTAGATCAGAAAAGGCAACACTGAACACCACTGAAGTGACTCGGCGGCGCTACAGTGTCTCCTCCGGTGGGTTGCCCCTTGACAACTTGACATTGACTGCTCCCTGTGGATTGCTGGTGCCGGGGATGTGGCGGGCTGGGCTGAGCTGTGGCTGTGTGTGGACAGGGAGGGGGGGGGGGGGGAGGGATGGGCGGTCTGAATGAGCAGTGTGGTGCACTGCCAGTGAAGTGGCACAGAAGATGGAACAGCAAAAAGAAAAAAAAAAAAAAGGTAATAGTTCATGGAGTCTGTCGCTGGAAGACATGGCGGCGCCCTCCAGAGGATGCCCATCATGTTGGTTCCATGTCTAAGCAGTTATTGTTGCCTGTGAGGGCTTAACAGA
>JADBJO010000052.1:595000-607500 GCA_016801955.1 Conus betulinus | reverse complement strand
TTTTGATTAGATCAAGCACCATGCAATCGTGATTTTTGAGATCGACACGGACAGTGACTGGATGAGTGCCTAAGGGTGAGGGGAATCTCAAGATGCTATTCAATGGGGAAGAAAAACTCAGTGTAGCACTTCCCAGATGATCCTAAACCTTTCAAACATAAATGACGACATTGTGGGCTGACTATTACATTTGTTGATAGTGACCATTTTTTGTGTGTGTGTGTGTGTGTGTGTGTGTGTGTGTGTGTTAGCAGCATGTGATTTCAATGTGGAAACTGAATTGTACCTTATTCATTCTTACCTGAATTACCTGCATGAAAGACGGGTACAATCCACACTGACTTTCCTTTGAAAAAGGCTATAACTTATTTCTGGATACTGTGGAACATCATTGACTGGATTATTTGTGAAAAAGCCCATGAGAATGAAAAGCAGGATGTGCCACCTGTTTTCTCCTGTTTTCACATTTTACACAGGTAAGCACCTAATCAAACACTCACAAGCACACCAGTTCTGTTTTATATTATCTTTTATTCAATTACTCACAGTTTTTATTCTGCATATCATGTTCAAATACGAACTGTTCAAAAGTTTTGCATATTATACAAACGTAACTATTTTTTCAAACTTACGCTCAGTAAATTCACCAGACAACATACTTAATAGTACGTCGTTAAATAACCAGTGTAAGGTTTAAATTTTGATGGCAGATTTGTGATTTTGGGTAAAATAGGGAAAATTGTGATGAGAAAGAAAGAGGGGAGGGTTGGCAGCTATGACGTTTTGCATGCAGTGGAGTGTTGTGTTTGGCTTGTTGGATGTTGCATGTTGGTGTTCATGCCATGCATGTTGATTTCAGTCAACCCCACCCCTAAAATGGCTGGTGGCTACGCCGAGACCCCATCAGAGTTTGAAATCTACACTAGGGGAGTAGTATGATCCTATGATCCTTGAGCAGCCAATGGAAGAAGAGAGTAAGCTGCCTTTTGGGAATCTCTCCTGACTGAGTGGAAAACCCTCACACTGCTAACAAAGTTTTCTTTCTCTCATGAAAGCTCTGAAATAGGATTTAGAAAAGGTCTAAAAGGTATGACAAGGAAAGCATTGCACATCAGAAACTATTTTTACCCATAAAAAGTAAAATGTTGTTTGTTTCTGTGCATTATATGACAGTCAGTATTTTGCCAAACTGCATCATTTCTGAAAATGTAGAATGGCATTGTTTGAAAATATTAACATCATTTCTGCTTTGACTCAAGAACTCACAGCTTTTTTGAAAATAATTTTCAGAGCACTGGAATTAAAATTCAAAAATGAAATTTTACATGTATGGATCTAGGCACCAAATCACTCACTTCTTGATGAGTATCTGCACTCACAGGAGATGGACAGTGAAAAAAAAAAACGTCACTGACATAGTGTAAAATCGCATTTCTGACAGTACCATTTATAAAAAAAAAAAAGAAAAGAACCAAAGGAGAGAGAATCTGGAAAGACCTCTCTGCAATATAAACCTCACTCATGAAAGACGTTTTGCCGTTTGAATAAACTTCATGTGTAAAAACATGCGTATTGATTACATCCAGAACAAAAGTTCATAACTTAAAAACACCCAATGATAAGGATGTGAAAAATGATAAATCTCATCTTAATAGGTTGCCTTCTTTATTTATTTGTTATTTTTCTTTTACTAGTTTTTTTTTTCTTTATTTGTTTTTCTTTTACTTCAAATGAAAGAACAGAGGTAAGTAAACCAAAGACATTGTGAATTATGAAAATGATTGTTTACAAACCAGTGGGAAACTAAAAACCAATATATGTAATTTTCCGCTTGTCGTCTGTTCACTGTTTTGTCAAAGCCACAACAAAAGCCTGAGTTATTGATTCCCCACTTTGATTTCGGTGATTGTTTTGAAAGTAGAGGCGTGTTTCTTGAAGCCAGTATCAGTTCAGTTTTGCTTTGTTTGGCTTTTCATTTTTTAGAATTTAATTTTGCAGTGCATGACGCTTTTCATTGTTAATTTTCCTCAGACTTCAGTGGCTGTGTGAATACATGCAGTAGGACCTGCCATCCCTAACCCTGCCCTACCCTCCCTTCCCATACCATCATCCGCTTCTCCTCGCAGCCTCTCACTCCCCCCCCCCCCCCCCCCCCCCTTTGTTGGCATTGTTCACTGGCACCATTGAGTAGCAGTCATGGTGTAGTCAGATTATTTCAGTGAAACCTGCTTGGGGCTGATTGTTCAATCGTTTCTGTGGTCATGACCTTTCCTTGACCTGGGAACTAGGGAAGGATGCCCTGGTGGAAATTTTTTTCAAGGTTTTGACAAGGATCATTTTACTGAATTTGTTTGGGTTTGAATACTAATTTTCTGAAATGACGACACACCTGTCTGGCGCTCAGTAGACAGAAGAGGGTGGAATCGGTGGACAGCAGCAAGTTCTCTACTGGCAGTGGAGCAAGTAACATGATCTGGCACCACAGAGGGATAGAGTGAAAGATTTGTTTTGATTTTTCTTTCAAGTTGGATTTTCTTTCAAATTAAAGTGACTGAGGATGGAAAATGAAGTAAAACTTGAAAAAGAATTGGTATTAGTTCCACCAGATGATACAGGCAAACAGAGAGACCGATTAACAAATGAACAATGTCCTGTAATCTGTTTGTCTGTATCATCTGGTGGAACAAATACCATTTCTTTTTTAAATTGGATTTTTCTGCCTTTTTTTTGTTTTTGCTTTTGTTTGTCTTAGATGAGCTCCAAGCAAAGATTCCTGCCCTCTAAAGGTCAACGTGTAAAGGATTTGCATGGGGAGGTACTGAGGGGTTCCATAGTGTTTGTCTGTTTTTCTGAATAGCTCTTATCTATGTAGGTGCAGGAGAGTATTGTCTGTAGGTGTCATCACTAATGATAAGTTTTGGTTTGTTGTGTGAAACGTTGAACAGGGGGCATTGAGATGCAGGATACAGAAACGGAACTGCTGCTGACCCCCAGCCTCAAGGTCAATGTCATGGGGAGCCCAGGGCTCAGCCCGTGCCGCTTCCTGTCTCCATTAAGGGAGGACGCCCCAACGCCAAAACCAACGACAGGGTAAGAGAGTATGAACAGTGTGTGTGTGTGTGTGTGTGTGTGTGTGTGTGTATGGTGTGTGGTGTGTGTGTGTGGTGTGTATGTGAATATGTAAGTGTGTGTGTATGTGTGTGTGTGTGTGTGTGTGTGTGTGTGTGTGTGTGTGTGTGTGTGGTGCGTATGTGAATATGTAAGTGTGTGTGTGTATGTGTATGTGTATGTGTGTTTGTGTGGTGTGTATGTGAGAGAGAGAGAGAGAGAGAGTGTGTGTGTGTGTGTGTGTGTGTGTGTGTGTGTGTGTGTGTGTGTGTGAATATGTGCCTCTGTGTGTGTGTGTGTGTGTGTGTGTGTGTGTGTGTGTGTGCGCGCGCATGCATGCATGCATGCACACATGTGTGTGCTTTGTGTGTGTGTATGTGTGTACGCAGAGATCAGGAATGGGGTAGTGGGGTAGCGCATGGAAGTTTGAGAACTCTTCTTCTCCCCCCCCCCCCCCCCCACGCTTGCTGTCCCACATCACCCCCATGCCCCTCAACTTCCCCCCTTCCCCACCAACCCCACTAGGAAGATGTTCAAGTGCTTAAATAATGACATTCCAAATAAAATGTGGGTTGTGAAGTGCTAAGAGCTTGGTCTGGAAGTGAGAATTGGCACTGTATAAGAACTCTCAATAAGAATGATGATAAATGTGATAATACTAACAAGTAAACAACAGGAGCAAACCTCCATAACAAAATTTTGTGTTTCTGTTTTAGTACAAACAGGTGGAGGACCCGGTGCGTCGGCACGTCAAGAACACGGTGGCGCTGGGCGTCACCAAGCAGGGCTCCAACCAGCTGCGGCAGATGCAAGGGCTGAACGTGTTTCCCCGAGGAGGTCAACTTCGGCATGCTGCGGGAAGGGTGCACCTACGCCTTCCTCCTGCAGCTGAAGAACACCGGCGTGGACTCCTGCCGCTTCAAGGTCCGCCAGCCGCCCCCGGCCACCGGGCTGAGGGTCATCTACAAAACCTGGACCTGTGAGTGACTCGGTGATAGCCTCCCTTTGGAAAATGTCCGCTGCTTTCTGTGTTTGTGTTGTGAGGTTTTATTGATAGGTGTGAAGAAGATTACCGGGTAATGCTTGCAGCATTTGCTTGGAGTTACCTGCCTACATTTCATTTTGCAAACGAAAGTTATTAATCTTGTTTTATTTACCATTAGAAAAAAAACTTATTTTACTGTTTTCTTCTGAAAACCTGTTTTGTGTGTGTGTGTTTATCTTGAAAAAATGCATCCTAAATCAGATTTTTTTATGCAGATCTGTACCACAAACAGAATTTAAGGGCTTTGTCTTTTTTGCCCACTTTCATCTGTCCATCAGACTTTGTTAAAATCATTTTTTGTAATTTTTGGATTATCTGTTATCACAGAAACAGACTAACAGAGGCATGTAAAAACATAAATTCCTGGTCAGTGTTGATAAACAAGGAAGAAATCTTTGTTCCCATGGCTGAACAATGACAAGGCCATAATCCCCAAATAATATTTTCCATGGTGCCTGTTCACCTAGGACACATGGAGACACATTATATATCCACACACAACAGTCAGTGACTTCTGCTCTATTGGATGTGTGCATGTATCAGCTTGGAGCATTTATGCAAGCTTGCAACTTCCCTTTTTTTATAGTGAAATTTTCTAGTTTGTTCCATGTGCCTAGCACAGATTTTTCTGGTGGCATACAAGTTTCATCCCCTGGCATCCCTATGGCAGCAGTCTGGTAATGATGGTGTCCTATTCTGATCATTAAGCTGTGCTCTGAGTCATTCTATTTTTGTGATGGAAGGTTTTTTTCTCTTCTGTTTATATATTCCCTCAACAATTAGCCGTGACTGCCCATCAAAATTGATTTTGTACATGATACGAACGAAATGACTAGTAACTGGCGTGTTGTTGTACTCACAACTCACTGTATTGTTATGCAGATTGTTGTGAACTCTGTGCTACTGAATGCAGTGAAGCTTGGTGGAAAGGTAGAGTGCCGTCCAGGACAAAGCTGTTAAGTTTTGGTGCAGTTCCTTAGTACGGTTCGAGATAAAAGGGCAGATCTAAGATCCAGGATCTCTTCGTCCAGGACCTCTTCGTCCAAGTGTCCTTTTTGTTATTCACTGTTAAATCTCCCTGCATTGCTTTTAGACTTCATTGGCAATGCAAAAACCATGCCAGAAATACTTGTCTTTTAGAGTTCTGCTCACATACAAAATAAGATGCGGGCTGCTTTTTCTCTGAATCATCAATGTAAGACTTGCAGTCCATGTTGATTTTGACTGATGATCAGTTCATGTTGATGCTGATGGCTGATGACATCAATCCCATGATGCTGTGCAGGTAGCGGCCGGCATGAAGGTGGACCTCCGTCTGGAGCTGTACGCCATTGCTGTTGGGGTGCAGGGAGAGTCCGGCGTCGGCACCATCAGTCACCCTCTGGAGATTGTCACGGAGACCAACATCCTGACCATCCCTGTCCAGGCCAATATCCTTGATGCTGGGCACTGGGGCTGTGTAGAGGTGTATGACGGACAGGAGCACACACACACACACACCCACACACACACACACACACACACACACACACACACACACACACACACACACACACACACACACACACACATGCATGCATGCTTGGATACACGCAGGCACACAAACCTATTCACACACACGCAGGCATGCAAATCTGAACACATGCACACTTGCATGCATGCATATACACATCTGCACTCAAAGATATTTTGAATGACTGATGGTGAACACCGCCACAGTAATGACAAAAAGCCATCCTTAGTACGGTTCATCATCATCATCATCATCATCATCATCGTCATTATCATCTGAGATAATAGCAGAAGCACCAGTGGCTGTTTTCATCATTGCCGTAAACAATGATCATAAGGGTAATAGTAATGTAAGCAACATCATTCATGCGCCATCTTTAGGTCTGTTTTGATGACGATAAAGAGGACTCTGGTGACAGACATGCTGCTAATTAACATCTTCTATTATACTTATTTGAATTGTTGATCAAATCAGTTGCACAATATTTGCAGAAGTAATAGAGCATGAAGCAGAAGTAGCAACAGGTCAAAAAACCCTTAAAAAAGAAAACCCAGAGGTAATGGGGCAAAAAGCAGAAGTAACAGGCAAAAAAAAAGCAGAAGTAACGGGGGGAGGGGGGGGGGGGGGGGCAGCAGAGGTAACGGGCAAAAACAGAAGTACAGGGCAAAAAGCAGAAATAATGCAGCAAAAAGCAGAAGTAGCAGGTCAAAAAGCAGACATAACAGGACAAACGGCAGAAGTAGCAGGACAAAAGGCAGAAGTAGCTGGACAAAAAGCAGAAGTAATAGGACAAAAAGCAGAAGTAACAGGACAAAAAGCAGAGGTAACAAGGCAGAAACCAGAAGTAGCAGGACAAAAGGCAGAAGTAGCAGGACAAAAAGGCAGAAGTAGCAGGACAAAAGGCAGAAGAAACAGGACAAAAAAGCCACAGTAACAGGGCAAAAAGCAGAAATAAGAGGACAAAAAGCAGAAGTAACAAGGCAGAAAGCAGAAGTAACAGGACAAAAAGCAGACATAACAGGACAAAAGGCAGAAGTAGCAGGACAAAAGGCAGAAGTAGCAGGACAAAAGGCAGAAGAAACAGGACAAAAAGCCACAGTAACAGGGCAAAAAGCAGAAATAAGAGGACAAAAAGCAGAAGTAACAAGGCAGAAAGCAGTAGTAACAGGACAAAAAGCAGAAGTAACGGGGCAAAAAACTGATGTAACAGAGCAAAAAGAGATAGATAGCAGGACAAAAAACAACAATCAGAATAATTCTAGTATATGTTCTGTCATGACACTAATAATTGTGAGGGTGATAGATTAAGAAGATGATAATGATAATCTCCACTCATCTGATTTGGCCTTGACCCCACCCACCTGTCATGACCTCCAATGAGTCAGAGCTGGACAACCGAGACGCATGCAGTCCCGTGGCGCAGAACCCTGGGGTGGTCCTCATCTCCAACAAGCCCCCCGCCTCCACCGGTATCATACGACCCCGCCGTGACATCGTCGTTGGTCAGTTGTGTAGAATTTTTGACATGGTGGTGGGGAGGACAGGGGGAGGGACATGGAGTACTGGAAGATTTGAGGGAGTGTGTGTGTGTGTGTGTTTGAGTTTGTGTGTGTGTGTGTGAGAGAGAGAGTGTGTGTGTGTGTATGTGTGTGCGTGTGAGGGTATGTGTGTGTGTGAGTGTGTGTGTGTACATGAGAGAGAGAGAGAGAGAGAGAGAGAGAGAGAATGTGTGAATGTATATGTGTGGGTGTACATGCTTTTAATTGGGGAAAAAGGAATAAGAGTTCACACATTGATATATGTATGCACACTCCTGTGTTCATGTATACACACAAACATGCATGCAGAAACACATACACACATATATGCACACACACACACACACACACACACACACACACACACACACACACACACACACACATGTACACATGTAAGCACACACAACAGATACAAATATATTTCATACTTTATACTCTGTTCTTTATTTTGCAGGTGGAAGTTCACGATAAAAAGGACATGACGTACTTCTTTGAAAGACATCATTGACTGAAAATCTTGGAATGCAATAAGACTGCAAAGAGACAGTTAAAATTTCAGTTGTTATTATTCGGTTATGATTACAAATAATACTTGGAAAGTCGCAGTGAGGGTGTGTGAGTGTTGTGAGATGCATGCTGTTTGAACACTCAAAAGAAGAAAGATCTCCAGAGTGGAATTCTCATGTCAGAACCTAGGGATTGTCATTGTGAAATATCTCTGTATCTGTATTGCATGAATTTACAGAAAGAAACCCAACTCAGTGCTAGGAAAAATCATTATTACCTGTGTTCATGTGTGTGCAGAAGATAAGTGGTCTGACAATGGGAAAGCACTCTGAAAATGTCCGGAATTATAAACAGGTCATTACCCATACCGATTAGACAGCGTGTATCAGGAATATCGAATGGTAGGGCTAAACAATTTGTTCAAGATGATATTGGGAAGATTGTGACCAAAATTAAAGACATCAATGACGGAAATTGTTCCTGTATTTGTTTTGAAACATTCAGTAATGTTGACTGGCTGTACACTTCTATGTATGTATGTGTGTGTGTGTATGTGTGTGTGTGTGTGTGTGCGTGCGTGTGTGTGTGTGTGTGTGTGTGTGTGTGTGTGTGTGTGTGTGTGTGTGTGAAGATACATGCATACACTTGAAATGCATGGATCCATGTTTATGGCCTTTTATGACTGTTTTCCAGTTTTAGCATTTTGTATTTCAAATGTTTTAATTACAGTTTTCAGATATTTCCTTCTTGTTTGAATGCAGTATGACTTAATGCATGCGCGTGCGTACATTTTTGTTTGTATGCACATATGTGCATGTACATGTGTGTGTGTGTGCGTGTGTGTGTGCGTGTGTGTGTGTGTGTGTGTGTGTGTGTGTGTGTGTGTTGTCATTTGTAGTTTTAAAGGTAGTTTACAGGATAGAGAACACTTTCAGAGATAGCTGTTTGTTTCCTCAAAAATAAAAAGAAGGTGAGTGCACTTGATCTGTTTGTCTGTTGAATACTGTCATGTTTCTTGTTTCTGTTTGTCTGTACATACATTTGGTCTTCTCTGTTTTCTTATGTGAAGATAAATCAGGTTGGTGCATGCATACGTATCTGTAGAAGTATGAGTGTGTATGTCTGCAGTTGATTTTTTTATATTGTTTATGCCTGTTTTTTGTGTTTTAAGTCATTTGTTGTTTTTTTTTGTGTGCAAGAACAAAATCAATACAGCATGTGTCTATTTTATATTTGAGAAGGCTGTAAGGATCCACTTATGTAGTGGGTTTATTTTAGATTATATTCCTTACACGAACATATTCTCATTTATGCATTCACTAACATGTATATGGCAAACACACACTTGTTCCTGAGAACATGGTAAGATTACTCCCTATAATTACTTTGTTTTACGTTTATTTTGTTTAAGTGTTATAAAGAGTATGTCTGATTGTTGAACATGATTATCTTTGAAGTAAAACATATGTACTAACTATGCAGTAAATTTATGATTTGAAATGGACATGAAAACTTTTAATGCATCTGTCTATTTTCCCTCCCTTCTCACACAAACAGAATTGCTTATTTCTTTTTTTTGATATAGCACAGTCTTGAAAACATACCTGTACTTAATGATTTGTTTTGCACATCTGTGATATACATGAATATTATTAAAAGAAAATGTTTTTGCTTTGTTTTGTCAGTATTTGCAGAATAAAAGTGTTTGGTGCAGTTCTAATTATTTTTGTGTTGGACATCGATGTGTGAATGATCTGATTGATTCTTTTCATGAAAAAATCTGCCTATTCAAATTGGCACTACACATTGATTGTTTTACTGGTGTTGAACATGTTTGGATTAAAACTTTGAAAAGTGGCAGAGCTGTCCAGAAATGTTCTATTGAATTTGAATTTCATAGCGCAGGCCTTTCAGCTGTTGATAGAAGGAAGGTGGTCACTATGTATGATTGGGGGGGGGGGGGGGGGGGGGGGGGGGGGGGGGGGGGGAGAGAAAAGAAAAGGAAATAGAGTAATATTATTAAAATAAATGATTAAGCCAATTATTCTGGCTAATAGCATTAATTTGTTTGTTCTGTCTACTGCTGTTGTCTCTTTCTGCCCCCCCCCCCACCTTCTCTTAAAATCTCCTTCCATCTTTCTACATCTCTCTTTTCCATATGTGTCTCTCTCTCCTCCACTCCATAAGAAACCCTTGTCTTCTGTCTGTCTCTGCCGGCCTAGTACTCTCTTTAGCCACTTGCGTTGCAACCATCCACATAAGAAATATCAGAAACAATTGTTCACGCTATTGTGGACAATAAGAGAAAGAAGCAGAAGAAGAAAAGTGATGATTCAGGAAAAAGGACAGAAATAATGTATGGTGCAGAAACGACTGGTCGAACAACTTAATCCGACAGCAGTATTGTGCGGGAAAGAGACTGAAACAGGTAAACAAAAGAAAAGAAAAGCACAATCTTGTTCATGTCCCTTCCCAATAACCACAACAACCCATGCCTTCCCTCAAGACAAAACGAAATAAGATAATAACAACACCGCCCACCCGAAAGTTATCATTTGGAGAAAGAATATCCCGTGTTAATACCCTAAGTATCCGCCGGTGTTAATACCCTGAATACCCGGTGTTCCCTCCACCACCAGTCATTTCTTTCCCCTCTGTACTCTGAACGACTTCACACACATACAACATCCACCACACATTGACGACAGATGCAGGTTGGCACACGCAGAGGGTGAATCAGGAGGAGGAGGGCGGTGTTATGCTCAGGCCATATGTTCAGCTGAACGTACTTTGCATGACAGAAGTTGTAAATATACTGAACAGTGTGTGTGTGTGTGTGTGTGTGTGTGTGTGGATGGATGTTTGCGTGGGTGCGTGCTTATGTGCGTGCGTGTGTGCATGCATGCGTGCGTGTGTGTGTGTGTGTGTGTGTGTGCTTAGATACCCTGTAGGTGAGGCTGACATTTAAGTGCAGTTTTTAGGCCTGTCTTTCACAACTGATTAATCATGAATGACCAAGAGAGGGTCGACATTTGTTGTTTCCTCTCAGATGTTGAGAAATAGCCTACTGCACAACTGACACCCCCCCCCCCCCCCCCCGCCCCGCGAGAGAGAGAGAGAGAGAGAGAGAGAGAGAGGGGGGAACAAAACGAAATTTTATTTAACCAGGGTAATGAGATAACACAATACATGCTTTCTCCACCCAGCCCTGGGGGGTGGGGGGTGGTGGTGGGTGGACAGAGAGAGAGAGAGAGAGAGAGATGAGAGAGAAGGATGATGATGATGATGATTATGGTGATGATGATGATGACGATGAAGACTGAACAAAACAGAACGGTGTTCTGTCATTTGTCCAGTTATACACATAACCAATTAAACTCAAGCGACACTCTAACTTTGTGCTTTGAAAGTCAGCTTTGCTTTAAGTAAGAAGTCTTCACATATGTGTGTGAATGAGCAGACTGATGGAGTTACCGTGACTACAACATCACGTCTCTCGTGTTCATGATCCAGTATCCATAGATCAACAGATAATTATCTGTCAGGACAATAGCTGAATAGTTATCTGTCAGGACAACAGCCGAACCTCTCAACGACAATTAAGCCAACCCAATCAAAGCGAAAACAATTCTGTTTTCTCCTGCACTTTGAATCACATGTTCTTTCATCCCCTCGACATCTCTTTCTTCATCAACGTGTTTATTATCATCACTGTGTCCCAGTGTGGTGGAGACAAGGGGGTGGGGAGGACCTGGGAGGAACACTGGAGGAAGAAACACCTCACCATTCAGCTGGTCGTCCACCATCTGACAGACTAGGCGCTCAGTCCGCTTCCCTCCCCCCCTCCCCCTCCCCCTTTCCCCAAGTCAGACTGAAAAGAAAGGGTGTGGCGAACTTCACGTCTCTCACACAGGTAGACCAGCACCTTAAAGCAACATCAACATTGCGTAAAACGCGTAGTTATGTTTCTTCTTCTTCTTCTTCTTCTTCTGTCTCAGTTTCCGCGTTATTTCGTGTCGTTGCACCCACAACCATGGCCTGGCCCGACCGACCACACTCCCGGCACTGGCAATTCAAGTCGTCATGAGGCAACCCACCAGAGAAGACACTGCCCTGTTGTTGAGTCATTTCTGTGGTGCTTGTTCAGATCCAACATTGGCCGGACTTTGCTTTAGTGACGAAGCCTCCTTCTGACGACAGTAGTTGCTTGTTGCGAAGCCAGCGTGAATGAGCTGTCCCTCTGGAGGGAACACACGCATATTCATTCGATCAGAGCTTGAAATGATACACTTCGAGGAAAAACATTTTGTGCTTGGAACTCAGAAAACAGAATGACAGTTGTAAAAGCAGGAGGAAAACCCACCACCACCACAACCAAACCAAACCAAATCCAAGCAACTCCTCATCAAAACAAACAAACGGAACAGAAAAAAAAAAGAAATGAAAAGATAAGCAATGAAAGAAAAAAAAAGAAGGTGAAAAAGGCGCAATTTATGAAAAGAAAAACCATCTGAAATGTAAGACATCTACAAATGTATAAACATATCTTTAAAAGCTACCTCCATCCATAATAAACTTTGGCAGCAAATGCTGAACAATTAAATGAGCTGCATTAACTAATTAAAACGTGAGATGGTGAATGAAAAACGATAGCATATGATCAACAAAAAGCTGTGTGAATGGAGTAAGTTAGCCAAAGTCTAGATATTGGAGAAAACATTGACAGGATCCACAACTCAAATACAACGGCTCAACAGTTCTCTCCCTTGCACCGAACATCGCCGAA
>JADBJO010000052.1:577500-580000 GCA_016801955.1 Conus betulinus | reverse complement strand
CTGTGCCAGGACCTTTCCCTTCTCAACCATTGTCTTGACTCTTGCCTTTCATGTCTTTGTTCTGTCTTCTTTCGTCCTGCCAGTGTGGCCCATTTCAATGCCATCATTGGGGCAAGATTTTAATTGACACTCCCCTCCCCCCTCCACCCTCACCCCTTTCGTCACTGTTTACTCCATGCCAGCTTTTTAGTCGTTGTAATCTGGAAGTGAGAGACTGTACATGCTATCTAGAATGGATTCTAGTTGTCTTATCTGCCCAAGCTGATTGTTCAGTTGTATTTCTTGTTGCATTTCAATGCTTTTAGTAATACGTGTATTGCTTTGATTCATTCTGTGTCGTTCCATCATCATCATCATCACCGTCGTCGTCGTCGCCGTCGCCGTCGTCATCATCATCATCGTCGTCGTCGTCGTCGTCGTCGTCGTCGTCATCATCATCATCATCATCATCGTCGTCGTCGTCGTCGTCGCATCATCATCGTTATCTTCATTATAGTCAATATTACAGTAGTCGTAGTGATACTGAGCACAAAAAACCATCAGAAGTGACTTCCAACTCAGTTTCAGCAATCGGGTCACACATACATGATTCTTACACAGAGTATTCTTCCTGATGAACACACACACACACACACACACACACACACACACACACACACACACACACAAGGGATGGCAGGATGAAGGGGGCTGCAGTGAGGGTGTGTGTGGGCGGGGTGTGTGTCATGTTTCACGTGTAGAATGACACGACAGAAAAGCCCGACTATCAGTGCTTGCAGACAGAGGACACCACAAGGTAAGGTGAGACTGCTGCCGCCAGTGTGGGAGGCAGAGAATGGACATTGTCAGGAGACTCCAGAGTCCACGCAGTTCGGTCTTTGGCCATCACTTAAATTAAACAACTCTAAAGCTCAAAACAGTTTTTGAGACTTTGGCATTTTGCATGACGGACGTTCTTTTTTTTTTTTTTTTTTCGTAACATTCCGCGCATTATTTCCAAAATGATAATATTTTTTTGTGATGAATGTGTCTATTTCGGGTTTCTTAGGCGATACATTGCTTCAGATGATAAAATGTTATTTAAAATACCATAATTCCGGAAAGAAAACCGTCGATCACCGGTGATTGAAATTCAAGGGAAAGAACTGACGAGAGCTAACATTAACATCAACAACAACATGTACACATACATGCTCATGCGCACAGGAACGCGCATACACCACACACACACACACACACACACACACACACACACACACACACACACACACACACACACACACACACGCACGCAACGACGCACGCACGTATACATGCACGCATACACTTACACGCACACACACACGCACACACACACACACACACCCCCACACACACACGCACATGGTGCTTATTTCAACAAATCCTTCAACAAACTGGATCAAGCGGCACCACAGTTTGTACATTTAATGGAAGAAACGGTATAATCGAAAATCAAAGTGGGTATACAGGGAGTTTTTTTCAGTATAAACTTCATCCCCGCCTCATGGAAAATTCGTGTTGTGTGTGTGTTTGCTCTCTTCTCTCAGTCCCCTTAACTCTTCTCTGGAAATTCGGTATTTCTTTTCTTTCATTCTCTTTGAGTCAGCCTTTTAACTGAAAAAAATCTTGCTTTGCTGTTGTTGTTGTTGTTGTTGTTGTTGTTCTTTCTTCTTCTTCTTCTTCTTCTTCTTCTTCCTTTTTCCTTTGTGACCCCCTGCACCTGTCTGTCTTTGCTCCAGAACGTCTTCAAAGGTTTATTTATTTTTTTTTTTTATAACAGCAGACAAAATTCCAGTTTTTGAAATTGTAGTTTAGCAAGTAGGTGTGAAATGAAGGGAATGCGGTTCAAGACCCACAATGGCTATCCAGTCTGCACGTTTTATTGCCCCCTCTTTCTTTAATACACCGGAATCTTTTGGTTACATTTGACCGTTTTTGATTGATGCTTCTATTTATTTTATCCGGGGTTAAAATAACCAGGGGGGATGGCGAAAAGGCCTCAACATGACCTGTTAGTTTCCGTCTTAAGAATGTCGATAGTTTCATTACCACGGTAGAATTAGAAAGAGAGTTTAGTTACCGCAAGGACATAGGCAAAGTACAGGACAAGACAATGCATTTCGACCTCTTGGGTCTTCTTCAGGCAAAAACAAATGACATTTAGGACACTGAAAACGAAGAACAAGAAACCGCGTATCTTCTCATATTCGGCGTTTCTTTTTCTTCAAAATGATCGTACGCCGAATATGAGAAGATAAGTGGTTCTTTTTCGATTTTCGTTTTCACTGTCCTAAATGTCATCTGTTTGTGCCTGAAGAAGACCCAAGAGGTTGAAATGCAGTGTGTCCTGTCCTGTACTTTGTTTGTCTATGTCCTTGGCGGCAACTAACCCCTCTCTTTCTAATTTTTGCTTCATTTTCCGCCCTCAGTCTCTCTGTTCTGGAACTATCACGGTCGAGATTAATGTACACGTTTTCGG
>JADBJO010000052.1:570000-572500 GCA_016801955.1 Conus betulinus | reverse complement strand
ACATGATAAGACCGTCATCGTCGTCGTCGTCGTCGTCCTCCTCCTGTCAACGTCGCCGTCACCATCACCATTATCAACAGAAGTACTAACCGTGGTAGAAGTAGTGGTGGTAGAAGTAGTATAGAAGTCGAAGTAGTAGTACTAGTAGTAGTAGTAGGAGCATCTTCATCATCATCATCATCATCATCATCAGCAGCAGCAGCAGCAGCAGCAGCAGCAGCAGCAGCAGCAATAGTAGTAGTAGTAGTAGTAGTAGTAGTTGCAGCAGCAGCAGCAATAGTAGTCGTCGTCGTAGTAGTTACAGTAGAAGTAGTAGTTGTTGGGCAGAGCAGCAGCAGCAGCAGCAGCAGCACAACAGTATTTGTTTTACCGTTTTAAAAAATCGTCAAACCTATTAAACCGTAACTTAGATGCAGGCATTGAAAATGTTCGGCGAACGATGAACTACAAGAAAAGCATCAACTGTGTGTGTGATTTCACAGTGTAAGTCTTCCCATCGTTTACAACAGAAAGTTCTCTGACTTCTCCAAAGTGAAAGTGTTGGACTTTTTTTTTTTTTCCTTGCTGGAGACTTAAAGTCCATGGACAGTGCGAGTGTGCGTTCAATAGACAGGGGCAAGAGGCCTGTGAAATGGACTGCTGTAGAAAAATCAGCAATGATGGAAAGTCACCATGAGAGATGTTTAAGTCAGCAGATAGTGACCACGAGAGGTCAGGGGTCTCGTATTACCATCACTCTTCCATCAGGAGCTCTGATTAGTTCCACGTTATTGGCTGGATCGGGTGGCAGGACGCATACGTCATTTTGTTCCACCTTTTCTTTTTCTTTTTAATACTCAAGGTGATTGGATTGAAACTTGTGGCTAATAGCGGACGCCACTTTGACCTTTTTGGATTTTGCGTTGCTTTTCATGGAATAGGGTAGGATGGGACAGACACTTTGAGCCTTCTGTTCTATAAAACCTGTGTTGCAACATCTCTCTGTTTTTTTGTTATTAGTTTCAATATGTAGCAATCACCTTTTATCAGGTTCAGTTTGTCAGTTTTTCCTCGCTTCTTCTGCAATCTCCGGTGTGTTAGGACTTTCTGCTAAATGTTAGACTGATCTTGAAATGTCTTTGTTTAGAGTTTGAGAACTCTCTCTCTCTCTCTCTCTCTCTCTCTCTCTCTCTCTCTCTCTCTCTCATCTCTCTGTGTGTGTGTGTGTGTGTGTGTGTGTGTGTATTATTCCTGTATGTGCGTTCATGCATGCGCGTGTGTACACGCGGGCACGTTCAGATGCGAACGCATGCATGTGCTTGCTAGAGTTCATCCGCCTGTGCATCTCCCTCTCCATCCTGACTTTTCCAAAACCAATTATCCAGAAACGGGAAGCAAAACAACGACAGCATCAACAACAGCAACACCACCAACAAAGCCCTCCAGTCGTTACTTCCCTTTCCCTTTCAGAGCGGAAGTGACGCACAATAAATTGTCGGCGCAGACGAGCAGTCAGAGGTGGTCGGCCCATCTTGTCGGCAGTCTTTCAAGTTTTCTGACGTCTGCCTGCTGTCAAACAGCAAGAGCCCCCCCCCCCCCCCCCCCCCCCCCTCCCCCCCCCCCCCCAGTGATTTGGTCAGCATGAGTAGGTCTTCCCACTGCTTCTCCAATCGGAAGAGAATCTGTCACACAGAGAATATGATTGGGTGGAGGGGAGAAGAGAAAGGTAAGGGGTA
Organism: Conus betulinus; assembly: GCA_016801955.1. Lineage (NCBI taxonomy): Eukaryota > Metazoa > Mollusca > Gastropoda > Neogastropoda > Conidae > Conus > Conus betulinus. The sequence continues at coordinate 570,785 of JADBJO010000052.1, read as the reverse complement.
GGGTATAGATGGATTGCGGGTCATCCAGATGTCAAGACCCTCTTGATGGCTGGGACGGGAGAAAGAGGTGACGGGGGAGGGGGGGGGGATGATGGAAGGGGTGGCGATGGGTGAAAGAAGGAAGGAATAGAAGAAGAAGGATGGGGGGGGGGGGGGGGGGGGTGGGGGAAGATGGGTTGAAAATGACAGGAAAGGAACGAAGAGGGTAGTAGCAGTTCAGAAAAAAATGCGGCACAGTGTCATATCTGACAGAATAGTCGTATGGTTGGCCTACCAGACTCAAAAGCCCATAATTACTGCTCTATTGTTCCACATAAATAATATCATTACCAGGAAAGCAGGTGTGTGTGTGTGTGTGTGGGGTGAAATCGGGGGTGTATTCTGTTAAGAACAATAAGTAGCAATTCCAGAGAAAGAAAGATAGCAATAGATGGCCGTTAACTATTTGATTAAATTGTTCATCGTTCTTGTTACTGCAGATTTTTAGCTGTTAAGACTCTCTGTCTCTGTCTGCCTGTCTCTGCCTCTCTCCCTCTCTCTTATTTATGGACTTTTACAATGAAAGCATACTATTTTTTCACTTCATGTGTGTGTGTGTGTGTGTGTGTGTGTGTGTGTGTGTGTGTGTGTGTGTGTGTGTGTGTGTGTGTGTGTGCGTGTGTGTGTGCACTGAATAGCATAAGCATAAGGCAAAATCTGCATTATCATTTCAGCCACAGTTCCCATACTTAAAATTAAGAGTAAAAAAAAAAAAAACTCTCCGTTTTTCAGTAATACGTAATTGA
>JADBJO010000052.1:552500-557500 GCA_016801955.1 Conus betulinus | reverse complement strand
ATGACGTCAAAGCGTAGACTGCCTGAAGCATTCAACACACCTCCATCTAAACAGACGACAGATCAAAATGGAAGTAGCTGTCAGTGTCAATCTCCCACCGGTTTCTTCCTGCTGTCATCATCTAAGGTTCTGGACTAAAGAAAAGTAGTGATGTTCAGGAGAGGGGAGGTAAGGGAGGTAATCTGTTATAAAACTCGCTTTCAACGAGAGTGATCTCGCCGTTTTCATGGGACACATAGCCTCTGGCGGGCACAACCGAAGCAGTTTTGTGCCATCAGTCAGCCGGACAGTTCCAACAGAGAGAGGAAGGCCCAAACATGGGTATGAACCAGTGCAGTTTTGTGCCATCAGTCAGCCTGACAGTTCCAACAGAGAGAGGAAGGCCCAAACATGGGTATGAACCAGTGCAGTTTTGTGCCATCAGTCAGCCTGACAGTTCCAACAGAGAGAGGAAGGCCCAAACATGGGTATGAACCAGTGCAGCTTTGTGCCATCAGTCAGCCTGACAGTTCCAACAGAGAGAGGAAGGCCCAAACATGGGTATGAACCAGTGCAGCTTTGTGCCATCAGTCAGCCTGACAGTTCCAACAGAGAGAGGAAGGCCCAAACATGGGTATGAACCAGTGCAGCTTTGTGCCATCAGTCAGCCGGACAGTTCCAACACAGAGAGAGGAAGGCCCAAACATGGGTATGAACCAGTGCACCTGGAATGCAGGCTGTCCAGATCGCGACCTGGTGTGTGCTTTAGCACGAATATTTGACCCTTTAGTTTTATTTGCTTGAATCATCGACTGAAAAAAAAAAGTAATTCTATCGCAAAAGAATGACAGGCGTTATCTTCCCTTGATTCTCCTAGAACAGTTGTATTTGGTAAATAATCAGTGGCTCAGCTGATCTTCAAACTCTGACATTGTACACGATTATTTTGATTTCATATTTGGAAAGATGTCTCGCCGCAAACACACTGACATAAAATCAATGACTGATTCCGTTTTAAAGAGGTGATCCTCTTCCTGACTTCCAAAGCAGTTTCTGTCTGTTAAAACACTCCAGACTCTCTTGTCACACACATGGGATCAGGGACGACGACCATGGTGACAACAATGCCAAGGTCATTTTACCTCCCCTGGTACCTTCAGCCATGATGCATGTCCTGACGCCAACCTTATCAGCCGTACTGAGGGTGGAGATGGAACACGTCAATGCCATTCAACGGATAGTGATAGAGTCTACATTGAGTCTGACCCGGTTCAGATTCAAGGCAGTCGGAGCCTTGCTTGATTGTTTGTTTTGTCTACTCACGAGACAAAATGTTTTGACAGTGTGCCTCTCTCCGCAGTTCCCCCCCCCCCTTCTTTCCAACTGTCTCTCCCCCCCCCCCCCCCCCCCCAATTTTTTTTCTTCCACCCCCTCATGCTAATCCCACCCCACTTTTCTCTCTCTCTTTCCTCCTCTCTCTCTCTCTCTCTCTGTCTCTCTCCCTCTCCCTCTCCCTCTCTCTCTCTCCCTCTCTCTCTCTCTCTCTCTCTCCCAAATTCTCTCATCCCCTCTTCTCTGTCTTCCCTATAGTCTTTCCCCTCCTGTTCTTGTCCTCTTTCTCTCTCTCCCCTCTCTGTCAAACTAACTCCCCCTTTTCACCTCTCCGTCTGTGTCTCGCTCTTTCTCTATTTCTGTCTCTCTTTCTCTCTGTCTTTTACTGTCTGTGTCTGTCTGTCTGTCTGTCTCTCTTCTCCATTTCTTGATTGTCTCCCTCTTCCTCAGCCCCTATCCGCTGTGCTCTCTCTCTCTCTCTCTCTCTCTCTCTCTCTCTCTCTCTCTCTCTCTCTCTCTCTCTCTCTCTCTCTCTCTTTCTTTCTCTCTCGCTCTCCAAATATGCTAAACTCGTGTACTAAAGACGTCACGGCAGTCATCATAGCAAGTCATTTGCGAGACTAAGTCTCTATCCACTGTTCTACGACGGCAATTTTGGTGAAAATTCACTCTCCCCCCTCCCTCCTCCCTCTCTCTGTGTCTGTGTGTGTGTGTGTGTGTGTGTGTGTGTGTGTGTGTGTGTGTGTGTGTGTGTGTGTGTGTGTGTGTGTGTGTGTGTGTGTCTCTCTGTTTTTTTTTTTCAGTAAATCAACTAAAGTATCAAATCTTTAAAAAGAGAGAAAATCTGAAATTTTCGTCTAACTGAATTTTTGTCGTGTATAACAAGACATTTCATATAATTGGTTTTAGTGCCATTTACTTACCATGACCGAAAAGTTACCTGTTTCGCTGGCTTTGAGACTAATGGTTAGTGTTGTCAGTAGGGACCTTAGAGCAAAAACAAAACAAAACATTTCAATAAAACCTCGTATCATCCCGGGGGTGGGGCCCCCCCCAACAGACAGCGACAGGCATCCCAAGAGGCTGATGCCATGGAAGCCAGCCACGTCAGATGGGCGGGGAAACGGCCGGATTGGAACTCTCAACTCCTAATGGCACGCTACAAGTTCTGTACCACTCAACCAACCTGGCACCTGTCTGGAGTTCCACAGGTGTTTTTTTCAGAGGACAAGAGCTTCATTCCCTCTTCCTTCACCTCCCCCCTCACGCACGCACTCACGGACGCATATACATTCACATCTACGGACGTTAAACGTTTCACGCTTGCACCACTTCATGAGTGCACGCTTACCTGCGCATATACATTTGCAGCGAATAAAACAGGGGTCCTGAGAGGTTCAAAGCAAACCGTCAACCAAACGTTTGAAGAATGCATGTCTGAAGCTCATGAACCATCTATGGGATTACCTCAAGGTTCTCTTCTATCCCCTGTGTTATATACAACGGTTAGACTAAAGGCTTTGCAGACCTGCAAAGAAAGGGACTGGCTCGGGTGTTGACACCAGCAGATGACGATCTGAGCTGAAGGATGCTGAAGGATGCTGAAAGATGCTGAAGAAAAGAGGAAAGCAGTCCAGCAGTAGAACAACATTGCTCTAAAGTGTTCATATAATTCTCTTGTTAATAAGACTCTCTACTACCATACACCAACATAACTAACATTTTACTACTTCAGGAGTATAGGACAAAATCTGTGCACAGAAAAGACATTAAGTGTCAAGAAACTAGATCGTTCATCGGCCGTACAAAAGCCCAGACACTGGTCTGCAGCCTCCAACAAGACATCAGCATAACATTCCCTATCATAACTGAGAAAGAGAGGGGGGTATTTACCGCCAAGGACATTGACAAACAAAGTACAGGACAAGACACTCCTTTGTCTGTCTATGTCCATGGCGGTAACTACCCCCCTCTCTGTCTAAATTTTGCTTCATTTTTTGCCCTCAGTCACTCCATTTTGAAACTTAACATTCGCTATCATAGTTTTGGACATACGTCAAGAGATGTTGGGTGGATTCAGGTAGGTTTGGGTTGAAATTATGAGGTCCGTTCCACGTCGGTAGGATTCCGCCTTTTCCCGGCTGTCCTTTTATTTGTTCTTAATAATTTGAGAAGATAAGTGGTTTCTTGTTCTTTGTTTTTTTATTATCCTAAATCTTATTCGTTTTTTTTTGCCTGAAGAAGACTCAAGAGGTTGAAATGCATAGTGTTTCGTCTTGTAATCCATTTGTCGGTATCGTCTGGTGGAACCAATACCGTTTCTTTTTGAAGATTAATGCTATGAAGTTGGATGTGTCTTTGTAAAAGTTTGAAGCTAATTAGGCTAAAATAAATCAAGCTTTGCTTTGTTAAGCCTTGCAAAATATTTTTGACGAAGGCTTACTTTTCTATCTGAAGAGCGGTTTCTCTTTCGGTTGTCTGGTTGTTTGTTTCATGGATGGCGATTCTTACTTCCCGTTTTTACTTTTTGTTTTTCTTTGTACCTAAGTTCCTTTTCGTACCTCAAAGAGAAGAGAGATTAATGTGTACATTTTGTTTTAGCCGTGGCAAGGAGTACATTTTCTTCGTACAATTGTCAATTTTAATAAGACACTTTCTACCATACACCAACATAACTAACATTTTACTTCAGGAGTATAGGACAAAATCTGTGCACAGAAAAGACATTAATACGATCTTGACCGCTTCATAAGTGAAAAAAAAAACCCACGCTATAGAATACCTGCTCGTTAAAAAAAATTACAAAAGAAAAAGAGGAGGAGGGGGTGTGGGTGGGGTGGGGTCAAGAGAAGGAAGAGGAGAAGAAGGAGGAGGTGGAGATTGAAAGAAGACGGTGCACAGGTGGTCGTTCACTCATTAGAGACAAGAAGAATCAACGAAGACAACAACCGCTGTCTGACTGAAGCCATTTCAAAACTCTTGGGGTCGTGACGTCCTCTAATTAGCTAATAACAAGCCTCACGAAGCTCCGCGTTTATTAATGCCTCCCCCCCCCCCCCCCCCCCCCCCCGGTTACAAATCCCTACCCCACTCCCTACCTCACTTATCCCCATGCGGCGCATGCGCCAGGTAGAATGATTAGCTTCGTCCACATAGACCTTTCCCAAGGAGAGGAGAGGCGGGACTTGTATCCCATGATCCGCTCTGATGCTAATGGGAATTCTCGTCTCCACGTTTCTATGGTTGTAGTATTCACGTGGTGTCCTTCAGGTTTCAGATGTCGTCAGGGTCTACCAGTAGAACATAACCTCGCCATTAAGAGATTCGATTTTTATACGAAGGATGTGTTGTTGTTTGGTTTTGTTTTCGGTTTCTAGACACCTCTCAACAATGTCATCAAATTAGTTTGTTAACGAGGGACGCGACTAGCCTTGGCTATTTATTTTCTGAAAAAAAAAGCGACTGCGTAGAGACCATCGTCTTCTTGTACACGGTTCAATGACTGATGCTGACAAAGGCTTGACCCCTGCCAATAGAATGACCCGAAAAAAGGCGAGATCAACGAGAGAAAATAACAAGCTATGGAAAAAGTGAGGTCCATCTGGCTGAGTGTTGTGCTTAGCTAAAAGTACAAGACTTTCAATCATCTTCTCCATTTTTTCTCCCTTCTATGCACTGAGCAGCGACGG
>JADBJO010000052.1:532500-542500 GCA_016801955.1 Conus betulinus | reverse complement strand
ACGTCAAGTCAAGTCAAGTGAAGTCAAGAACACTTAATTATCTCCAATGAGAAATTAAGAAAGGCCATAAAAAAACACACGAACCAACCAGCTGGGTGCAATCCTGCAGCACCTGCACGAATCAGGGACAGCATTCTCTCTCTCTCTCTCTCTCTCTCTCTCTCTCTCTCTCTCTCTCTCTCTCTCTCTCTCTCTCTCTTAACAATATTACAAAGTCGTGTATGGCATAAAAAAGAACTCGTATCACAATTGTGAAATGACAGGAGGGAGGGGGGAAGGGGGGGGGGGGGGGGGGGGGGGGGGGGGGGGGGGGGGGGGGTGGGGGGGGGGGGGGGGATGGGGGTGGTCGAAAGGAACGGGGTTATATCATTTTTCTGAGAGTACTGGTCAAAAATAAGACATGCATCGTATCACTAAGTTGTATACACACTTCCCTACTTGTCATACGTCACCTGCCGTTTATTTTTTCATACCTCCACGCCCCACCCCCTACCCTCACCTCTCTTTGCCTACCACCCTTTACCCAGCGAGGTGTATTATTGCATAAAGGAACGACCACTCTCAACCTTAGGCGTGAATTAACACTCAGAGTAACGGTAGTATTAGTGAAGTCTTTATCAATAATCGTAATGATTGATGTGATAAAAAAAAATAAGTCTCAGTCAATTACCCAGCACCTTCCAATGTACACACTGATTTGTATAGAGTTCTTACTATGCCACTTTTCCCTACAGTTCTTTTTTTTTTTTTTTTTTTTTTTTGAGACATGTCGTTTCTTGTGTATACCTTTGTTTATATATGAATTTTGTCACAGATGAAAAAAGCTTGTTGAAGTACAATTATATCTACTGTTTTTTCCCCGCTAATTCTACCCGATTTTTTTCCCCCCCTTTTTCTTTCTCCTTTTTTCTTCTTCCTTTCCCCTTTGTCCTTCTCTTCCTCCACTCCAAAGTCTTAATGATCATACACCCCAAGAGAGATAACTCCCATGACACTTCTCGCTCTCCTGCACAGGAGCAACCAGGCTGCTCCCGATCTTCGACGGGCGAACTATATTTTTATTAAGAAAGTTTACAAAACTTCGGCAAATCAGCCGGATAGCAAACCGATTTTTAAACCGCCAAATTTGTGATTCAGTGGCTTTCCGTTTGAAAGTCGTTTAATCTTCAATACAAACAAGGTACGGTCTTTGTAGTTCGGTTCGGTCATTATTTATTTCGTGCACCAGGACTAGGAATGCAATCTGATCAGTAAAAGAAGCGGTGGGAATTTCTTGTCCTCTTTCCACAGGATAAAATAATATACATTTCTCCTTGTTTTTAAGACTTGTTTTCTCCGTCCTTTTCATTTTCATTCAGACGAAATCACCACAGGCGATTCTGCAAGTCTTCTTCTTCTTCTGCGTACGCAGGCTGATACTCCTGCGGACACCACCTGTATAGGGAGTGGAGTTTTGTTTTGTATGACCGATTTTTTTATCCCCCCATTAAGGCAGCCATATTCCAACTTCGGGGGAAGGTGCATGCTATGTTTAACGTGTCATCCATACCAACGGCCAAACTGGCCTTCTCTTCCGAAAGTTGGTGATGGGATTTGACGTGTGTGCAAGATGTTATGCGTGCGTTCACACACGGAACCTCGGTTTATAGTCTTATTCGAAGGACAGTATAGGAAATGGAGTCAGAACCAATGTTAACTTCGAGGGGAAAATCCCCCTGTACCAAAAACGGCCCAGCGGAGGAGATTCGAAATCGCGCAACCCTTGGATTATGAGTCCGGCGCTCTACCACTGAGCTATGCTACCACTGAGGAGATGCCCGCAGGACCAGTTTTTGATGACTGATCTTCAATTTCATGGCTGCACATGGAAGACTCAGCCACACCTGTTTTTCCGTGGGTGAGGTTATTTGTTTTAGGTTGAAATGCCCAGTTGGTGAATGAAGAAGAATAGAGATGAAAGTAAGTTTAGCACCGCTGAAGACATGGGTGGTATCTTACTGTGGCCTGTAGGTTACAAGTCTGCTGATGAACCATTAACAGTGACTATCATAGTAGAAGGCTTTTCTGATGCGCCAAATCAGAACAATCTCTCTGTGAGAATGATCCAGGGGTAGTGCAGCATCCCCTGCAGGCGGTGTTCGCATGGTGGCCTGACAATAGATTATCATGGACAGCTGGGAAAATGGAATGGGTGTTGACGTTCTTGTATGTCTGGTGACCAAGTCATGTCCATGGCATAGTATTACTCTAACACACTGTGTAAAACGAGGGAAGTTAAAAAAAAAAGAACAGACGAACGAACAAAACAGATGAAACAATAAGAACCATCGGGAGAGTGCTGATCCGTAGCAAGGTCCAAGAAATCCATTGGATTTGCATAATAAAAATGATTTTTGACGGCCGATCTTCTGTCAACAGTACAAAGTATCTTTCAGGATACTCAGAAAATTTGAAAATGAAAAAAAGTCCTGAAGACGGTCTATGACAGAAACGTTGAATATTTTGTTATGTTCTTTTTTTTTTCTATTTTTAAATATATTGGATTCGCGTTTTCATTCATAACCACCATCATTTTTTTTGTTTTGTTTTTCTTCTGTCCTTGCTCAGTTTTTGAGTAATGTTGCCAACAGAAAAAAACACAAGCCAACAGACATGGTGAAAACCCTAAACCCTCCATGATGGAGTTCAAACTATTTTTAGAATGCAAGAGACACAAAAAACGATTTCCTCGAATCAGCTCAGCTTAATTCAATTCCACACTGCCCCAGTAACCTCCAGACCTCTGTCTGAACTCTACAGACTTTCTGACCTGTAGAGAACCCGACAATCTACACCGGCTGAAAACAGACGGCAGCTTGTACATCGGCCCATTTTAGCATGCCCAGCAGCCAGTCTGCCTGCAGGCGCCAGAGAGATTACGTGGAATACGAAGAGGTCCGGGAAACGCCGCATGGAGAGCCCTTGGCACCAAATGCTATTAAAGTGAAGAGAGCAGACGATTGCTCCATGTACAGACAGACTGGGAGAGACAGACGCTGGAGAGAAGATGAGAGGGTGCGTGGTAGATGGCTGTTTAAAATGGTTTATTGTGTTTTAGTTTTCGCTGCCCTACATTCTGTGCCGTCTGTGTAGGAGAAGTGATTTCATACCGATTCTAGTTATGAAGTTATCGATTTATTTGTTTTGCTTTTTCAACTTCTGTGTCCTCTCAGAAATGTTACTCCCACGCCAGCCTCCCCGTATGCAAGCCATACACACGTTCATCCCACTGTGGTCTCAATCATGACGATCTGTGGAAACAGTCAGTATGAAACTGTCATGAGGCAACCCAACAGAAGAGACGCTGCACTGCTGCCGACTTACTTCAGTGATGTTCAATGCTGCCTTTTCTGATACAACATTCACCTAACACCACGTCACAAAACCCATAGTGATTAGAATATCTGATATTCTAATGGAGCTGTGTGTGAGAGAGCGTTTTCCATGAATGAGCACCATTGCATCATTTCAACAACAACGGTGTCTGTGAACTTGCTAATGCAAACAATGCTTCTGTCATGGGCCTGGACATGAAGGGGAAATCAGATTTCTCATTCTGTTCACATCCTTCAAACTCCAACACACGACACGATCACGGCGTTACTGTTCAAACCCTGTTGTCCACAGGGCAATAATGCCTGGTTGCCTTAATGGTCCTCCTCAGAGGAAGCCCTGCTCTGCAGCTGACCTCAAATTTGCGATGTTCACAAGCAGTGTGTTTAATTCAACATTAAAAAAAAAAAACACCTACAAATGACTCTGATGCCTTGAATTGCTTAGCTGGGATGGAAGGGGTGTATTCCTCAGCCCACTTCTTCTCCCCCCTCCCCCCCCCCCCAGTTTCCTAGAGCCCTACAAATTCCTCCCTACCACACTTCATCTATGCCTTCAGCGAAATTACGACGATATTTTTAATGTCAGTGCGCCAATACAGAGCTTGATAAGCACCTTGTGACATCAAACCGTTGAAGACCATTTCCCGTTTGTCATACACCAGTTGTGGATGTTTCATTCATTTTTCACCATATCAACTTCATTGTGATGGTTATTCCCATATTGGATGTACCCGATCTAAAAGGTCTTCTCTCTCTCTCTCTCTCTCTCTATCTCTCTCTCTCTCTCTCTCTCTCTCTCTCTCTCTCTCTCAACCAACACCATATCCACAGCCTACATCTGAAGTTCAAAACGACAATCCTCCCTCCCCCCCCCACCCCTCCTCGTCACCCCACGTGTGGTCACATAAATCCAGTTAGGATAGCAGATGGTAACTAGATGACTTCATTTCCTCCTTCCCTCACTCCTCAACACCCTTCCGCCATCTCTCTCTCTCTGTCTCTCTCTCTCTCTCTCTGTCTCTCTCTCTGTCTCTCTCTCTCTCTCTCTCTCTCTCTGTCTCTCTGTCTCTGTCTCTGTCTCTGTCTCTCTCTCTCTCTCTCTCTCCTCTCTCTCTCTCTCTCTCTCTCTCTCTCTCTCCCCGCCCCTTTCTCTCAATCTACACGTAAATCGCACGCGCGCGCGCGCGCGCACGTGTGTGTGTGTGTGTGTGTGTGTGTATTCTGATGTGTGTGGTGTGTGTGTGTGTGTGTGTGTGTGTGTGTGTGTGTGTGTGTGTGTGTGTGTGTGTGTGTGTGTGTGGTGTTTGTGTGTCTCTATGTGTATGTCTGTCTGTATTTGTGTCTGCGTGTGTTTGTGTCTGTGTCTGTGTCTGTGTCTGCGTGTGTCTGTGTGTCTGTGTCTGTGTGTTTCTGTGTCTGTGTGTGTCTGTCTGTGTCTGTGTGTCTGTGCGTCTATGTGTATGTCTGTGCGTCTATGTGTGCATGTCTGTGTTGTGTCTGGTCTGTGTCTGTGTTGTGTGTGTGTCTGTGTCTGTGTCTGTGTGTGTCTGTGTCTGTGTCTGTGTGTGTGTGTGTGTGGGCACGGTGCACGTGTATGTGTGTGTATGTGCGTGAATGCATACCCTGTTTTGTGTGTGCACGCGCGCGTGTGTAAATGTGTATATAGCTGTGTGTGTTTGTGTGTGTATGTGCCTGTGTGCATGCATGTATGTGTGTGTGTGTGTGTGTGCGTGTGTCTGTGAGTGAGTGCATGTGTGTGTTGTAAGTTACACGCATGCGTGCTGGTCTGCGCGTGTCTGTGCATACGTGTGTTCACATGACCAGTGTGTTCGCCAGCGCACGGCTAGTATGCCTGTGCCTGTGAATGTACACGTGCGTCTTGTTCTGTTTTCCTAGGCGTACTTGTGTACACGTCATGTCTCCTCCATTCCATAGCATCGGTGTTCTTTTTGTGTTACTCATGTCTGGTTCGATATAACGATGAAAAAAAGTACAAGAGTACTTATACAGCACTTATCCTCGTTCGATACCAAGCTCTTAGCGCTTTACAATTCACGTTGTCTCTACGAGCTGCTTACCTGGGTAGAGCTGACAGAAAGCTGCCTCCTGGCACTCCATTCCGTCATTTTGTATATCACTCAGGCGAATGCCGGTCACTCAGTTTTTCATTCACTCTTTTCTTCTTTCGGTAAATGCTGTGTATACATGTGCCATCCATACCAACATCCAACGGGCTTGATCTTCCAAAAACTAGTGATGGGATTTATGCGTGTGCAAAATGTTCTGCGCGCGTTCGCACCCCGAACCTTGGTTTTTAGTCTAATTCGAAGGATTTTTCGGGAAGTAGAGTCAGCCCCAATGCTTTACTCCGAAGGAAAAAAAAAAAAGTCCCCCGGAACCGAAACGACCCGGCGGAGATTCGAACCCGCAACTCCAGGATCATGAGTCCTGCGCTCTACCAATGAAGCTATTCTGGTCCCTAGGTGAATGAATCTGGATCCGTTTTTTGAGTCTAATCTGCTCCACAGACCTGATCAAAATGTAACTGGATTGTCCACGGGCCGTTACGTTTTGATCAGGCCCATTTGCAGCCCATGATCTTCTACGGCGTCAAACCTGGCCAGAGGGTGCAGAGCTGCAGATGCAGCTTTGGGGCAGCCGTCAAGACCTTGAGAAGACTGTGGCATTCATCGTGGGGACAGGATTGAAGATCTGACGCAATCAAAAACAATCAACCGAAGAAGAAGAAGAAGAAGAGAAGAAGAGAAGAAGAAGAAGAAGAAGGAGAAGAGGAGGAGGAGGAGGAGGAGGAGGAGGAGGAGGAGCGAGGAGGAGGAGGAGGAGGAGAAGAGAAGAGAAGGAAGAGAGAAGAAGAAGAAGAAGAAGAAGAAGAAGAAGAAGAAGAAGAAGAAGAAGAAGACGTCCACGGGCCAAGGTACATCACTACACCGAGTTTCGTTAATCTTTTTTTTTCATATATTTATTTATTCGTTGTCTGATCTTCTTGCCACTTCAGTGGTAACAGCCCCACACACCGCTTATTCCAGGCCTTCAACAGCCACAGCCTGGCTGGTCCTATCGCAGTCCAGGCCCGTGCACTTCACAGGGCGCTATTACTATAAAGCTGTCATAAGGCAACCCAGCAGAGGAGACGCTGCACTGCTGTCCAGTCAACTTCGGTGGTGTTCGGTGGTGCCAAATCGGATCCAGCATGTACGTGACATTGCCTACTAAGTGCCCTGCCGATGACAACACCTGCTTACTGGCGAGGCCAGCATAGGTGAAGGTCTCCCTCTAGAGGCTGCTACCACGTCTGTCCAACGACATTGCCCATGAACTCGCCGATACCGACGACCAGACAAGATCTCATCCGGGGCGTACACGACACACAGACAAGATCATCCAGGGGCGTAGACGTGGCGACGACACCGACAAGACCTCACCCATGGCGTAGACGTGGGGACGACGACACGGACAAGACCTCACCCAGGGCGTAGACGTGGCGACGACACGGACAAGACCTCACCCAGGGCGTAGACGTGGCGACGACACCGACAAGACCTCACCCCAGGGCGTAGTGGCGACGGCGACAAGACCTCACTCATGGCGACAAGACGGACAAAGACCACCCCAGGGCGTAGACGTGGCGAGGACACCGACACGAAAGGGCACCGGCGACGACACCGACAGACCTCACCCAGGGCGTTAGACGTGGCGAAGAACGACACGAAATCACCGCGAGGCAGGGCACCGTTTGGAGACACCGCACCAAGATTTCACAGGATTGTCTTTGAGCTACGTTCAGGTTTTCCTCCCAGGTTGGTAAAATTTGGTGCCAGAGTCTTTGCTTAGTCGTGCTGATAGGCAAACAAGCAAAGCAACACACAAACAAACTAACAAACAAACAAACAAGGGAAACGTACTGAGGTGTAAAACTTCCTTCATATGACTTCAAGAAAAACGGTATACAGAGACACTTCAGAGCTATGACAACACCCCCATCCCAGCTTTCGTCCCCCCCAACCCCTTATCTCCTAATCAAACCACCATCCCCTTGCATGCTGTCCAAAGGATAGCGAACCTCTCAGAATGTTGGATGCTGCGCTTTTCCCATTCCAGACCGACCAGATTGGAGCTGCTGCTGCTGCATTTCCTCACGGCTCCTCTCTTCACATCCACTGACTGAATATTTACTCCTCCATTCTGTCTAGGAGCGAATCAGCAGAGGGGGAGGATGGCCTATGCGTATGTCTGTCTGTATGTGTAGTGGGAGAAGGGATGGGGTTGTGAAGGGGGTGGATGGGGAGGGAGATATAGAGCACAAGTCGGTGTGGGTGGGTGGATGGGGGGGGGGGGGGGGGGGGGGGGGGGGGTGGGGGGGGGGGGGAGAAAAAAGGAACGGACGTAGATCGTCATTGGGACACGTACTCATCCTAAGGAGCTAGAAGACGTAGGGATTATGAAGTTCACTAGCACACCCCCCCTGTCCTGGCCCTGTCCCCTCCCATGCTCTATCCCCGTGCCCTTATCTTTTCCCCCTGTGGTCAGGCAGGCTATGAAGTGTGTCTTTTCCCTCTGCGGTCAGGCAGGCTATGGAAGTGTGTCTTTTCCCTCTGTGGTCAGGCAGGCTATGGAAGTGTGTCTTTTCCCTCTGTGGTCAGGCAGGCTTTGGAAGTGTGTCTTTTCCCTCTGTGGTCAGGCAGGCTATGGAAGTGTGTCTTTTCGTCCGTGTGGTCAGGCAGGCTATGGAAGTGTGTCTTTTCCCCCTGTGGTCAGGCAGGCTATGGAAGTGTGTCTTTTCCCTCTGTGGTCAGGCAGGCTATGGAAGTGTGTCTTTTCCCTCTGTGGTCAGTCAGGCCGGCTTTGGAAGTGTGTCTTTTTTTCCTCTGTGGTCAGGCAGGCTTTGGAAGTGTGTCTTTTCCCGCTGTGGTCAGGCAGGCTTGGAAGTGTGTAGTTTTCCCTCTGTGGTCAGTTTGGAAGTGCCCACGACTGTTCAGTGACCTTTGGAAGTGTCTTTTACCCCGCTGTGGTCCTTCTTGTCTCTAGTTCTTCCATATACACCAAAATACGCGCGAATTTCGAACTTACGCCCACTCTAAACACCCCATCCCTTCACACACTCACATACACACACACCAACGCACGCGCGCGCGCACTCGCGCATGCACACACACACACGCACACCACGCACATACACACACACACACACACACAAACACACACACATACGCACACACACGTGCATGCACTCGCAAGCACACAAACGCAAATACAACAGACAGACACACAGACGCGAGCGCGCGCGCGCATACACACACTCAAGTACGCACGCATGAACACAGACACGCACACACACACACACATCGATGCACACGTATGCACTCGAACGCGTACACACGTACACACACACACAACACACACACACCCCCCACACACACACACACCACACACACACACACCCTGATTTACTGAAACCAATCTATTATCCGATTAACTCATGGTTGTACTGATGCACGCACACACGCACGCACTACGCGCGTTTTTTTTTTTTTGTGCCAAGTGTACTTTATTCGGGATAAGGAAAAAAAAGTTAGTTCCGCCCCCCTCCTCCCCCGCCCCTTCCTGTCCACTCCATGACTTCTTCTCCTTCCCAGCCCTCCCTCGCTCACAATCTCCCTCCCCCCCCCCCAACCACTCCCCCATCCCCAGCCTTTCCAACCACAGGCCTGCTCCACAGTTTTTCAGCCACTGTACACCTCTCAAAAGAAATGGACAAATCCCCATAAACCAGACATCGTGGCGAAGTGGTTAGCGTTTGCGCACCCCCGGCTTGAGAGGGTGTGAGTTCCATTTCTCTCAGAGCCATGTACTTTGCTTGGATCTTTTCTGCTCCAACTGGCTCAAACGCAGACAGGAACCACACAGTGGACTTTCATTGACCTAGCGGGCGCATCTCTGAGAGTGTCGCTCAAAATATCCTGACCAACTGTGCAGGTTGTCCTTATCTCTCGGGCCTGGTGGTGATGCCAGGATATATGATGAACATAAGCTGGAATCCAGCCCTGTCATGCAGTCTGAGACCAGAATGGAACTCTGTGGCATCATCTTCATAATCTTCTTCCTCCTCCTCCTCCTCCTCCCCCCCTCCTCGATGAGCATAAACAATTTCAAACGCTGTGTTTTCTTTCACGCTCTGCAGTCATTTTGATCTCAGTTTTGATTTCGTCTCCAAATCTATATCCTTGGTGAAGTTCTACCATGGTCACGATGAGAACTGTCGCTGGATAGACGTATAGACGACACACTGGCTCGGCAACTAAGCAGTTATTGTCGTCAGGTAGGAGCTTAGTAGCTGATGTCCTGCGTATTCTGGATCAGAACAGGCGTCTCTCAACACCTCCAGTCATTCGGCAGCAGTGCGGGTGTCTTCTGTGATGGGTTCCCTCATGACAACTCGACACTGACTTGCCCTGTGGATTGCCAGTGACGGGGCTGTGTGTGGGGGGAAACAAGCCAGGCTGCGGCTGTAACTGCTGCCTGTGGATTGCCAGTGCCGGGGACCAAGCCCAGGGGCGGCTGTAACTGTGCCGGGGATTTGTCAGTGCCGGGGTGTGGGGTGGGGGGGG
>JADBJO010000052.1:502500-522500 GCA_016801955.1 Conus betulinus | reverse complement strand
GAGGGTCGTGATGGTGATGCCTGGTGACGTTGGTAAGAGCTGAGAGAGAGAGAGAGAGAGAGAGAGAGAGAGAGAGAGAGAGAGAGAGAGAGAGAGAGAGAGAGAGAGAGAGAGAGAGAGAGAGAGAGCGTGCTTTCATCCAATTTTCTAAACGAAGTGTGAAAAGACATGTATTATTGTTTCTCCTTATGCCACTCAGAGGCAGCTTGCTGACTGGTCACTGGACACGGTCAGCTGCCAAATCAGCAGTGTAGGCAGCACCAGCTCAGACCCCATGGTGAAATCATCCACAGATGTCCAACACGAACATCCATACTTCTCAGAGCCTTCGTGATTGCAAAGAGTCGCAAACTGCCGCGAAATCATAAAGAATCCATTTTGCAGACGGAAAATTCTTCTCGTTCGATTTGCTTTTATCACGTTTTCACAGCGACTATCTGTACCTATATCTGCCCATATCTTATCCCTAATACTTTCATGCGTGCGCTCGCTGACGTGCAGGCGTGCGCGCACACACACCTACACCCATACACACACACGCCACACGCGCACGCATACACACACACACACACACACACACACACACACCACACACACACACACACACACACACATTTTATTGATCGTTTCTTCCAACAACTTTATCCCAACTTCTCCCTCTTCCTCCCGCTCGCGAATTTGACTCTTTTTTTTTTTTCATTACCACCATCATGAATCTTTGTATTGTAGATGGTACTGTTGACCAGCTGTCCATTTCTGTCCTATTTCGCTTGTAGTATGCTGCTTGTCAAGAGGTCTGACCAAAGTCACCTAACCCTTGACACAACTGAACAGGTACATAGACGACTGACATGCTGCTGTTGTTTTCTTTTATGGCACAAATGGCTATTACATTGTCCTTCCACACTGTTGCTATTGCACTGTCCTTCCACGCTGTTGCTATTGCACTGTCTTTTGACACTGTTGCTATTGCACTGTCTTTTGACACTGTTGCTATTGCACTGTCTTTGACACTGTTTCTATTGCACTGTCCTTTCGTTCTGTTGCTATTGCACTGTCCTTTCACGCTGTTGCTATTGCACTGTCTTTTGACACTGTTGCTATTGCACTGTCTTTTGACACTGTTGCTATTTGCACTGTCCTTTCGTTCTGTTGCTATTGCACTGTCCTTTCACGCTGTTGCTATTGCACTGTCTTTTGACACTGTTGCTATTGCACTGTCTTTTGACACTGTTGCTATTGCACTGTCCTTTCGTTCTGTTGCTATTGCACTGTCCTATCACGCTGTTGCTATTGCACTGTCAGTTCACACTGTTGCTATTGCACTGTCAGTTCACACTGTTGCTATTGCACTGTCAGTTCACACTGTTGCTATTGCACTGTCTTTTGACACTGTTGCTATTGCACTGTCCTTTCACACTGTTGCTATTGCACTGTCCATTCACACTGTTGCTATTGCACTGTCCTTTCACACTGTTGCTATTGCACTGTCTTTTGACACTGTTGCTATTGCACTGTCCATTCACACTGTTGCTATTGCACTGTCTTTCCACACTGTTGCTATTGCACTGTCTTTTGACACTGTTGCTATTGCTCTGTCTTTTGACACTGTTGCTATTGCACTGTCTTTTGACACCGTTGCTATTGCACTGTCCTTTCGTTCTCTTCCTATTGCTCTGTCCTTTCACACTGTTGCTATTGCACTGTCCTTTCACACTGTTGCTATTGCACTGTCCTTTGATACTGTCGCTATTTCACTGTCCTTCCACACTGTTGCTATTGCACTGCCCTTTCACACTGTTGCTATTGCACTGTCCTTTGATTCTTACGTGCTGCTGCTGGACTGTCATTTGACGCATGGTGGTATTGCACTGTCCTTTGATACATACTTGCTGCTATTGCAATGTCCTTTGATACATACTTACTGCTATTGCAATGTCTTTTCATACATACTTGCTGCTTTTGCACTGTCCTTTTGATACATACTTACTGCTATTGCACATGTCTCTTCAAAATACTTGCTGCTATTGCAATGTCCTTTGATACATTCTTGCGGCTATTGCACTGTCCTTGATACATACTTGCTGCTTTTGCACTGTCCTTTGATACATACTTACTGCTATTGCACATGTCTCTTCAAAATACTTGCTGCTATTGCAATGTCCTTTGATACATTCTTGCGGCTATTGCACTGTCCTTTGATACGTGCTTGCTGCTTTTGAACATATCCTTTGATACATACTTGCTGCAATGGCACCTTGACACATACTTGCTGCAATGGCATATGTCCTTTGACACATACTTGCTGCAATGGCATATGTCCTTTGACACATACTTGCCGCTAATGCATATGTCCTTTGATAATACTTGCCGATAATGCATATGTCCTTTGATACATACTTGCCACTAATGCATATGTCCTTTGATACATACTTGCCACTAATGCATATGTCCTTTGATACATACTTGCTGCTATTGCATATGTCCTTTGACACACACTTGCTGCTATGGCACATGTCCTTTGATATATACTTGCTGCTAATGCATAGGTCCTTTGACACATACTTGCTGCTATTGCACATGTCCTTTGGCACATGCTTGCTGCTATTGCACATGTCCTTTGATACATACTTGCTGCTATGGCACATGTCCTTTGACACATACTTGCTGCTATTGCACATGTCCTTTGATACATACTTGCTGCTATTGCACATGTCCTTTGACGCATACTTGTTGCTATTGCACATGTCCTTTGGCACATGCTTGCTGCTATTGCATATGTCCTCTAACTGATAGTTGCTGCTATTGCAATGTCCTTCGATACATATAGTTGCTGCTATGGCACATGTCCTTTGATACATACTTGCTGCTATTGCACTGTCCCTCTGACACACACACACTTGCTGCTATGGCACATGTTTTTGACACATACTTGCTGCTATTGCACTGTCCTTTGATAAAAAATTAAAGTAGTGACTGCTGTAGTCGTTTCAAATAGATAAAGGAAAAAGATGGTAAAAAAGAGTACCTGGAGAGGGGATGGCCGACGTTTCGTGTCGTAGACACTTCAATAGGGAATGACAACAGTGGGAAGATGTTGATGGTGGTTGACTTGGGTCACTGAGCGCAGTCATCATGGTTTGAAAGGGATGGAAAGGGCAGAGGTGGGAGTGGTGGGCAATACTGAATGTAGGGGTGATCATGGTTCACAATAGAAATGGGGAGTGTTCATGGACAGCAAAGAAGAAAACAAAGGAAGGGGGAGGGAAAAAAAAAAAGGGGGGGGGGGGGGGGTAAGAAAGGGAGGGGGGGGGGGGGGGGGGAAAAAAAAAAAAGGTGGGGGGGGGGGGAGAGGAGAGGAGGGCTGATGATTTGGGGTGAGGTATCATTCCCTGACATTGAGTCCATATGGGCTCAAAGTGCCAAGGCCACATGGACTCAATGTCAGGGAATGATACCTCACCCAAATCGTCAGCCCTCCTCTCCTCTTTTTTCTCCCCCCCCCCCCTTTTTCCCTCCCTCCTTCCCCCCTCCCTTTCTTCCCCCCACTTCTTTTTTCCCCCTCCTCCCCCTTCCTTGTTCTCTTCTTTGCTGTCCATGAACACTCCCCATTTCTATTGTGAACCATGATCACCCCTACATTCAGTATTGCCCACCACTCCCACCTCTGCCCTTTCCACCCCTTCAAACCATGATGAACTGCGCTCAGTGACCCAAGTCAACCACATCAACATCTTCCCACTGTTGTCATTCCCTGTTGAAGTGTCTACGACTCGAAACGTCGGCCATCCCCTCTCCAGGTACTCTTTTTACCATCTTTTTCCTTTATCTATGTCCTTTGATACATACTCGATGCTACTGCACCTACATACATGTTAGCATTCCACTGTCCTGTGAACATATGTTGCCATTGCACAGTCTTTGACTGCATGTTAGCATTCGTCTGTCCTTTGACGTTCAGCAAAGTACATTGACCTATGTTGATATTGCACTGTACTTTGACATATGTTGTTGTTGCACTATACTTTGACATATGTTGTTGTTGCACTGTACCTTGACATATGTTGTTGTTGCACTATACTTTGACATATGTTGTTGTTGCACTGTACTTTGACATATGTGTTGTGTTGCACTATACTTTGACATATGTTGTTGTTGTTGCACTGTACCTTGACATATGTTGTTGTTGCACTATACTTTGACATATGTTGTTGTTGCATTGTACTTTGACATATGTTGTTGTTGCACTATACTTTGACAGATGTTGCTATTGCACTGTCTGTTCCGGGACTCATACGTACGTCAGGGATTGTTAATCGAGAAGAACCTCGTGAATGAACTAAACGAGTCAATGAAATCGCCCCTGAGCGGTTCTTTGCTCCCCGCATATTTACTGTCTGCGTCTCTCTGTCTTCTCAATGACAAATACCAATGGAAGCACTGAGAATAAGTACTGGTTTGGAATTTTTCTCTTTGGAAGGAGCAAGCGGGAGTTTGTTTGGAGTGTAAGCATATGTTAATCATTGCTCATATTTACATGACATTTTTTGTCTCTGGTTTATGTTTTGTTAATCTGTCTGGTGCAGAGCTTGTGGTATGTGTATGTTTGTATATATATATATATATATATATATATATATATATATATATATATATATATATATATATATATATACATGTGTGTGTGTGCTCGCGCGCGCGCGTGGACAAGTGTACCTCATAGAGAGACGGCAATGTACGAAATGGACCCTACAAGTGTACCTCATAAAGATAATGCAAACGTACAAAATGGACGCTACAAGAGTACATCATAAAGAGATAATGCAACGTACAAAATGGACGCTACAAGTGTACCATAAAGATAAATGCAACGTACAAAATGGACGCTACAAGTGTACCTCATAAAGATAATGCAACATATAAAATGGACGCTTCAAGAGTACCTCAGAAAGATAATGCAACTTACAGAATGGACACCAGAGATGTATCTCTTAAACCTAATGCAATTTAAGAAATAAATCCTTAGAAGTGTACCCATAAACATTATGCAACGAACGAAATAGGTCCTACAAGTGTACTTCAGAAAGATAGTGCACCTTGGGAAATGGACACCAGAGATTATCTCATAAAGATAATGCACCGTTCGAAATGGACCATACAAGTGTACTTCATAAAGATAATGAAACGTACGAAATGGACCGTACAAGTGTACATCATAAAGATAATGCAACGTACGAAATGGACCGTACAAGTGTACATCCTAAAGATAATGCAACGTACGAATTGGACCCTACAAGTGTACATCGTAAAGATAATGCAACGTACGAAGTGGACCCAACAAAAGTGTAACTTCAAATAAAGATAATGCAAAAGATAATGAACGTACGAAGTGGACCCTACAAAAGTGTAACGTCACCATTGCACAGCGCCATATTTTCTGTTCTGTAGATGTTTTCTACTTTTCTATCACAGCAGATTTTCTTACAGAATTTGGCTTGGAACAGAATCCTTGCTACTGTGTTTTTTTCCTACATACTTAAATTGCACAGAGCAAAATGGACCTATTTTTTGCTATTAAAAAATGGAAAATCACCTAACCTCAAGTGGAAAAAGAAAAAACATTTATATAAACCATTGTCCCATGTGAGAGCTGAACCACTGACCAGAATTTTTTCTCTTGTTGTCTTGTTGATGCTGTTGTCCATGATGCCACTGGGCATCGGCAGTGATACTCAGGAGTTTCTTTTTTTTCTTTCTTTTTTTTTCTTTTGCGTACGCAGGCTGATATTCCTTGCGGGCACTCCGTATAAAGGCAGGTAAAGGATTCATCCCATGTACCCAATAAAGGGAGTGGAGTTTTGTGTGTATGACCGTTTTTTTTTTATCCCGCCATTAAGACAGCCATACTTCAACTTCTGGAAAATGCATGTTATGTGTAAAGTGTCATCAATACCAACGGCCACAGTGGCCTTCTCTTCCGGAAGTTGGTGACGGGATTTTACGTGTGTGCGAGATGTTATGCGTGCGTTCACACTTGGAACCTCGTTTTATACTCTCATTCGAAGGACTGTATGGGAAATACAGTCAGAACCAATGTTAACTCCGAGGGAAAAAATCCCCCATGTACACGAAACTGCTCGGCGAATATTCGAACCCGCAACCCCCAGGATCACCAAGATTACGAGTTCAGCGCTCTACCAGCTGAGCTATTTCAGCCCCCACCCATACTCAGCAGTGAATGAATGTAGTCTCTTTTCATGGGTGTCCTCCACCATACCCTGACGCCGAAAGCTCTCCGTGGAATGCTGTCATATAACTATGAACCACAATAGACTTGGGTGCTGGTACGGCCATTCTCGGAGAGACGCCAAGAGAATCAGGCCGCCACTTCGGGAGCGGAGGACAAATACGTGTTCTGTCTGCTCGTAATGTGACCTTTGGCCTGTAAAACAACAGGTCTGTTTGCAGAAAGGGTTTTCGTTGCGTTGAGGAAAAATCGGTTATGGAAATATGGGCTGTACGATACTGTCTGTATACACTTGTCCTGCTCGTCTGAACTTGGCTGACTCGGTGTGTCTCACGATACTCTTTCTTCAAGTGACTGCATCTTCACTAGTTCCACGCTGAATCGTTGGAAAAAGCAGAGTCGGTGTTTGCCGATCCTCTGGACATCTCCATTTTACCCACCCTCCCTCCTCTCTCTGTCTCTTTCTGTACATCTTGGTTATTTTTTTGTTACTTTTACTTTTTGCATCAGTTTTCAGTTTGTAGGTTTATGTACTATAGCCACAGATTTCTGATTTTTTGTTCTGTGAGCGGGATGGAAAATCCTTTATGTACTTAATCTTCTTCCTCAGTGAAAAGATTTGTTAATTAGTTGAAGCTCTCTCTGTCTCTGTCTGTCTGTCTGTCTGTCTGTCAATAATAGTCTGCTATTTTTCTATATTTGTCATTTTCTTTGTCTGTCTGTCTGTCTGTCTCTCTTTCTATCTCCCCCCCCCCCCTCCACACACACACACACACACACACACACACACACACACACACACACACACACACACACACACACACACACACACACACATGCATACATGCACACCACATGCATGCATGCATACATACACACACATGCATACATGCATACACACACACACACACACACACACACACACACACACACACACACACACACACACACACACACACACACACACACACTTTCTAATCACAAAACCGTCGTTGATCTCTGTTTTTCTAAGTGTTATTTCATTTACTCCTAAGCTCCTGATCCTCCTTTTCTCTTCACAAAAATCGTTCATCAAGTTTTTGAAGTGACGGTGCTTCCCTGGTTAAAGCTCGTCAACTTCTTTTGGATGGGTCATTTTATGTTTGGCTTTTTCTTTTCTGTTTTGTTTTTTGTTGTGAGTTTCATTTTTTTCATCTCGTTTGTATGTTTGTTTGTTTTACACTCTTGTTCGAGGAGTATGAGAGTGGACGGCAGGATTCAGACAGTGAACACGATGTTTTGGTCCCAAACTGAGAAAAAAAATTGTCAGAGAGAGAGAGAGAGAGAGAGAGAGAGAGAGAGAGAGAGAGGGGGAGAGAGGAGAGAGAGAGAGAGAGAGAGAGAGAGAGAGAGAGAGAGAGAGTTTCACTTTCAGTTTCAGTTTCATCAAAGAGGTGTCACTGAGTGCGGACCAGTTCGTATACGCTACTCCAAATTTGCTAAGTTTTGAGACCACACTGCGCGTGATGAGAGAGAGAGAGAGAGAGAGAGAGAGAGAGAGAGAGAGAGAGAGAGAGAGAGAGAGGAGACAGAGAGATGGCAGACAAACAAACAGACAGATGGGAAAACAGAAAAAAAAGGGTTAGAGACAAACAAACAAGAATAGAGCTAGACAGAGACACCAAGAAATGGGCGAGATGAGACAGATCTTGGCTGAACATGCATGGACAACGAACGTAGTTTACTCGTGCACTAAGAAATCTTGCTTGTGCAGCAACAAATTCTCCCTTACAATCAAACTGAAATTTTATAACTCCAGTGTGATTTCAACGCTGATACATGGCTGTGAAACTGACAACTGAAGACCACCCAGGAGAAGAAACTCGACGCTTTTGATACTAAGTGCCTACGTAAGATCTTGGGCATCAAATGGTCAGACTTTATACCAAATAAAGACGTCAGGGAGAGGTCCAAACAGCTCCCCGTGTCAACCATCGTCTGCAGACGGCGCCTCCACTGGCTGGGTCATGTCTTAAGATTACCCTCTTCAAGACCTACAAACCAAGCCATTAAATGGACCCAAGCAGGCCAGAGAAAAAAAGGACGACCCAGGATGATCTGGCGACAGACAGTGGAGAGAGACCTCAGACTCGTTGACAGAGGATGGAGTGACACCAGCAGACTGGCTGAGGACCGTGCACAGTGGAGCGCCTTGACTGCCTCATGCGTCCAAGACGCGGGGGGCATCGAAGTCTAAGTAAGTAAGCACAAAGAACAGATCTCCAGCACCCTTGGATTAGACAGTCAGAATCTGGAATCCTGGGATTTAGGAAGCAGTGACACGTACGGACTCGGGTTCGGCTCACTCTTTGTACTATTTCTCCTCCCACTCGGACTGCTTTTGACCCTGTGTGTTGTGTTCAGACAGTGATCTCTCTCTCTCTCTCTCTCTCTCTCTCTCTCTCTCTCTCTCTCTCTCTCTCTCTCTCTCTCTCTCTCTCTCTCTCTCTTGCCCAGAGGGCTGCATGTAAAACAGTGCTCATACTTAGTCCACTACCCTCTTCAAATAGAATTCGTTCTCTCTGTCTGTCTGTCTCTGTCTGTCTCTCTCTCTCTCTCTCTCTCTCTCTCTCTCTCTCTCTCTCTCTCTCTCTCTCTCTCTCACTCTCTCTTGCCCAGAGGGCTGTATGTAAAATAGTGCTCATACTTAGTCCACTACTCTCTTCAAATATAATTCGTCTTCTCTGTCTGTCTGTCTGTCTGTCTGTCTCACTATCCTCCCTCCCTCTCTCTCCTTCTCTCTTGCCCAGAGGGCTGCATGTAAAACAGTGCTCATACTTAGTCCACTACCCTCTTAAAATAATTCGTTCTCTCTCTCTCATACTCAGTCAACTACCCTCTTAAAATAAAATTCGTTCTCTCTCTCCCCTCCCCTCCTCTGTCTGTCTGTCTGTCTGTCTGTCTCTCCCTCTCTGCATTTTTCTTCATGGCAGTTCATTGTGTCTGGCATCAAGTTACACAAAACACACACACACATTATCACCAGACAGAGTGTGGGAGAAAGACAGGAGACTGATAAGTGGCAGTCATTTGGCAGCACGTGCTTTCACCAGCTCGTTTGACCAGCCGTAGCTCAGACAGGAAGTTCCGGGTCAGGACAGAGTTCAATGACGGCGTCTGCTTCCCACTTCCTGTTCACAGCACTGCTGGGAACACAGCCGGAATTCATTCAAAACTTTTTAGATTATGAATTTTTTTATATAGACATGCACACTTTTTTTTTGTTGTTGATAGTGTCTGGAAGCCGACCCCCCCCCCCCCCCCCCCCCCCCCCCCCAGCCAGCTTTTTTTTTTTTTAATACAAATGTGTTGGAATGATCTATATTCCTGTGCATTCATGTACTGCACAAAACATCGCCCATCACGTTAACTTGATAAAGAGTATGTCCAAGCAACCTATTTCGCCTTCTTTTTGTTTGAAATCCACATTATCATCTACACAACACAACACACACACAACACACACACACACACGCGCACACACACACACACACACACACACACACACACACACACACACACACACACACACACACACACACACACACACACACACACACACACACACACACACACACACACACACACACGCAGTGAAAACGAAGAACGAACAGTCACACCACATCAACATTCTCAAACTGAGCGCAGAATGGATGTGGAATGAAGTTTACACCCAGTTTCAGGGTGCAAATCATTGTTCGTTCTTCGTTTTCATTGTTTTTCACGGATGTTTGTCTTGCCTGAAGAAGACCACGGAGGTCGAAACGCGTTGTGTTCTGTCTTGCAATTTGTTTGTCTCTTTCGTTCGGCGGCACAGTAAGTTTTTGTTTTAATTTTTTTTTTTGTTTGTTTTTTTTTTTTTTTTTTTAGATTTCCGCCTGCAGTCACCTGCAGGCGGAAACCACCCATTAAAAAAAAAAAAAAAATCAAGATGTCCAAACCGCAATGAGACTGGAGCCGATTGTCCAAAAGTTAACCATGGAATTGATCCAGTCATTATTTCTTTTTACAGCCCATGAAGTTAACAGAGACCATACAGATCAAATTATGATCTTGGGGGGAAAGTAGGGTTTGCAGACTTGTTTTTCTGTTTTTCTTTCTTTGTTTGCTTTGTTTGTTTCACTTTATTTTGCGTGCAGCTTCTAAATGTTTTGAGTGTTACATACATTCTCTTTATTTGTCAAAAACTTAAAGAAAACTGTTGCATTGATTTCTTATTTCTGTCCCTTTTTCTTTCTTTTCTTTTTTTTTTTTTTTAGTTCTGTGTTGTTGTTGTTGTTGTTGTTGTTGTTGTTGTTGTTGTTGTTGTTGTTGTTTGTTTGTTTGCTTTTTCGTGTATTTCGATTTGCAGCAAACGATAGTAATACTAATACATCATAGTATGCAGGATTGACATTTTTCATTAAAAAAAAAAACTAAATCAGACAAATGGCTAAGGGTGTCTGAAGTCTGTGTTAGTCTGGTGCAGAATCTGTGAATTTCTTGGATACGACTGCATCAAGAATGTCTTTGGATTCTGTTATATGCCAGCAGCTTTCACAACGGTCAGGGTCCTAGTCCCACCGTTATGATGGGGCAGTTGACTTCTTGGAACCTGTTCAGAGTGTGGGAGAAGGTGGTCAGGACACCTAGTAAACCTAACTAAACCACTCTGGCAATTGTTGTGTGTGTGTGTGTGTGTGTGTGTGTGTGTGTGTGTGTGTGTGTGTGTGTGTGTGTGTGTGTGTGTGTGTGTGTGTGTGTGTGTGTGTGATGCATTACGTGTGTATGATGTATGTATGTATGTATGTATGTATGTATGTATGCATGCAAGCATGCATGCATGCATGCATGCATGCATGCATGTATGTGTGTGTGTGTATGTATGTATGTATGTATGTATGTATGTATGTATGTATGTATGTATGTATGTATGTATGTATGTATGTATGTATGTGTGTGTATGTATGTATGTATGTATGTATGTATGCATGCCTGTATGTATGCCTGTATGTATGTATGTATGTATGTATGTATGTATGTATGTATGTATGTATGTATGTATGTATGTATGTATGTATGTATGTATGTATATATGCATGCATGCATGCATGTAATGCATGCATGCATGCAGGTATGTATGTATGTATGTATGTATGTATGTATGTATGTATGTATGTATGTATGTATGTATGTATGTATGCATGTATGTATGTATGCATGCATGCATGCATGCATGCAGGTAGGTAGGTAAGTAGGTAGATATGTATGTATGTATGCATGTATGTATGTATGTGTGTATGCGTATACCCAAGTAATTGGTGTATGCAGCCCTGTGTTTGTACAATGCATGACAGTACACAGATCATCAAATTATGCAAGATTTGCAAAACAGCTATTAGAACAACACTGTCCATTATTCAAGCTCAAAGGCAGAACGATACTAAAACGTTGCCAGAAATCAAATCAACACCCAGTCTTTGGTTTCTGCTGCTACTGCTGCTGTCGCTAGAATCAGCATAAGTAACATTACCCAGTGTAAGTAACATTACCCAGTGTAAGAAACATTATCCAGTGTAAGAAACATTATCCAGTTGTTATCACCTCAGAGTGGGGAGCGATAAAATCTGTGACGAATTATCTGAAATGTGAAAAACGTGTAAATGGGAAACATGCCGTGACGCTTGGTGAGGTAAATTGCAGACAGTGATAATGTTTGTGATGGTGATGGTGATGGTGATGGTGTGTGTGTGTGTGTGTGTGTGTGTGTGTGTGTGTGTGTGTGTGTGTGTGTGTGTGTGTGTGTGTGTGTCCCCTCGTGAATGCAGGTGTGAAAATTTGTCTTTTTTTCTTTTAAGGCATTTTGTTACCATTTCATTATCTGGTTGCTTCTCTCCTCTCTTCCCTCCAGGAGCTACCAGTGTCAGGAGGACATGAGGTCACCCAGCATAGCAGATCCCGCCCGCTGCTGTGGATTACTTTGCTGGTGTACAATATAGGAATCTACTGACGCTAAAACCCCAGAAAGAATTTTCCAGTTTAAAAACGGTAATGTTCATCAAGAAAAACGACAATTATTAATGTTGACGTAAAAGTATGATTATGGTCTATGCTGTTTCTTCAAATTTTTTTTGCGTGTAGGTCTAAGATGGTGATTAAAATAATCATCCGTGAAAGCAGGTGATTATGATTCTTGTCTCGGTCGCCCAGTATCATAGCGCAGACTGTAGGCTTTAAAGGCAGCCATGGAAAGGCGCAGACTGTAGGCTTTAAAGGCTGCCATGGAAAGGCGCAGGCTGTAGGCTTTAAAGGCTGCCATGGAAAGGCACACAACGTTGAAAGCCAAAAGTAGATGCCATAATTCACTAACTTTGACTGCTGACGGCTTGCTGGCGCCGTAAGGTTCTTTCCTTACTTTCCACTAATTATCAGATCTCCTCAACAGAGTCAAAACCTGTCTCATTAGATATTACTGTGTATGCATTACAGTTACCTTTCTCTCTTCTTTTTTTAATAACGGATTACTGTGATGCTCGCTTTCTTTTTCTTAAAAACTGTCATTGTTATTATTTTTTTTTTCTAAAGAATTGGCAAAACTTTTCGCTTTCATCCTGGAAAGAGCAATCATGATCTTTTGAAGCTAAAAGTTCACCATAGTCAATCAAAACAGAAAGGGCTGAAAGTGGTTAGTCGTGGAACTAGACGGAATGAGCGCCCGTTCTAATGGCTGCTCATCCTTTCAAACCTCTTTCACACTGCCCCCCCCCCCCCCCCTCCTCCCTCCCCTCTTCTCCCAAACACACACTCTCCTCCCTCTCCGAATGGAGAGTCGATTGTCACCACATCCTGTCGCCAACAGTTCCTACTGGATCTATGGACACGGCCGATTTTGTCAGTTTGTTCAGTTGATGCCTAGCCTACTATCAAATAGGGCCCTGCACACATACACATACTCAAACACATACATCATAAACGCATGCATGCAGACGCACACACACACACACACACAGACACACACACACACACACACACACACACACACACACACACACACACACACACACACACACACACACACACACACACACACACACACACACACACACACACACACACACACACACACACACACACACACACACACACACACAGATGCGCGTGTATACATAACATATACATGCACGCACGTGCTACACACACGCACACACACACACACACACACACACACACACACACACACACACACACACACACACACACACACACACACACACACACACACACATACACACGCACACACATACACGCGCACACACACACTCCTATACACACACCCACACCCACACCCCACACCCACACCACACCCACACCCACACACACACACACACACACACACACACACACACACACACACACACACACACACACACACACACACACACACACACATACACACATGAACCCGCGCATGTGCTCGCACGCACACATGTTCATAACAATTCATAAGGTGAATTCTAACTCTGAAACACCTTCAGGCAAATACCACTTCGCCTTGCTAAGAGTGCCACGCACTCTCATCAGGTTTTTGCTTTCGTTTCTATTCTTGCTTATTTCTTCTGAGTTTGTGTTTGTTTCGGAGTTTGAGGTCGAGGGGACGGGGAAGGCAAGATTTGCATTCTTTAAAATATGAAAATGTGCAACAGGATGCAGACGTTGTAAACTACGTCGATCCTTTGAGATAAAGCTTCTTTATTGCTATGGTAATGGGGGCTGGAATAGCCCAGTGGTGGAGAGCGCCGGACTCGTAATCTTGGTGATCCTGGGGTTGCGGGTTCGAATCTCCGCCGGGCCGTTTTCGGTAGAGGGGGATTTTTCCCTCGAAGTTAACATTGGTTCTGACTCCATTTCCTATACAGTCCTTCGAATGAGACTATAGACCGAGGTTGTGTGTGTGAATGCACATATAACATCTTGCACACACGTAAAATCCCATCAACTTTCGGAAGAGAAGGCCAGTTTGGCCGTTGGTATGGATGACACGTTACACATAGAATGCACCTTCCCCGAAGGTGGAGTATGGCTGCCTTAATGGCTGGATAAAAAAAAACGGTCATACACACAAAATTCCACTCCCTTTGTTGGGTAGATGGGATTAAGCCTTGCCTGTCTATACAGGGAGTGTCCGCAGAAGTATCAGCTATGTACGCAGAAGAAGAAGAGCTGTGATAATAAATAGTGAACGATAGTGATGAAAAACTGTTCGGTATGTGCAATGTCTGGCATTAGCAGCTCGGTGAGCTCACCTTCCACAGAACGAACCACATCTCGAGGACCACTTCCTCACTCATCACCCGACCCCACAGCAGCGTACAAATTGTCAGTGACACTCAGCACAGCAGTCTCCGTGCTGTGCCACTTCCAGAATGCTGACTAAGATATCTTGAGGAGGGAATGGGAATTTTCTTCCAGACGACCCATTGAAGTACCCTACAAAATAAAAGGAAGATAAGAGACTGGTCTGTAGTAATTGAGATTCCAGCCCTTTTCAAAAGTGGCGTCACCATAGTCTCTCCGTGTGAACCCATAGCGCAGGTACCCATGGATAGGAAAGTGGCATCACTAAAGTCTCTCCATGTGGACCCATAGCGCAGGTACCCATGGATAGGAAAGTGGCATCACTTAAGTCTCTCCATGTGGACCCATAGCGCAGGTACCCATGGATAAGAAAGTGGCGTCACTATAGTCTCTCCATGTTAACCCTATAGCGCAGGTACCCATGGATAGCAAAGTGGCGTCACTAAGTCTCTCCGTGTTAACCCATAGCGCAGGTACCCATGGATAGGAAAACGGCGTCACTAAAGTCTCTCCGTGTTAATCCATAGCGCAGGTACTACCAATGGATAGGAAAGTGGCGTCACTAAAGTCTCTTCATGTGAACCCATGGATAGCGCTGGTACCCATGGATAGCAAAGTGGCGTCACTAAAGTCTCTCCATGTGAACCCATAGCGCTGGTACCCATGGATAGGAAAGTGGCGTCACTAAAGTCTCTCCGTGTTAACCCATAGCGCAGGTACTACCAATGGATAGGAAAGTGGCGTCACTAAAGTCTCTCCATGTGAACCCATAGCTCTGGTACCCATGGATAGGAAAGTGGCATCACTAAAGTCTCTCCGTGTGAACCCATAGCGCAGGTACCATGGACAGGAGCCGATAGGGTACGAGAAAATGTAAAGGTATATAAATGGTTCTGATGGAGATTCGATCTCGCGACCTCCCGAATGAAGCGACTTGACAATCATCTCGTAGTGGTGGCTTCTTTTTTTCTTTTTATTAATTCTTACCTTTCCCCTCCAAATTTGCTTCTTTCCCGAATGAAGCGACTCTCCATTACTCTTCTTTTTTTTTATTTTCCTTCTGTCAAGCTTTCTTTCTTTCCCCCCCCCTTCCTTCTTTTTACCCCCCCCCCCAACCCCCCCCCCCCCCCCCCCTTCGTTTTTTCGTTTTTTTCTGTCTTCCTGTTGTCTTGCTTTCTCCTATCTTTTTTTCCGTTCTGTCTTTCATTTCATTCTTTCTTGCTTGGCTTTTTCGTTACTCATTCTTCTTTTTCTTCTTCCTTGCTAAGCTCTCTTCATCATTTTCTTTCTCTCTCGCTTTTTGTTTCTCCATCTTTCCTTATCTCCTTTTTCCTCTCATCTCTTCCTTTCTTTCTTTACTTCTTAACGCTTCTGCCTTCCTCCATCCTTCTTTCCTTCATTTTCACTGATTTTTCCCCCCTCTTTCTTTTCTTTCGTTTTTTCCCCCTTTCTTCCTCTGTCTTCTATCTTTCTTCTGTTTTCCTTTTCTGTTTTTTTCCTGCATTACATCCTCTCTCCCCCCCCACCTTGTTGTCTTCTCTTTTCTTTCTTTTCTTGCTTTTACTTATTCTCCCATGTTTTCCAGTGTTCCATTTTTTTGCTTGCTTTCTTCTCTCGGCTCTTGGTCGTTGGCTGGCTCAATTATCTAGGGTCTTTCCATCTAAGTCGATGGTTTTAGACTCTAAATAAGCTTAAAATTGTTTGCATGATCAGTCTAACAATGATGATCAACAGAACAAACAACCAAGGAAAACCAAAACCAAATGAACCCAACCAAAACAATGCCAAATAGAAATGAGGTGAAAGGACGGGTGATGGAGGGGGTGGAAGAGGGGTGGGGGGTGGAGACAGGAGGGGGGGGAGGGGTGGATTGAGAACAGACAACTGCACTTTGAGTATTGAAAAAGCATTTACTGGAAACGACCATGGACCATACAAAAGATACCTGGGCTGGTTATGAAATAGAACACAGGTCGAAAGAAAATGATTTGTCCCCAACCACTTGTGTAGGACGAAGTTGTCTTATTTGAGCACAATGAAGCAAACGAATGTTCAATTGCCAAGTTTTCTTTTTGCAATGTTTGGTAGATGGAGAGATTAGAAAATGATATGAATGAATGCTGAACTGAACTTTCCATAACCCTACTTGACTTTCGAACATGTAGTAAACAACATTTTGCCTGTATCAGAATGGGGAAAAAGGCATCAAGCTGTTGTTTTCTGTATTACTGCAGAGCTGTGCACAATAATATACATGGCAGATCAGCTACGTTTTTTTCTCTGTCCTTTGCTCGTTCTTTCTTTCCTGCCCTCCACAGCCCCCCCCCCCCCCCCCCTCCCCCCCCCCCCCCCCTCCCCCCCGCCCGCACCTACTTTCAATCTTTCTGTATTCATTCTTGGTTCCTGGCCTCCTTCCTTTCTTGATTTCTGTCTCTTTTCGTTCCTTTTTAATCCTCTTCTCCTTTTTTTTTCCTTTCTTCCGTGTTTCTTTGCTTCCCTTCTCCCCTCACGTCTTTCTTTCATCGACTCTTTCCTGATCTTTCACATCCTTCATTCCTCCCACATTTTCTCCTTCTCTCCTTCCCTCTCCCACCTTTCAGTCATCCCTCTGTTCCTTCTCTTCTTCCCTACCTTCCTTCCTTCCTTCCTCCTTTCTCTTCCTTTCTTCTTCCCCCATCCCTCCCCCTATCTTTCAATCCTTCCTCGATTCCTTCATTCTTTCCTTCCCTCCTCCCTTCCTTGCTCATTTTCTCTCCTTCCTTTCTTCTTTCCATACCTTCCGCTATCTTTCAGTCTTTCCTCGATTCCTTCCTTCCTTTCTTCCTCCCTTCCTCTCTCATTTTCTCCTTCCTTTCTTCTTTCCTCCCCTCCTCTATCTTTCAGTCCTTCCTCGATTCCTTCATTACTTCCTTCCTTTCCTCCCTTCCTTTCTCATTTTCTCATTCCTTTCTTCTCTCCTTCCCTCCCCGTTTTCTCAGTCTTTCCTCTATTGCTTCATTCTTCCTTCCTCTTCCTCTCCTCCCTCCTTCCTTCCTTTCTTTCGTCCTCGAATTCTTTCCTAGTTGAGCATGGTGGTTCAGAGCTAAGGAGATGAACACCAGATGAAATAAAACGCAGGGTAACAGACAGTCAAATAAAAATAACATCCAATTCAAACAGGGGAAAGAGAGAGAGAGAGAGAGAGAGAGAGAGAGAGAGAGAGAGAGGAAAAAAAAAAGTACTGCTTCAATATCCAGCAGCATCTTGTCGACAGCCAGTCTGTCGCGGTGGCCTCCCTTTCAAGCGGATTTTCTTTCAAGCCGATTTTCTTCACGTAACTGGGAAACAAAAAAATGAGTCAAAAACTTTTTTTTGTTTTACAGAGGAGGGAGGGCTGGACTGGGAGGGAAATGGAAAGGGGGGGGGGGGGGGGGGGGGGAGATGGGGGGGGGGGTGGATGATGGAGGGAAGGGAGAGGAGAGGAGAGAATACAGGACAGGGAGAAAGAGAAGGAGAGACGGTTGGGAGAGAAAGGAGAACCGGGAGAGAAAGGGGCGTTAAGAGGGGGTAGAGACACAAATGTGGCGAGGGAGAAGGGTGGCAGGGGGAGAAGGGGGATGGATAGGGGTACCGGGGTGTGGCTGTGGCTGTGCGCGCGCGCGCGCGCGCGCGCGCGCGCGCGCGCGCGTGTGTGTGTGTGTGTGTGTGTGTGTGTGTGTGTGTGTGTGTGTGTGTGTGTGTGTGTGTGTGGCTGAGGGGGGGGAGGGGGGGGGGTGAAGGGGGAGTGGTGCATGTCACAGATAAGATATTGACTCGGAAGTGCTTGTCATGTTTTGCAGTCTCAGAAAATAAAGCTTCATCTAAAATCGATGTTCCAGCTTTCTCCATGTAGTTGTGGATTTCTTTATCGTTGTATTAATTTGGTCATTTGTAGTTACTTTATTTATTTATTTATCTATTTATTTATTTATCTATCAAATTTATTTATTTATCTATTTATTTATTTATTATTCATTAAGTCACTTAGTTATTCATCAATCAATCAAGCAATCGATCGATTGATCAATCTTCAATTAATCAGTCGATCGATCGATTGATTGATTGTTTGATCGATTTATCAATTCACTGGTTGTTAATTTGTTCATTTATTCATTCATTCATTCATCCGTTCTTTCTTTCTCGCTTTCTTTCTCCCATTCTCTCGTGTTTTCATTCATTCATCCATTCTGTTTGTATTTTCATGAAGAGATCACCTAATTCGTCGGTCAGTTAGTCAGTGAACATAATAGGTTGCTGAGTCTGCTTGTTTTGACACACACTCAGAAAGACCAGGCAGACAGACACTTAGTTCTCTCCCTTGTGTTTTCCCAAGTCCGCTGACGTTATTGTTTTTCATCTGTCGGTCAGTTTGTAAGAGAATAAATAAGTGATCAACGCGGTAAATGAGTTAAGCGACAAATCACTTCATCAAAATAAGCTGCTAAAGTTTTTGGGACTTCAAGTCTCCAGGACTGGATTTGGTCTCTTTCTTTCATTTCCTTCAATAGAGTTTATTTTTGTAATGTTTGTGTCTCTCTTCTTCTCCCCCCCCCCCCTCCCCCCCCCCCCACGCATCTCATCTTCAATGCTTAATCTGCAGCATTACTCCCAAGCCGTCAAATCGCCCCCCCCCCCACCCGCACCCCACTCCCCAGTTCACAGCTACTGCCAGTTTTATTTCTTGCCGCAGCCTAAGTACAGGTAATCCACTGGAGCGCTCAACACCAAGTCGCCTTGAGGCACCCCTTTCCAATAGGCGCTGCCCTGCTACTGAGTCACTTTGGCGGTGTTCAGTGGTGCCTGTTGGGATGTACACATGCAAGGCAGCACCTAGTAACTCTTCCCCAAGCCCCCCCCCCCCCCTCCCCTCCCTCCCGAGGACGACAATAATTGCTTAGTCGCGGAGCCCTAGTAAGAATCTCCCTCCGGAGAGATTTAGTAGCAATGAATTGTCGATTTGGTGAACCCTCCACTCTGTCATTCAGCTGACGAGATGTTGAGGTAGGGGTGGAAAGGACAATGGTGAATAGAGGAAAGAGTGGAATATTGACCGACTCATTCTCAAATATTTTCTGCAGGCCGCTAGCGGCCATGTCAGGAATTCGATCGTTGATTCTAGCACGGCATTTGATATCAGGCAGCCTTCGTGGTCTGATACAGGAATTATTCAAAACGTTCGATCCCCCCACTTCGATTTCATTTTAGCTCGTTAAAAAATGTGACAAAGACCATTGCCAGTCTTGTTGCCAGACGATTTGCATTTCTTGCGGAGTTCTTTCCAGGGTTGTGTTCTCTCTCTCTCTCTCTCTCTCTCTCTCTCTCTCTCTCTCTCTCTCTCTCTCTCTCTCTCTCTCTCTCTCTC
>JADBJO010000052.1:477500-485000 GCA_016801955.1 Conus betulinus | reverse complement strand
ATGTGCTGGTGCTGTCCCGTGAATTGTACGCCAGTTGCAAAAATAAATATCTTGAAATCCTTGTCTTACGCGCTGCCTCAATGTATTTTTGTTTGTTAGTGACTGAGACAGTCCTTTACACAACCAAATCCTGTTTTAGGCTGATGTTTTTTGTACGGTTAAGCAAAAAAGACATAAAACATCCTTTCCTATATAATCTATACATAATATCATACATTTTGCCAGAGGCTTTTTGGATACAGGTTTGACATAGTCAGTCAACAATCTGTTCACTCTTGCTTTCACCACGACACACAATCAGATGCACACCTGTTTTTGTCTACATTATAGACGTCATGCTAACCTCTCACTTGAACAAAGACTTGAGAAATGTCAACTTAAGCTTTACCGAAACATCAACATTTTCCGTGACTCCATATTTCACATCCGTACAACAAAACTTGAGTTACGCTGTGTTTCCGTGCTGTCTGAAAGAAGCACTTTGACTTCGATGCTATGATCACAGGCGTGCTATTTTTTCCCCTCCATTTAAAAATGTTCCTTTCTGTTAATATCAATAACTAAATACATATATAAATGAATAATCTATAATTTTCTATTACCCAGTTAAATGAACCACATGGATCATTATCCCATTCAAAAGGCGTGTTTGTGTGTGTGTATGTGTGGAAGTTGGGGGGGGGGGGGGAGGACGGGTGGGAGAAAAATGGAAAAAGATGGAAGATGAGAGGATACACACACACACACACACACACACACACACACACACACACACACACACACACACACACACACACACACACGCACGCACGCACGCACGCACGCGCACGCACACACACACACACCCACACACACACCCACACACACACACACACACACACACACACACACAACACACACACACACACACACACACACACACACCACATACACACACACCCACACCCACACCCACACACACACACACACACACACACCGCGTAAACAGCGTAAACACAGCGTTAACACACAGACAGACACAAACGAACGAACGAGACGAGAGAGAAAGGAGGAGAGAGAGAGAGAGAGGAGGAGCGAGAGAGAGAGAGAGAGAGAGAGAGAGAGAGAGAGAGAGAGAGAGAGATCAGAGAGAGAGAGACACACACACACACACACACACACACACACACACACACACACACACAGAAAAAATTACACGCACACGCGCGCGGCACACACACACACGCGCGCGCGCCCGCGCACCACCACACACACACACACACACACACACACACACACACACACACACACACACACACACACACACACACACACACACACACACCACACACACACACACACTACCATCTGCTGTGCTGGTATCCTAAGTCTACAGACGACATGAAGATTTTCTACATATTGGTCAGTCTCCGTTCGGGATCAGAGAAAATTCAGCCGTTTTTATGTCTGGGCTTTACGCCGAACGTTCTACACGCAGCACCACCCTCTCCTCCATCAGCCCATAGCTAAACTGTAGATATTTTTTCTGTCTTGCCTTCAATGATCTCCCCCTTCTCCCCATTCCCTCCCTGTTCCAGTTCTTCCTACCCCTTCCCCCGTTCCCCTCCACGAGCACTCCTCCATGTCACTATCTCCAAGCGTTTCAAGCCGAACTCCCCGAATACGCACGGATCTGTGCTATGAAAGCTGCGGCGCTACCACAGTACGCAGCGCGAGTCATGATGACTATGAGGCCGCCTGGAGACCAGCCACCAGAGAAGACACTGCACGACTGCAGCAGCGGAGAAAGTTTGGTGGGTGTTGAGTGGTGCTTGTGTTGGGAGGACTATGACGTCGCTCAAGGTGTGTGTTTAGTCTGTGGAGAAATGCAAGAGTTCACGTAAGACCTCGTGGCGAAAGCTTGGCCGTCTCTGGAGTTGTACTGTCTTCAACTTTCAGTGGAACAGCATCGAGTGAGGGTGCGGGATGGACACGGCAGTTTTTTTTTGGCGGTGGCGGTATTCACCAGTGGGCTCTGCAGTCATGAACTATGAGCTGGTACACCCATGGGAACGCTCCCGTGGAGGTTCTGTCGTGTCTCATACGGCAGCCATTACACAATGACATCTGCCAGGGAGCAGTTATGTCCCTTGACATCTTAATGGAATGTCCTGGGCGTGCCTGCATTCTACGTGAACATAGCGCAGGCTTCCAAGGATGGTGCAGGATTGCTCCCAGCTGTTTGTTCGTCAGCTGAGGACAATACTTCCCTGGGTCCTACCCCGCACCTTCGGGTGAATCTTTTCTTTTCTAGTCTGTGAAAAAAAATGAGACGGGACAGACGCTCTCTCTCTCTCTCTCTCTCTCTCTCCTCTCTCTCTCTCTCTCTCTCTCTCTCTCTGTGTCTCTCTCTGTCATCTCTCTCTGTCTCTCTTTCTCTCTCTCAGTTCGTCTCTCTCTCTCTATCCATATCTTCTATTCTGTTCTCTCTCCTCTCTCTCTCTCTCTCTCTCTCTCTCTCTCTCTCTCTCCTCTCTCTCTCTCTCTCTCTCTCTCGTTCTCTCTCTCTCTCAGTTCGTCTCTCTCTCCATTCGTTCGTCTCCCCCCCCTCTCCCTCTCTCTCTCTCGTCTCTCTCTCGTCCGTCTCTCATCTCTCTCTCGCTCTCCGTCGTGCGTCTCTCTCTCTCTTCTCTCTCTCTCTCTCTCTTCTCTCTCTCTCTCCTTCCGTTCGTCTCTCTCTCTCTCTCTATCTCTCTCTCTCCTCTCTCTCTCTTTCTCTCTCTCTCTTCGTCCGGCATATCTCTCTCTCTCTCTCTCTCTCTCTCCTCTCTCTCTCCGTCCGTTCTCTCTCTTCTCTCTCTCTTTCTCTCTCTCTTCTCTCTCTTTCTCTCTCTCGTCCTCTCTCTCTCTCTCTCTCTCTCTCTCTCTCTCTCTCTCTCTCTCTCTCTCTCTCTCTCTCTCCGTCCTTACTGTCTACTACTAGTCCAGAGACGACAGTGGAAGATTCCCAGTCTCCGAAAGGGATCAGGGAAAAGAACACACAGCCGTTGGGAACCTTTTCCAGCTGAGCGTTCTGCCGGCAGCCCGCTCCTCCTGTCTCCATTCACCAGTGTCTAGCTGAAGCGTGCACTTTGTTGTATCTGCCGAGACATACATAGAAAAAAAAAACACAGAGTGTGCCAAGATATACATGAGAAAAAGAGAGGTATGTTATCAAAACAGTGACTTTGCAATTTTTTAAAAAAAAAGAAATTGACAAAGAGGATGTTTAGATCATGAACAAAACAGAGAGCCCTTAATATTGTCAGCCTAAAGACGCCGTTCGCCCAGGATTGGAAGTCATCACTGGGACCGGATGTTGGCGCAAGTCCTCCCTTGGCATCAAGGGAAAGTGTACCACCGATAAGTCAGGTAAGCTAAGGTAATGTTGCTTATAGCCCAGCCGACCGCGAAGGGCCATATCAGGGCTGCCACCACGTTAAAATCAACTCACAAATCATTCTTTCACACAGCTCTTTAAAATACATCTTCTAAAATCCCACCCGAAATTTTGTTTTAAAAAAGTTTTCCACTGTAAAATCTCAGATACGATGAAAAATGTTAATCTCTTTCAAGAATTCAAAGATCGCGTCAGGCGGAACATCTCTGAACAAGGTTTTCATGGAATCTGCTGTAAAATGTTTGTGCCTCGCATCATGCTAACCCCAACACTCTAAAAGAATTTTGTTTCATTGTGAGTGGCACATGATATGGAATGCACCACGGAGCTTCTTCACTCTTTAAAAGGTATGAATGAGTAAAATACGAATGGCCGGTGTGCAACCGGCATAGAACCGTTTCTTCTTTGCGACCCACCTGAGGTGGATGTGTGGAACTCTTTTAGGTTTGGACGGATCTGAAAGAGTTTGATATCCGTTTGTGTATTCCAGTCTTCCTGCCAGAAGTCTCTGACATAATCATTCACTTTTGGTTTCAAATCTGTGCAGGGGTTCACAAACAGACCAGCGGCATACTGAAGCAGTCAGTGAAGGATTAAAAACAAATAAACGAAACGAACGAACGAACGAAGTTTTATTTATCCAGGGTAATGAGATAAGCAAATGACACACATGCTTTTCCCACCCAGCCTTGGGAAAAAAAACAAAAAAAAACAAAAGAAGAAAAGGAGAAAAGGAAAAGAAAAAAAAACAATGGAAAACATGCAAGTCACTATAGCAACAACAGGGAAAAAGGTGAATACACAAATCAATAATTAGACTATCAAAAAGGACTAATACTACAAACGCTGATAACAGAATCCTGCATGCATGCACAAGTGCTCGCGCGCGCGCACACACACACACACACACACACACACACACACACACACACACACACACACACACACACACACACACACACACACGTACTGGTCGTTCAGGTCACGGTGGAAGTCGCAGAATGGCAGCGCCTAGTCGCCGAAACTGTCCCACAGCGTCAAGAGCCGTCCCACGGCGATGCAGGCTGGACCCGTCGTCACTGCGGATAAGAATCAGGTAGTCTGCGCCGCACCACGCCTATATATCACCGAGACGACTGGTAAAGTTGGGGGGGGGAGGGAGGGGGGGGAGCAGGGGGGGGGGGGGATGTCGACGACAACGACGACGGTTTATGTCACCCGCCTAGAACCATTTACATCACCAGAACAATTCATGTCGCCTTCCAGAGGCCTTTCGTCTGTTGATACAATCATCAGCGGGATACGGCTGATTGTGTCCGCCCTTTTCTGGCATCATCAAATGCAGATATCATATCATATCATCATCATCATCATCATAATGAGCATTTATATAGCGCCTATCCTCGGCTAGAGACCAAGCTCTAAGTACTTTACAAACCACACTCGTTTACACAACGGGCTGCCTACCTGGGTAGTGCCGACTGAAGAGCTGCCAGCTTGCGCTTCGTTCAGTCATTTTCCCGTGTCGTCCGTCCATATCATTCAGTATCGTTCACTCAAATTCCTTACTTCCTTCATTCTTTCCATTTCTTACGCAGGGTGCATGCTGTGTGTAACGTGTCATCCATGCCAGCGACCAAACTGGCCTTCTCTTCCGAAAGTTGGTGATGGGATTTGACGCGTGTGCAAGATGTTATGCGTGCGTTCACACACAGAACCTCGGTCTATAGTCTCATTCGAAGGACTAAAGATTCTGAAATACCCACCTATAGTTCTATCATTCTGCTGTATGCTCACCACCAAGGATTACCATTTCCAACGGCACCCTAGGCAGCCAGGGCAAGGTATAACAGTAAAATTAGGAGAAATTACGGCAAAGAAATAAGTTGCGTAAAAATTTAAAAGTAGTGTGTGTGTGTGTGTGTGTGTGTGTGTGTGTGTGTGTGTGTGTGTGTGTGTGTGTGTGTGTGTACGTGTGTGCGTGTGCACGTACCCGCGCGCGTACATGCATACATGCGGGTTTGTGTGTGTCTCTGTGTGTGTGTGTGTGTGCGCGCGCGCGCGCGTGCGTGTGTGTATATCATTATAATGTACACTGAAAGAAGCCATGATCACACACCCTGATACATCTTAATTACGACTCAAAATTTCCCACCTTTCAACAGGTGTCCCATAGAACTGTGTGCAATCCTTCTCATCGGAGGGGGAGTTTCTTCTCTGAAGACCTTCTTCAGGCAAGCTCTCCATAGAATTCCTCCCTACTACTACTACTACTAATGATGATGACGATCACGACGATGATATGATGATAATGATGAAACAACGACTGGTAAATCTACGGTTAAATAAAACTTTGTAGGGGCTGCATCTGGGTCCAGTCTTGATGGCAACGGACGACTGTAAACACCGTGCTGATAGGACGTGCTCAGTCAGGACAGACAAGCTGGTAATTTCAGGCTCTAAAGCCCCTATCACACTGCCATTACGATGTCGGCTCATTGACGGGCTGGAAGCGAGGACTGGCGGAGCTATTGGAACCCTCGTCAGCATCGATCTTCTGACACAGACATGGAGAGTACAGAGGCACAACACACACGTGAATGCTCGCACACGCATTGTCTCTCTTGCCTCCGTCTCCCTCCCTTTTACACATGCAGACATGGTTTTTTTTTATTTTCTCTCTCTCTTCTCTCGTTATGTATGTACACACACTCACTCACTCACTCACTCACTCACTCACACACACACACACACACACACACACACACACACACACACACACACACACACACACACACACACACACACACACACACACACACACACACACACACACATTGACGCATTTACGCGTGCAAACACACATATACACACACATACGCACACATACACACACACACACATACGACACGCGCATTCACGCATGCAAACACATATATGCACACATACACATACACGCGCACCCCCGCGCGCGCGCGCGCGCGCACACACACACACACACACACACACACACACACACACACACACACACACACACACACACACACACACACACATGAAGAGACAAGAAGCAGAGGAGTTGGGGGGTGGCGTAAACGCCTTGTGGAAAAACCATAAAGGAGTGATGGTGGGGAGGGGGAGGGGGGCGGATCTGAAGGGTGAGGATTGTGGGGAGGTGGCGGTGGAGGGGGAGATGTCAGACAAATGGAAAGATCATCACAGACTGGTCAGTACAGCCAACACAAGGAAGGCACGGAAGATAGTGGCCCCTGGACTGAGC
Source organism: Conus betulinus (assembly GCA_016801955.1). Taxonomy (NCBI): domain Eukaryota; kingdom Metazoa; phylum Mollusca; class Gastropoda; order Neogastropoda; family Conidae; genus Conus; species Conus betulinus. The sequence goes on along the minus strand of JADBJO010000052.1, from coordinate 478,302 downwards.
TACCATCATCGCCACTACAAAGTCGTCGGCATCAACCAAACTCGTGGGCGCTGTCGTTGGATGGATATGGTGGCACCCTCAGAGAGAGAGAGAGGGCGCTCATTCACCCCGGCGCTGCTGTGAAGCACCCAGTGCCACCAGTAATGAGGCTTGGTAGACGGAATCCTGAATAAACCGATTTCAAACTGGGATTCGCCTTGGCTTAAGGCTGTCAGGCCACTTGACACAGGCTACATTAAAATGTTGCTATGCTCTGCATAGTTATGCTGGGGTTGTCTTCAGTTGTGACAAGCTCCTAGCGTAACATTATCAGTCTCCAAAATCCCCGAAGTCGGAGTGTGGCTGCCCATGTGGCGGAGTAATAAAAAAATGGTCACACACGTAATGTTCTCATCCCCAGCTGATGCATTTGTACCATAGTGTTTAAATACTTCGGCTGTTTGGATGATACGTGGAGTCTTTTAGCCAGGGCACGACAGCAACAACAACGAACTGGGGTGACTAACGGCGGGCGCTACAAACAAACAAACAAACAAGCAAACAAACAAAAAATCGAAAAACAAAGCAACCAGAAGTGCTGCGTCACCAAACGACGAAGGAACAAACAAAGAACAAAGAAAAAAAAAGCTTTGATCTGTTGTGTCTTCTTTAGGATAGACAAACAACATTCAAGACGACGACGAAAACGGGGGGGGAGTCACTTATCTCTTCCAGCTGGACGCAAAATGTTGTGGCTGTCTGTTAATTAAGTCCTTCGTTTTCACTGTCGGAATGTCACCTATTTTGCCTGAAGAGGACTCAA
>JADBJO010000052.1:470000-472500 GCA_016801955.1 Conus betulinus | reverse complement strand
GGAGAGAAAACAGACTCATCCTTCTTACCGAAGAAACCGCCCCAGCGTGGGTAGTGTGACGTAAAACAGGGTTCTGTTGCAGATCAGACAACGTCAGTAAAAAAAAAAAAAAAAAAAAAAAAAAGCAGACACTACAGACAGAAAAAAAAACCGGTTTCGTTTCAGAAACAATAAATGTTTTCAAAAAGAAACTTTTTCTTAATTAGATCTTTTATCTATGTTTTTTTTTTTTAAAATCTAATAACGCGTAGATGTACGATCATCATTTCAGGAGTCAACCGGTACTTTCAAAAGGTTTTTTTTTGTTTGTGTAACGATGCCTGAATGCGCGTAATGACTGTGATTTTGACTTTGTCCATGTGCCATGTTACTGTGCGTCACCATCTGAAAATAGTCTCTGGTTAGGGAGCCTTGAAGAAGTATATTAGGTTATGAAATATTGCAGTCGGTGGTGCCCTAACCCAATGGCTTTAACCTTGAATTTGTAATAGTAAGGAGAGAGAGAGAGAGAGAGAGAGAGAGAGAGAGAGAGAGAGAGAGAGAGAGAGAGAGAGAGAGAGAGAGTTTTACATATGTTTTTTTTTACATGCTGTTCATATGCTTAATGAGTCTTTGTCGGCTACATGGTTGTGTGATTCATGTTGCAGATTTAGGATGGGGGCGATTTTATTTCTCTGCGCATTGCTCCTCTTGAAGAAGTACATACAAGCCAAACTTTTGGATACTTCAAACTTATGTATTTGTTTGGATTTGCATTTACTGTTTAACCCACGTACACGAACGCGCGTAACACACACACACACACACACACACACACACACACGCGCGCGCGCGCGCGCGCGCGCGCGCTCTCGCGAATACAATAATATTCACCAGACAACAAACAAGTAAACAAACAGCATGACATATTCGTTGAAGCCGTTGACCCATCTGGACGAGAGCGTGTTCTCAGAGGTCTGATCATTTGAGATTGGGTCTTTTGGTTGGACACACTTAAAATGTTTATCTTCTTTGCAGCAGTAACACTTTCAGCTTTTCCTATACACCCATCAGAGAGAGAGAGAGAGAGAGAGAGAGAGAGAGAGAGAGGAGAGAGAGAGAGAGAGAGAGAGAGAGAGAGAGGGTGTTGTGACGCGGTTTTAGTCTTAAAATTTGTTGACATGATACTGTTTCCCTGCATAAGTCTCTCAAGATTTTGCCTGAACTGATCAAGTGTTTGGATTCGTAGGTTTACAATTTCTACTGGTACCACGTGACTGAAACTAGATGACCTATAATACAACAGTCCGTCACAGTAATGTCGGGATATTCCAGTCAGGACTTGAATTCTTCAATCTTATTCTGATATGGTTCAGTATTGCCATCTCTCTTTCCTGTGCTTCGTAAAGTCTGATGCTACTTGTTGAGGTACTGTACCAAAATGATGAAAGGACCTATGACATTATTCCATGTGGTTGTGTTTCCACAGAAACGCCAACAGGCCCAGACGTAATGGGATATTGTCATTAGGTCCCTGTCACTCTCCCCACAAACTAAAAGTCCTATCACAGACAGTTCAAGTTCTGTTGTGGAGTACTTTGCTGACCTTTTTCCCGTAAAAAAAAAAACAACAAAAAACAACAAAAAAAAAAAAACCAGCTTGTTTCTCATTGAATCGAAAGGTGCTGAGTGTGACATCGCCGCGTAGGTACATTTTTCGTTATATCCCGCGCAGTCAGGGTTTTGTTTTTAGAGGTAATCTGCTGGGAATTTTGTTTCTTGAAGTCACGTGACTCATTTTTTGTCCCTATCGTTTAGCGTTGCCGTCAGTGGTGCATTGGTTAAGGCATTTGGTTGTTGATCTATGGCATGGGGTTCGAATCCTGTATTCATTTCTGCTTTTCTTTTTTTTTTTTTGTTTTTGTTTTTTTTTTGTTGTTTTTTTTCGTAACTCAACTCGTTTGTTTTCGTTTTTCGTTATTTCACTTTCCCTTTTCCTCTATATTCTTCCCTCCCTATTCCGAAACAAAAATGATTTAGCCCGATCACGTACGCATTTATAGTCGCAGATTTAAGATTTAACCCGTAGGATATAAACGTGTTGCCTGTCTTGACACCTATACGAGTAGCTTAGCGTAGTATAGGAGAAGATTACCCTCCTCCTCCTTTTCCTCCTCCTCTTCTTCTTCTTCTTTTTCTCGTCTTCCCCCTCCTCCTCTTCCTCCTCTTCCTCCTTCTTCTCCTCCTCCTCCTCCTCCTCCTCCTCCTCCTCCTCCTCCTCTTCTTCTTCTTCTTCTTCTTCTTCTTCTTCTTCTTCTTCTCTTCTTCTTCTTCGTCGTCGTCGTCGTCGTCGTCGTCGTCGTCGCGTCGTCGTCGTCGTCCTTTGGCCCATGTGTAACCATTGGTAAGAATGTTGCGTATTTGACATGTTGCGTGGTTGGGTGGGAAGGGGGGTGGGGGTGATGGGTGGCGTAAACTTCGCAGATAACATTTTTGTCAGTACAGCCTTCTGTCGGCCATT
>JADBJO010000052.1:450000-455000 GCA_016801955.1 Conus betulinus | reverse complement strand
TTTATTCATAAATTTAAAAGGACTTGAACTGCTTTTTGTGATTTCAATGTGTCTAAAATAAAAGAAAAATAGTGATCTGATTCTGAGGACTTCAGGATTTATGGACAGTACAATACGTTTTTGTAGCACATAATTGTATACGTCTAGACTGCTGGTAGGCATTTTTTTAAAAATAGAATGACGCTATTTCCAAAGACCTTGATATCAAATGTTGAAGAGGGGAGATCAAAGTACAGAAATAAGTGCCCCTTTTTATCCCTCACATGAAAACGGTATTTGATGTATAAAAAAAGCAAGTTGTAAAAAGTATTCTTCAAGTTGCCTTTTTCTTTTGATCTTTTTTCCTCCACACCACACCCTCAGAAAAAAAACAGTTCGTTCAGTACAAATAGAACAGAAAATAGTATGTCATAATGAAATGGGGTTTGCAGGTTGCCTTCTTCTTTCTTTTGATCTTCTTTCCTCCACACCACACCCTCAGAAAAACAGTTTTTTTTAAATAGAACGCTTATTATATATTGCGTGTCATCAGCAATGGGGTTGCAGGATTCTCTCTCTCTCTCTATATTGCGTGATTCAGCAATGAGGACTCTCTCTCTCTCTCTCTCTCTCTCTCTCTCTCTCTCTCTCTCCTTGCAGTACTCAAGCACCCCTCTGACCTCATCATTTCTTCTGTCCTATCGCCTGTGCCTGATAGGTCACAAAGTACATCAACAACAGTGTGTGAATGCTGAACTATACCACGAGTCTGTCTCTCTCCCCATCTTTCAGAAACTTCCTTTCCATCGAATTGCTATATGTCAGACAGCGCGCACTTGTTTTCGTGTGTGTGTGTGTGTGTGTGTGTGTGTGTGTGTGTGTGTGTGTGTGTGCGTGCGTGCGTGCGTGCGTGCGTGCGTGTGTGTATGTGTGTGCGTGCGCGCGCGCGCGCGCGCGCGCGCGTGCGTGCGTGCGTGCGTGCGAGCGTGCGCGCGCGCGCGCCTGTGTGTGTGTGTGTTTTCTTTTTCTCTCTGTCTCTCTCTGTGTGTCTGTATGTGTGTGTCTCTGTATGTGTGTGTCTCTGTATGTGTGTGTGTCTCTGTATGTGTGTGTGTGTGTGTGTGTGTGTGTGTGTGTGTGTGTGTGTGTGTGTGTGTGTGTGTGTATGTGTGTGTGCATGTGTGCATGTGTGTTTTGAGAGAGAGAGAGAGAGAGAGAGAGAGAGAGAGAGAGAGAGAGAGAGAGAGAGAGAATCACAGACAAACAATCTCATCTGAGAATTGATGAACAAACTTTCCAAAATCATTTGTGATGAGACGAACAAATTTGTCAAGAGCAACCAACCGCCTAGTCACTTGAACATATGCAACTGAAAGGTTAACTGTCCATAACCATACTGAAACTACATTTCTAAAAAAAAAATCATTTGTTGAACTAAAGAGGAGTCAGCTGAACAGCTGTCACTGATGGCGTCTGCATCCTCAGCGGCTAGGGGCCTGCATGAGCAGTAAGTAAGTGAGGTACGTCAGTACGTTAGTAACAAAGTAAGCGAAGTACGTCAGTACGTTAGTAACAAAGTAAGTGCATTATACAATATTCCAGTGTCATAGGTTAATCCCAAAAGTAGCTCTCAGACGTCTCATTAAGAGCCAGTACGTAAGGAAGTTTGTAAATAAATAAGCAGCTGCATTCTACAATATCTCGGTTTATTGTTAAATCCAAAAAAAAAGTTACTCCAGACTACTCATTAAGAGCTCGTACAGAACAAACATAAGAGATGGGCAGGGGGAATAACAGATGGGCGATGGTGGGAGGGATGGAGGCGGTGTGGCGCTGACTCAAACAGTAGCAGCACAAATGATCACCATTTATTATTATGATTCCAAATGGCTGAGGCAGAGAATCCAAATATTGCCAGAGCCAGAGAGAAATTACCTCCACGGCTCCATCCCAATACCATCGTCACTAGAATTTCGGTCAATCCACTTCAGGCTGCACACAGATGCCGGAAGTCCTGTCCTAAGTCCCCGCCAGCATCAAAGACGTCACAGGAGCCATTGATGTTCGGTTATCACCGGACGACGGTGGTCTGGAACGTTACGTGGGTACAGACATACTTGCGCAAGATAAAAAGAACCGTGTTAGAACCTTTTAGTGGCTGATGTCACTATCTGACTTTATGGGGGAGGAACATGAGGGGAGGGGGAGGGAGGGGGGGGGGGAAGGAAGCACATACGCTGGATTGGATAGGGCAGTCTAGTGCCTACATAAAGGTGGAGGAAGGTGGGGGGAAGAGGAAGAAGTGTGAAGAGGGCATGGTATTAGTAACATCATGCAACTTTAAAATGGAAGCAGGAATTCTTATTTAAATAACAAAAGGAGAGAGAGAGAGAGAGAGAGAGAGAGAGAGAGAGAGAGAGAGAGAGAGAGAGAGAGTCAAACCATAGCCCCCAGGATTTTGTCCCTTTCTTTGTGAGTGTTGTTCATTTGATCACCACGTCGCTGTGTGGAAAAAAAAGTAGGACAATCAGAGATCACTTGACATTATTAGAACAAAAACAAAACAAAAAAAGTGGCTGCAGTGAGGCAGCCCAGTCTGCATAAAGGATTCATAGCAAACAGTGACAAAAAACTTTGAAGCCTCTACTATGTATGTACGTACGTACGTACGTATGTATGTATGTATGTATGTATGTTTGTATGTATGTATGTATGTGTCTATCTTTGTTACTTTTTTCCTTCTTTCTTTCCTTCCTTCTTCCTTTCTTTTTTTTTCTCTCTCTTTTGTTCTTTTCTTTCTTTTTTTTTCCCTTTTCATTCCTATCTGCTGTCTTATTCTCATTCCATCCTCCCAGTACACTCCTCTCAAATGCAAGATAAACGTTTTAAGTGGACTACAGGAAGAGCTAACAGTTAATGCTCCTGATGTTCAGGAGCCGGTATGCCACACGGCTGTGGTGATGTAGAAAAAAGCTCTCAGAATGAAGGTCATCATTTGGATTTGTCCAGCACTGGGTACACCAAGCATGACCAGTCTGATGGTTGGATAGTGCAGGACAGTTGATGGAGATGAACACATCTATTTATGTGCAGCACTTTGTGTCCAATGAGTTGAGCAACACACACACACACACACACACACACACACACACACACACACACACACACACACACACACACACACACACACCAAAGTTTCTTTGTTGACATCAGGCAGAAAATCATCAATAATTGTCAACATAAATTATTTTCTAATGTTAAGCAGAATACTGTTAATTATTTGCGTTGATCCATATAATACACACCATCAGCAAGATCATACTGTATAATTGACTGATGGAGTCTATCCACCCTTGTGGAGGCTGATGGCTGACAACAGATCTCAAGCACGCACCCAGGATTTTGACGGGAACTAATGGGCTTCTCCCTGTCTCAAACAGGCCAGAGACAAATGACTATATCAGAAAAGAAAGTCAGTGCCTACTGTGGCTCATGGTACCGTCCACTCACAATCAGCAGACACCGGTAGCTTGCAGACATGGGGGGGGGGGGGGGGGGGGGGCATAAAGCCATGACTACCCATGAAATTGTCTGGTACGCAACTCTTGTGTCTGATCTGTCACACCACCCAAACTCATATTTGTTGACTGACGTATGCTTCATGTTCCCTGAGGAACATAGAACTATGTATATCTTTTCCAGGCCGACCCCTTTCTTTGATACCAAGTCGTTCCAAGTGCCCTCTTTTTTAGAATCCATGCACTTTTGCCGTTTCTGTCTAAAAATCGTCCTCCTTTCTTTTCTCCTTGTGAGGTTTGCAATGTGGAAACGACCCAGTTTCATGTCCTTTCTATCTATATCGATAAATCTTTTGTTTTTTCCTTCACAGGTTGTTAGAAATGACTTCTGGCCATCCAGTGTTGAGGATGAACCTGAGGTACTTTCTGATGACTGCCAGGGGATTGCGGGTGTTTTACTGTGTTGTTCTCCATGTCTCTGAAACACGTAGAAGAACAGACATCAGTGGCAGGAGATTTTTTTTAAAATTAATATTAAACTGGGGTCGTCTTGTGTCAATCTAAGATTTTTCTTTTAAAAACCTTTTTGGGCTGTACACGTTTTCTTCTTTGAGTAAACCCATGCGCTTTCAGTGGAAACAAACCTCTCGAAGTGACTGCAGATGAAATGGGAGATGATTACTGACAGTAGATTTCAAGCAAAAATACACCAGGCTTTTCACAAGAAGCACTTGCTTTCTGTACATCCCAGACAAGGATCGTCAGCAAATGACCCTGTCAGAAAGTAATCCAATCTAAGTACTTGCTTTCTGTGCATCCCAGGCTGGATCGTCAAATGACTTTGTCAGAAAGTACGCCAGTCCCGCCGCTGGTAGACAGAAGCTTCTCTAAGTAATGACCGGACGCCATATCCTTACCTTAGCCAGGCATGTATCCCACCTGCCAAGACCACCCGACGGGAAAACAGAAGAGGGTGGCTGACTTGGAGGTCAGAGGGCAAAAGTGCCGGACTGGCTACACGAAGAGCTAGATAGCATATTGTACCTTTGTCTTGTAGCACATGAGAGAAAACCAAGAGTGATCAGATTCTTGAAGTTCTAGTGGAATGTAAAGATGACACAGTGACTCTGTGATGAGAGAATGAATCGCGTGAATGACAACTGACGTTGATTGTGCATCAGCAATTATGAAATAAGCTTCTTAGCACCCAGACGGTCGACCAGGATTTTCGTCTTCGATCATCTATCAAGTGCGCGTCAACTGTTTTTTTTTTTTTTATTTTCTCCAAAGGGCCATGCGGTAAAAGAAAATGTCACCATGGATAATCATATCCCTTCAAAACAGGTCGATTCTTTTCTCCCAAAATGATCAGCCATTGAACGCATGACATCTGCACGCCTTAATCTTCTTAATGCTCGATCTAATCCGCTTTCTGTTTCATCTCAGTCCTCTTTAATCGAAGTCCATTCTCTAACCTTTAAAGGATGCCAAAATACAAACATG
>JADBJO010000052.1:437500-445000 GCA_016801955.1 Conus betulinus | reverse complement strand
TCCCTTCGATTTTGCCGTCTTTCACAACAGCGACCTGTTATTTGATATTACAGAGAGAGAGAGAGAGAGAGAGAGAGAGAGAGAGAGAGAGAGAGAGGATTTTTGCGCACTGCCCAAGAGTCCTTGCTTGGGTCTGTCTTTGTCTCATTTTAATGTGTAAAACATTCTGCTTTCTGGTCGGTCTGAGGAATCTGTTAAGCTATGTAAGCTAAATTGTGTTCTTAACCATGTTTATGCATGTTTATGCAGTCATGGGGTCCGTATAATGCTTATGGCTAATCTGTCAATAAACCGACGTCAGTCAGTGTCACTCAGTCCTGTCTGTCGGCCAGTGTGTGTGAGTGTGTGTGTGTGTGTGTGTGTGTGTGTGTGCGCGCGCGCGCGTACGCGTGCGTGCGTGCGTGTGTGTGTGTGTGTGTGTGTGTGTTTTAATACATCCACATGAGCGGTTTTTGTGCATATATGCCTATAATTTTGTACATAATTCACACACACACACACACACACACACACACACACACACACACAACACACCATTTTTTGTAAGTTGTTGACGAAGCATCAGAATTTGCTGCTGACACAGTCACGTGGGGCACTGTGTTTAGTGTATAGAACGTTTCTCATCATGCCATTTTCAGCAACTGCTTTTATCATCTCGACAAATTTGCCCATGTGAAAAACCGACTGTTCTCTAAAACAATCCACATTACCATGGCACAGGGCTACATGTTTTGTTGTTGTTGTTGCTTTTTTTTTTTTTTTTTGGTTCGTTTTCCACACCAGTCTGCATTTGTCTTTTGTGTCCTGAAGGAAGTAGATTGTCGCTGATGACAAAATTTGCTAACTTGTCATGGATGCAGTTACGCATGGTAAAGATGTACCCATTAGAGCGGAGCATCTTGCATGTCGAAAATGAATTTCCCATCTTTTGGACAAATAAAATTGTCATCCTGTATCCTGTTATCCTGAACACTGGACAAAGTGACCATCCTGAAGCTGTACCAGAAAGCAGGACAGGAGCCAGACACCAGGCAGGTTCTGAAGCGAAAGTGGGGGTGGATTGGACACACACTTAAAGAAGCCAACATCCAACACCAGTTGTCAGCCTCTGACCTGATATCCTATAGGCAAAGGAAGTAGGGGCAGGGGGGGGGGGGGGGGGGGGGCAGACGGAAAACAGGCGGAAAAGACACTGAAACAGAGAGCAGAAGATGAAGTGCATTAGTTGGACGGACGTACTAAGGACAGACCAAAAGCGAGTCTGCTGTGTCCATCATAGATGGTTTATGCTGTCTTAGAGGGCAAAGGCTTCAATCAGTAGGTAACTGAATTCATCAGTAAGAAAGTCCATAACATGGGACCTTGGTTTGGTATCTGATCCAAGAGACTAATTCTCAGACAGGTAGATCCAGTAAAGAAAAGAAAAATAAGAGGCTCGCAGAAGGGAAAGGAGGGGGAGGGGCGTGGTTAAGGAGGGGGGGGGGGGGGGGGGGTATAGCAAAATTTGAATAGCAGTGGCACAAAGTAGTATTATAACACTTATAACATTAAAATTATGGTCATGAATGGCAGAGATTGAGAATTGAAATATCGCCAGTGTTGGGAGGAATCGTTATCTTCACGACTCTATCTAAACGCCGCTGATGCTTGAATCTCAGTCAAACCACTCCAGGCTGCACACAGATACCGGAAGTCCTGTCCTAAGTCCCCGACAGCATCAAAGACGTCACAGGAGCCATTGATGTTCGGTTGTCACCGGACGACGGTGGTCTGGAACGTTACGTGGGTACAGACATACTTGCGCAAGTTAAAAAGAATCTGTTAGAACCTTTTAGTGGCTGATGTCACTATCTGACTTCATGGGGGAGGAGTATGAAAGGAAGAGTGTAAGAGAGGAGGAACGAAGGCGATTGGGGGAAGGATGGGGGATAGGTGCAAACATAGGCTGGGTTAAGGGTAGTTCTGTGTTTCCATGTCTGTGTTTGTTGTTCATGTCTGTGCATGAATGTGAAGAAGGATGGACAAGTGGGTAGGGAGGGGGTAAGGGAAGTAGGAGAAAGAAGGAATTTGGTATTTTTTAAAAAACTGAAGCATGACTTCTCAATTCATTAACAAAACAAAATGAAAGAGAGAGAGAGAGAGAGAGAGAGAGAGAGAGAGAGAGAGAGAGAGAGAGAGAGAGAACCAAAGACCAACATACTTCGTCTCTTTTGGTGAATGTGTCGTTCACTTGGTCACCACCACGTTTGTGGGAAAACGAGTGAGGGGTACAGTCGGAAATCATTTGCAGAAGATCTCTGCAGTGAAGCAGCTAAAACATCTGGACAAAGATATTCATAGCAAGCAGTGAGAAGTGAGAAGACGATGGAAAATTGCCTCAGCTTGGAACACCTTCTCCCCCCCCCCCCCCCCCCCCCCCTCACACAACCCTTTCTTGTGGTATCATGTTTCATGCTCTCTGAGTGGTGGCCCTGTTTCTGAGATGCTCATTTTTTCCTCCTCTTTTGCTATTTCCCCATCTCCCTTGGATGAAAACAAGAGGCAAAGGTATAACGTGGAGCACAGGAACAGCTAAAAGTCATTGTGCCTGATATTTGTGATATCCCCCCTCTCAATACTGCCCCAAATTGATACTCCCCCTACTCAATAATGTCCCCCGTTCGACCCCCCCCCCCCCCCCCCCCCCCCCCCCCCTCTCCCGTTCAATACTCTCCCTGCTCGATAATCCCTCACTCCAATATTTCACCTGCCTCTTCTTCTTCTTCTGCCTATGCAGGCTGATATTCCTGCGGACACTCCCTGTATCGACAGGCATTCCCATCTGCCCAACAAAGGGAGTGGAGTTTTGTGTGTATGACAGTTTTTTTTATCCCACCATTAAGGCAGCCATACTCCGTCATCGGCAAATGTAAATGCTATTTGTAACGTGTCATCCATACCAATGGCCAAACTGGCCTCTTCCGAAAATTGGTGATGGGATTTTACGTGTGTGCAAGATGCTATGCGTGCGTTCACACACGGGACCCTCGGTTCATAGTCTCATTCAAAGGACTGTATGGGAAATGGAGTCAATGTTAACTCCGAGGGAAAATCCCTCTGTACCGAACGGCCCGTCGGAGATTCGACCCCACAACCCTTGGAGTCCAGCACTCTGCCAACTGAGCTGTTCCAGCCCCATCCCCCTGCTTGATACTCCTTCACCCACAATGGACAGAAGCTAGTATTCTGGGGGAGGTGAGTACGAAAGGAAATCTTTCCTGTACCACTGCTGAAGACCTCGCCCCATGCTCACACAAAGACACACACGCTTTAGGCAGGAAGGGGAAGTGTCAAGCAGGGAGAGTGTAAAGCGGAGGGAGCATAGAGCAGGGGATCTATCGATTTGGGGGAGTATTGAGCTGGCCCTGACGTTCATTGGCGGGTGTTCATTGACCTGGCCCTGACGTTCATGGCGGGTGTTCATTGACCTGGCCCTGACGTTCATTGGCGGGTGTTCATTGACCTGGCCCTGACGTTCATTGGCGGGTGTTCATTGACCTGGCCCTGACGTTCATTGGCGGGTGTTCATTGACCTGGCCCTGACGTTCATTGGCGGGTGTTCATTGACCTGGCCCTGACGTTCATTGGCGGGTGTTCATTGACCTGGCCCTGACGTTCATTGGCGGGTGTTCCGAATGACAATGATAGTGAAGCAGATAGCTAGCTCCATTTGGATCTGTCTGGATCCAGAAATGCCCAAGCAGGACTGACCAGGTAATTGCACAGTGCCGCCCAGTTAACAGTGATAAATCACCAGGTAATTGCACAGTGCCGCCCAGTTAACAGTGATAAATCACCAGATAATTGCAGAGTGCCGCCAAGTTAACAGTGATAAATCACCAGATAATTGCAGAGTGCCGCCAAGTTAACAGTGATAAATCACCAGATAACTGCACAGTGCCGCCAAGTTAACAGTGATAAATCACCAGATAATTGCACAGTGCCGCCCAGCTAATAGTGATAAATCAAATTCTTCGAAAGAAACACCTGAAGGTGCTGGGGAGGACCCAGAGAAGCACTGTCACCACCTGCCTTTAGAGCAGTCCTGTACCACCCTTGGAGGCCTGCGCTGTGTTGACGATGGGTACAGACACGCGCAGGACACTCCATTAAGATATCAAGGGACATAACTGCTCCTGAACAGAGGTAATTTAGACTACAGGATACAACTCGTAACAGCCTTAAAGTAGCATCCCCATGGGTGTACCAGCCCGTATTTCGTGACTGCAGAGCCCACCGGCGAAAAACACACCCCTCCAGCTGTCGAGCACACCCCACAGACCCAACCACCCCTGCCCACGACAGGTGAAGATAGTGCCACTCCAGACACAGCCAAGCTTTCACCATACGGTCTTATGTGCCCTCGAGAGAGAATCCAAAGTTGTAGTCTTTCCCACTGTCAACAGGACTTTCCCTGTGGTCAGTGGGTCTTTCCCCACCGTCACTGGACCTTTCTCCAGGGTCAGCCTAGTTAAGGCAAAGTACACATGCACAGCTCTTTGTCTCTTATTGATTATGCCACCAATGACAAGGGAAGTAATTGTCCACATGACTCTCATGAGATGAAAGCAGTACCGTAGAAAGACACAAAGCAGAAGATGAGCGTGATGAATGGGGAGGGATGGGGATGGGGGTGGGGGTGAAGGAGCATTGGTGTGGGTGTGAAGATGAGGGAGCATCTATCCTATCCCTTTGTCAGACAAACTTTTACTGTTTTACCACATCAGTTTTTTATTTTTTTATCACCTAAAGCACTGCGATAGATATGATGTACAAATGCAAGCAGAGGAGGCAGATTTAAATTTGAGCCGAGTGGTTTATTATGACGTCATTTCCATCACCCAGCCCGCCCTCTTGAGAGGTGACTGCTTCTATTTTGCACTGCAGCTGACATCACGCTGGTAAAATGGATGTGGTCCTTAAAAAACAACATTGGAAACAGCCCATTGACATGTTTACGTCTCTGACTAGATGTATCAGATGTTTGTGGCAGTACACAGCTGACCAACAAAGCACGCATGTCTCCACAATGGAAGAGAAGCAGCAGACATACTTCACTTTGATGGCGGGTTATTTCGGCAGGGCTATGTTCTGTCCCATCTCTCCAGTCTGTTATCTCTGTGTGACCGTCACATAAGCGCTTCTCTTTCTTCTCTGCACCTCAAAGTGCTCTGAACCTTCACCCTGTCTTTACTGTGAGAGCCAAGCCTATGCTACTACGCCACTCCTACCGAAGCAGGAGTCCCTCCCCCCCCCCCCCCCCCCTTCTCTTCCAGCCTTCTCACACCTTCCTACTCGCCCCTTCTTCACCCTCTCCCCCCCTCCCATCCCCCCCCCCCCCCCACACACACACACCTCATCGTGTATCACTCTCTTCCTCTTTCCTTCCTTCCCCGTCCTACCTCCAAACCTGTCCAATTTCTTCCAAACATGCGTCATTACAATGTATGATGAAATATATGACCTCGTGTGGGAACGTAACTTTGTGGACGTCGTTTGATTTAATGGAACCAGATCAGATTGTCTCATGATTTGTGCCTTCTGTCTGTCGTTTTGGCAACGACAGGAAATTATGATGTAGATAACTGTCGTTGTGGAGTTTCGAACCGAAGTGACTGAGGGCGGAAAATGAAACAAAATTTAGAAAGAGACGGCTTTAGTTACCGCCAAGGACATAGACAAACAAAGCACAGGACAAAATACAATGCATTTCGACCTCTTGGGTCTTCTTAGGCAAAAACAAATAACATTTTGGAGAGTGAAAACGAAGAACGAAAAAATCACTAATCTTCTCATATTTCGGCGCAAGATCATTGTGGAATCATGAAAGATCCTTTACCTGCTGTTTTCATAATTACGGCTTCATTTGCTTAAATCGCTATAAATTTAAAAAAAACTTGTCATACTGAGCCATATTGAGGTTGATTCTGTATATGTGGCCTATACTGATTCTGTACTGAATGACATATCTGGTAGAAGTCAGAAAACTTGAAACTTCGTCGCTGCGAATAATGTCATTTTTTTTATCTGTGTGTAAAAGCGACAAGTGCATCATCATAAAAAAATTTACAATGAATGTCAATTAGCAATATGGAAAATACAGCTGTAAGTATTATTCACAAATTTATGACTGTTACGATTTGGGGTTACATTCCCATACCAAGGACGGCTGGAAAGGTTTTTGCAATATTTATCAATTGCAGAGTTTCATTGTGTTCTGATTTCCTGATTTAGAATTGACCAACACACACACACACACACACACACACACACACACACACACACACACACACACACACACACACACACACACACACACACACACACACACATTCGTGCACAAATACACATTAACACGGACAACCGAAACTGCGTTAATACACAGACTCACTTGTTTACATGTGTGTCAAACACTAGTTTATGGCTTCCATCTCAGTTTCTGTGCTTCAGTTCAAGTTTCATTTGTCAACGTTGGCAGAATGTGTATTTTTGTTCACACAAGATAATTTCTTATTATGAGCATAACACAGCCAGTTGTGTCGACTCATACACTACATAGTATCAAAGAATTGACTGACTGTGTCTAGACTTGTGTGCAGAGACTGATGGCTTCTAGCAGATCCACACATAAATCCAGGCTGTTGACCAAAACTGCTCGGTTTGTTCCTGTCTCAGACAGGCAAAAGACAACTGACCATGTCCAATAGCAAGTCAATACCTACTGGGCCAAACAGGAGCTTCTACTCGCCATTATCAGACTCTAGTAACTTGCAGGCCCAAGATCGTTCTGATTGCCCGTACTTCAGAAACTTCGCTATATCTGTCTAGGTTGTTCCACATTCCTCTGTTCCTTTTGCTTCCAGTCGGGTGCCTGTCTAGTGATGTTGGCAGCAAGCATTTAGAGTGTGTAACCAATCCAGCCCTGTCTCCTTTTCTTCATCTCTACGTCGACAGACATATTTGTGTTTGGTTTCTTTCTCACAAGTTCTTATTAGAGATGACTTCCGACGGTCTTTTCTTGAGGATGAACCTGGAGCAGTTGTTAATTAGTGCCAGGAGATTGTGGGCGCTGGACTTTGTTGTTTTCCATGTGTCTGAACCACGTGCTAGACTCGATCTCTACTTCCAGAGATTTGTGATTCACCTAAAACAGAGTTTACCTTTTGTCAATATCCGGCTTCTTATCATTAAAAGATATGATATTATACGTTTTCTTTGTTGTGAAGACACATACACTACACGCTGTCAGTGAAGATAATATTCTCTAAGCGACTTGATATTATGTGAGGATAATCTCTAAGTGACTTGTGATTCTGTGAGGATGCTCTTTGAGTGACTTGAGATTCTGTAAAGGGAAAATGGCTGGTGACAGACCTCAAACAAATTCCCCAGGGTTTCAACAATCAGCGATCAGCTTTTTTCCCAGCCATACCAGGATCACAGAACAAATTACACTGTCAC
>JADBJO010000052.1:430000-432500 GCA_016801955.1 Conus betulinus | reverse complement strand
TCCTCACTCCACTTCCCCCCACCCCTTCGCATTCCCTCCTCCCCTACAATCCATCCCCTTTATCCTCATCCTTGGACAGAAAGATCTGCCTCTAAATGTAGACTGTCCACAGTTTGTACCATGACATGCGTGGTCTACTGAAGATAAGATGTTACTTATTTTTTTAGCACGCTATAGCTTGAGTGGGACACAATGGTGGATTCTCAGTCTGAGGGATTAGACTTCATTTCCTGACAGACCCGAGTGGTTAGAGTCAGATTTTTCCCCCCACTCTCCAGGGACAAATGTAAGCAGGAGGGAACGGGAGGGGGGTGGGGCAGGGGGGCAGGAGTTTACAAATTACACCTCTTCCCATTGATCTATACAGCTCTCTGTCTGCTTTCTGATGACAGGCTGGCTGTCTGTTTACCACACAGTCTGTGTCCATTTGCCATAATAGTGTTAAAAGTGTCACGTGTCCGGCAACAGCACGATAGCTGACACATTGGCAAAGCTACGTACACAGAGTGGCCTGATCTTACTGACCAATGGACACGAAGAAGTAGGTGCAAGTGGTCACCTGAGAGGGCAGACCAGCCGGTTGAACCATTCTTCCTGGGAACTCAGTGACTGTGCTGGCCTTATGTGGTAACTAACCTGTTCAGGTAAGGTAAGGTAATGTTGCTTATAACCCAGCCAACCGCAAAGGGCCATATCAGGGCTGTCACCACGTTAAAATCAACTCATAAGCCATTCGTTCACACAACTCTTTTAAATACATCTTCTAAAAACCCATCCGAACTTTTGTTAAAAATGTTTTCACTATAGAATATCAGATCCGATGAAAAATGTGTCTCTGAACAAGGTTTTCATGGAATCTGCTGTAAGTTGTTTGTGTCTCACATCATGCAAGTCCCAACCCTCTAAAAGAATAGGTTTCACTGTGAGTGACACATGGCATGGAATGCACCACGGAGCTTCTTCACTCTTTAGAAGGTGTGAATGAGTAAAATACGAATGGCCAGTGTGCAGCCGGCACAGAACCGTTTCTTCTTTGCGACCACCAGAGGTGGATGAGAGGAAGCTGTGCTGGCGATAAGACTAAGACAACGATGAATACTGGTGAAGTGAGGCGAGATACCTGTCCTGCCCCCTCACCGGTGTTAGAAATGATTATTACTTCTGTTGGATTCATTTCTACGGGCTTTTACTTACTTAGGCTTAGTCTCTTACATGCTCCCGCGTCTTGCGAAGCATGAGGCAGTCAAGGCGCTCCACTGTGCACGGTTCTCAGCCAGTTTGCTGGTGTCACTCCATCCTCTGTCAACGAGTCGGATGTCTCTCTCCACTGTCTGTCGCCAGCTCATCCTGGGTCGTCCTTTTCTTCTCTCTGGCCTGCTGGGGTCCATTTAATGGCCTGGTTTGCAGGTCTTGAAGAGGGTAATCTTAAGACATGACCCAGCAAGTGGAGGCGCGGTGTGCAGACGATGTTTGACACGGGGAGCTGTTTTGACCTCTCCCTGACGTCTTCATTTGCTATAACTTTTGACCATTTGATGCCCAAGATCTTACGCAGGCACTTAGTATCAAAAGCGTCCAGTTTACGGGCTTTTCGTCCCCCACAAAAGGAACACAGACCATCAACACCATTTCACCGACACACTGGACTGTGGTCTGTCCTTTCTACTCGTGTCCAGTTGGATTACCTCCCTTCAGCTCTGCCTCAGTGTCTCTTTCTTTTCTTTTTTTTTCTTTTTTGGGGGGGGGGGGGGGGGGGGGGGGGGGGGGGGGGGGGGGGGGGGGGGGGGGGGGGGGGGGGGGGGGGGGGATATTTCACTTGAGGACGCTGTCGTGTAAACTGTGTAAACTACGAATTCAAGCAATAATCACAAAGTGTGCGAAGAAGAAATATCTTAGGGATTGTCTATCCACCTGTCTGTCTCTGTCTATCTATGTATCTATGTGTCTGTCTGTTTCTTATCTATCTATCTATCTATCTGTCTGTCTCTCAATTTATCTCTCAGTCAGTCAGTCAGTCAGCTCTCTCTGTCTCTCTCTCTCTCTCTCTCTCTCTGCGTATCTATCTATCTATCTACCTATCTATCTGTCTATCCATCTATCTATCTGTCTATCCATCTATCTATCTGTCTATCCATCTATCTATCTGTATGCCTGTTTATCTATATATCTATGTGTCTCTCTGTCTGTCTCTCTGTGCTGTCTGTCCATCTATGTATCTGTCTGTCTACCTCTATATCTATGTGTCTCTCTATCTGTCAATCTGTCTGTCTTTCTGTTTGTCTGTCTATTCTATCTATCTACCTATCTTCCATCCATCCATCTATCTATCTATCTATCTATCTATTAATGACAGAGGAAAAAATTTAGTGAAATCTACACACATTTACCATCCCTGTTTGTTTAAAGCTGCTGGTACCAATACACATACATCAAGCTTGAACAGGAAAAAAAAAGGGAAGGGAAAACTCCTCTGACTGAAACAGCTGGGAGAAGAAGGGGA
>JADBJO010000052.1:422500-425000 GCA_016801955.1 Conus betulinus | reverse complement strand
GCAGAAAGGGCAGGTGGTTATTGCTATAGTATCGGTATACTTTTTATTTTGTTCGAAGCTCATTTACACCTAATCTGACTTTGGCTAATGCCCTTCTGAATTTTGTAACTGTGATATCAGAGAGAGAGAGAGAGAGAGAGAGAGAGAGAGAGAGAGAGAGAGAGAGAGAGAGAGAGAGAGAAGAGAGAGAGAGAGAGAGAGAGAGAGAGAGAGAGAGAGAGAGAGAGAGAGAGAGAGAGAGAGAGAGAGAGAGAGAGAGAGAGAGAGAGAAAGAGAGAGAGAGAGCAGAGAGAGAGAGAGAGAGAGAGAGAGGAGAGCATTTCCTCTGCCTCCCCCCTCTTATCTTTCCTTTTCCCTCATACCACCGGTAGTGACGGCAGCAGTGCCCTGACCCTTGACACCAGAGATGACGTCACTGCTTCTTGCACCAAGAGAAGTTCAATTCCAAATCATTCTAGCCAAGTCGTCATTTCTCCTTCTTTACCAGTCCCTCACTGCCATTCCCACCGAATGCTCTCCCTCCTTCCCCACATCCTTACAGCCTCACACACCACCCCCTCATAGGTGTCAACCCAATTTTCCTCATTTTACAACTTCCCATATTGAAAAGTACTTTTTCCCTTCAGCCCCAAAACCTTATACATTACGGGAAACGCAAAAACATCGGCAAAAATTGCTGTGAATACAATGTAATACTCAGTATTAGGCAGAACTTCTTGAAACAGATGGCAGTTTAAGACTGTTTATGAATAACAATAACACTTACCCATCCAACAGAACCTCCTCTTCCATTCCAGCAGAATGCATCACTTGAGACAGTTTGTAGATCAAATCACACACCCTATAGTGAAAGACTGACAATGATGCAGAATTAAAAACTGTTTATAAACCCATTGTTTCACACACTCTTCCACTTTACCAACATCATGAGTCCATCAAAGTCACAAACCAATTTGTTCTATGCACTTTCCACTCCTACCAACATCATTAGTCCATTGAAGTCAGGAATACATCATAACTTATTGTGATCCCCAAAGTTTCTATTCCAATCATACCAATTTCCCTTTCACAAGATGGGCGAAGTGGTCAGAAATCCGTGTCGTCTGCTATGGAAATTTGTTCACTTCGCAATTTGCCTCAGTGATTTAAGATTTGCCCGTATAAATTAGTTTTACCCGTATTGAAACTTGTATACGGCCGTACAGACCCGAAATCGTAGGTTTCCAGTAGAGCAATACAGGAAAACCGTATAGATGACACCTATGCACCCTCTTTTCTCAACTGCCTTCTCTTTCTCTCCCCCTGTAAAAATCTCACCATACCCACCTACCCCTAGTGCACATCTGCACTTGTTATTGTCATCGTCACCATTGGTATCCGGGACTAAAAGCCCACGTGTCGATGCAGATTTCCAAGTTTGCGTCACCACCTACGCACGATGTAACACGTGACGTCTTAATGCAACATAGATCTCAGACATCTTCTCTTAGCTGATGTATCTTTTTTTTCTGCTTTTTCCATGATCAGTGCCAGCTTCGAATCATTCTGACACTGACGTTAAGTTTACGATGTACTCTTTTTCTTTTTCTTGTTATTTTTTTTCACTGATCTGTAATAGTTCAAACACATAAAGGTGTTTTTATTGCTTATCAAAATGATGCCTCAATTGTATTATTCACATAACAACTGTAAACTCTATTTGTGTGTGTGTGTGTGTTTTAAAACTACATTTGGCAAAATATATCTGTAGCAGCTTATGTTGGTTCTATATTCAGCAATGTATTTACTCTTAACTGCACCTCTTCCCTGTAAAAATTGCATTAAATGGCCCCAATTTGACAAATGAAACTGAAGATCTGTGACAATATTTGCATAAAATACTGTCTAACATGTTTCTCTTGAATGTGTAAAAAGCAATAGTTGTAAGTGAGTGAAACATTTAAGAAAATGGCTATTTTGTAATATTGAACATTTCACTGAACGTGCCAATCACATGAGATTTGATAACATTTTCAGACACAGAATGGCTGGAAAGATCTCAACAATATTGATCATATCAGTCTGCCGGTTATGATCATGTTAATGGCTTGTAGTTTATGAGAACATATCAACGTTAAAGTTTACAACACTCTTTCTCCATCCTTTACACACACACACACACACACACACACACACAGAGAGAGAGAGAGAGAGAGAGAGAGAGAGAGAGAGAGAGAGAGAGAGAGAGAGAGAGAGAGCCTGTTTGTAAATCTACTTACGGTTGTTGTTCGTCTTGGGCTTGGTCATGTGTTTGTGCAAACGGCAAGCATAAAGCCCTCATTCCGTTCAGCTGATCGCCTTCTTCAAAAGTCTTGTGTCTAGACTGGAACCTGTTTGAAGTAGCCGCTGACGGTAGGGGGCGGGGGAGTGTGAGAGAGTAGGGGCTCAATGACGCTGAAATCGATTTTTCTTTACCACTTACGTCACTGGCTCATCGATCTCTTGCGTCAGGGGGACACTA
>JADBJO010000052.1:405000-412500 GCA_016801955.1 Conus betulinus | reverse complement strand
GTCGTCATCAATTTCCCCTAACACGCATCCATCCATCCATCCATCCATCCATCCATCCGTCTATCTATCTATTCTATCTATCTATCTATCTATCTATCTATCTATCTATCTATCTATCTATCTATCTGTCTGTGCGTGCGTGCGTGTGCTGGCTGTGTGTGTGTGTTCAACCTGTCTGTCTATGTGTGTGTGTGTGTGTGTGTGTGTGTGTGTGTGTGTGTGTGTGTAACCGTTATCATCGTTTTCTCTGAATCGCTCGGTGTTCTCACTCTCGCACATTCATTGAGTATCCCTGATCAACCTGGATGTGTTCACCGCACGTCATAGCCGGGTGGAGACTGATCAACCTGGATGTGTTCATTGCACGTCATAGCCGGGTGGAGACTGATCAACCTGGATGTGTTCATTGCACGTCATAGCCGGGTGGAGACTGATCAACAACCTGGATGTGTTCATTGCACGTCATAGCCGGGTGGAGACTGATCAGCCTGGATGTGTTCATTGCACGTCATAGCCGGGTGGAGACTGATCAACCTGGATGTGTTCATGGCACGTCATAGCCGGGTGGAGACTGATCAACCTGGATGTGTTCATGGCACGTCATAGCCGGGTGGGAGACTGATCAACCTGGATGTGTTCATGGCACGTCATAGCCGGGTGGAGACTGATCAACCTGGATGTGTTCATGGCACGTCATAGCCGGGTGGAGACTGATCAACCTGGATGTGTTCATGGCACGTCATAGCCGGGTGGAGACTGATCAGCCTGGATGTGTTCATTGCACGTCATAGCCGGGTGGAGACTGATCAACCTGGATGTGTTCATGGCACGTCATAGCCGGGTGGAGACTGATCAACCTGGATGTGTTCATGGCACGTCATAGCCGGGTGGAGACTGATCAACCTGGATGTGTTCATGGCACGTCATAGCCGAGTGGAGACTGATGAATACTGACAGGCCTTCCTGCCAGTCCTTCCTGGACCTTCTAAGAAGACATGCTGTAAAAAAAAGGGGGGGGTTAAAGAACATGACCATCTGATGAAGGGTCTTGGTGACAGCTGTTGCGTCATAGAGAGACGCCGGAACAGAAAGAAGAATCCAGGCGTTTAAGACCAGGTGCCTGAGGAAACTACTCCGCATCTCCTACAAAGAACACAAGACCAATGATTATGTGCGGAACCTGGTCACTAACCTAGTTGGGCCCACACGAACCACTTCTGGTAACCGTCATTCGTCACAACACCCTCTCCAAAACCATCCTTCAAGGTACCCTTGAAGGAGGGCGCAGACAAGGACGGCAGAGAAAGAGCTGGTCCGGAAATATAAAGGACTGGACCAAACATGACCATGCCAGATCTCCTCATGATAGCTACCAACAGAAGAGCCTGGAGAGAAACGGCGGCTGCCTCATCAACCCCCAACGACCCCAGCGATCAGGGGAATGACTGACTGACTAACTGACGGATCCTTGTTTTACATCAAGCGCTCTCATTGTCAAATTCTGGTCTCACTTACAAGCTCACTTGTGACATCTCATCAGCTGAAACTCTGGGCTGGAAGAGGGCCAGATCTTATATTAAAAAAAAAAAAAAAATTGAGCCCACATCGGTGCTGACTGTTCCAAGTACCTGTGAAGAACGCCAAATCTGTGCTTGCACCACAGGACCTCCAACAGTCTAGTGCAAAGACCGGAGGTTCCATTTCCCACATACAGCGCTGTGCAAATGCAGATAATCCCGTGACACAAGCGATAATGAGTGAGTCTGGGCTTCTTTCTCTCACTGTCAAATCAGTGTGTTGATTAGAATCATGAGCTGCACGACCATAAGCTTTTGCAACAAGAATGACATCTGCATTTTCATCTGCCTTGCACAACCAATGCCATGTGATCTGAATTCGTAATCAAGCCTGATTGAAAAACCTTCTGTGTGGCAAATGATCAAACGATAAAGATTTTTTATGCTGATGGACGAGACTTGGCGCAGGAGTGTCGACGCTGAGGTGAAGGCCGCCGAATGACGTGGGGCCCAGCTAAGGAGGACCTGTCAAAATCGCGTGCGTTGGAGAAGTGTCGTCGCGGCCCTATACTCCTCAAGGAATCAAGAGGCATAAGTCAAGTAAGTCAAGTAAGATGGATGAGGATGAGGATGATGACGAGGACGCCACGGATTTTCATTCCGGTCTGAGACTGCATGACAAGGCCGTACCCAACGCTTACTTTCATAACATATCCTGACGTCAACCAGGCCTGAAGGATACAGACACCTGCAGTATTAATCAGGAATTTGAGCAACACTCTTAGAGTGGCATCCATTAAGTGGATGGAACTCGACTGCGTGGTCCTAATCTTCCTAACTGAGCCCATAGCAAACCCATCTCTGATTAAGAACTGGTCGGTGCAGAAAAAAAATCCCACTCATAAATGGTTCTTTGGGAATTGAACCCATGACCGTACAGACAGAAGTCCGCAACGCCAGCCACTTCGCCACGACGGCTGGTATTAAAATTGTTTTTATGTGAAGCATCATGTTCGTAAGAAATTTTGTACGTTGTTATCGAGAGAATCTGCTAATTGCTTTCAAATTCTGCCATTCAGACTTGTGTAAAACGTGTTTTGTGAACATTGGAAAAGAATGTCGCGTTCATTCATTTTTTTTTTTTTGTCAGAGAAGCCAGCATTTAAACTCGAGAAGCAAATACAGCCTTTTGATGAAGGTGTTTTGAACTCAATAGAAATAATAATTACGCAATAAATTTGAAACGCTGGTTAAAGCTTCCTTTCTGTCGGCCATTTTTGGTTTCAATTCAGACAAAAACAAGGAGAGGTAAGGACCGGCAAACGTAATGATTCAGAACACCAAAATCATTAAGATAAAGTCCGCAAAGTGCTTTTCCTAAATTTGTCTTCATCTCTCTCTCTCTCTCTCTCTCTCTCTCTCTCTCTCTCTCTCTCTCTCTCTCTCTCTCTCTCTCTCTCTCTCTCTCACACACACACACACACACACACACACACACACACACACACATAAGTACACACACACGTACATATACACATACGCACGCACACACACACACACACACACACACACACACACACACACACACACACACACATATATATATATATATATATATATATATATATATATATATATATGCATATATATAAAACAATAAATTCCAAGGATAAGTACCAAGCACCACTGTCAGTTAGGCAGAATCATCTACCACTGCAGATATGAAGGCTTATCACCCCTCTATTTCTACAATCTGAAACATAAGAGCAAGCTTTGTTTTATAATTCAATATATATATATATATATATATATATAATCCAATATATATATATAGCATATATATATATATATATCCAATGGCATAAGCAAGAGATTATCTATTCTGTCACATAATGAAAGAGTATTTAACAACGCAGCAGCAGAATACCAAGAGGCATTGCAAAAAAAAAAGTGGTTCAGCTACAAACTACAATACAACCCAGATAACATGAACAAAAACAAAAAAAAAGCAGGAAAAAGGAAAATCACATGGTACACCCCTTCCATATGATGGACGAGTAAAAACAAACGTAGGGAAAGAATTTTTCAAAATTTTGACAGCATCCTTCCAAAAGAAAAGAACACAAATTGTCCAAAATATTCAACAAGAACACCATCAAACTATCATATTCATGCATGCCTAACCTTAAAAATATAATTGATTCATCCAACAAAATGAAAAAGCAGCACAGCAAAGAAGGGTGAAGAAAGGAAAACCCTGCAATTGTACTAAAAAAAAAAAACAGTGTCCCAACAAAAATGCCTCTATAACAACATTGTATACCAAGCCACTGTGACATCAGAGAATGAAAAAGAAACATACATAGGGATCACTGAAAATCACTTCAAAACCAGATACGCAAACCATAAACAGTCAGTCATTCAACAAAGAAAAATACAAAAACCAAACAGAACTGAGCAAATATATTTGGAGACTTAAAGACAAAAAAAATAAACGATAACATATCCTGGAAAATCATAAAAAAGGGCATCACCATACAATAACATTTCAAAAAGATGCAACCTATGTTCAACAGAAAAATGGTTAATACTATGCAAACCACACTTAGCAACTCTAAATACTAAAGTAGAAATAGTAAACAACTGCAGGCACAAATGGAAATCGTTGTCAGCAAATGCACCCTGAACTGTAAACAACCTGAAAACCGAACAACACGTGCAGCCAATCCGCACGTGCAAACAGTGACATTAGGGCCATATAACACCGGCAGTAGGCGACCCAAAACCATCCTGAGGAGAGCCAGCGCTCGAAACAGATCTGTTGATTTTAAAACTTCCTTTTACCATCCTATTTTTAACAGATGTTGCTCCCCAAGGGGTTGAGCACTTTAAGAATTTTATTAGGCATTTTAGTGATACTGATTTTTACAATGTTGGATCTCTCTCTCTCTCTCTCTCTCTCTCTCTCTCTCTCTCTCTCTCTCTCTCTCTCTCCGTTTTTTTTAAAAAAATTTTTTTACAGTGTTGGACCTTCTCTTTGATTTTTTTTAAGATGCATTATGGACCCTATTGTTTGTTCACTTTCCTTCATATGGGGGGATTGGCCTTAATGGAAAATTCTATATTCTGAATTTTAAATTCTCTTTCTCTGTGTCTGTCTCTGTCTCTCTCTCTGTCTCTCTCTCTCTCTCTCTCTCTCTCTCTCTCTCTCTCTCTCTCTCTCTCTCTCTCTCTCTCTCTGTCTCTTCCCCCTCTCTCTCTCTTTTCTAGATTTGTTTCCAGCCTTGAAAGTTGAAAGTGTCTATTCACACAAAGTCGCAAAATCCTGCCGACAGCCTTACCTTCCTTGATTCAGATCACACTGAAGCCATTTTCCCAACAGCCAGAAAGCCAGCTCAGTGTTCCGATACGCCGTGGTGCAATCAAGAACGTCAGAACACGGGTAGATGGAAGAAGTGAATTCAGCTTGTGGTCTTTGACAGACGATCTTTGAGACATGCTAGAGCTAGGTAGAAGCTTAGACCAACATCGTGGCATGTATTTCAAACCCAGCGGACGACAAACATGGAAAGAGTATGTTGTGTAAAGTTTTATGTAAACTTTGGAAAGTTTTTATGGCAAATCAAAGCTCCCATGCTCCCCCCCCCCCCCCATTTTTTTTTTATTCCAGCCCACCACCACCCCTACCCTCTTCATCTATCTGAAACTAGAAGAGCCTGAGAATACCTCTATCTCGAACATGTTTGTAGTAGTAGTGGTTGAGTTTGTTGTTGTGTCGTTGTTTTCAAAACTAAGGGTTACAAAAAAAAAATTGCTTGTGGGTTTTCAAAGGCCAACAACAAACTGTACAACTTGCCATTCACTCTCGGAAGATTAGAACAGACTCTTGAGGTCTGTCTACCGGATCTAGTGAAATCCATTACAACCTGTTGAGACATCTGTTAGTCAGCTGTCACAAACATTTTTTGAAAGTCTATATAATGGCACTGAAATGACAGGCTTGTATCATTTTTTGTCCTTAAAACTGACGCAGACCTGACAAAAAAAAAACCTCCATAGACTGTCCTGTAGCGCTAACCAGTTGTCTATGGACAACAAGATGTCAGCTGTAGAATTGTGCGACATCAAGGAACCGAGGATGTCATGGCGACCCAAGGCTGCTGTTTTGGAGAGTACCATTCCGCAGGAGACCACTTAGTCTGCTTACAATCCATTGTTGGTATCCCCCCCCCCCCCCCACCCCCCCCCCCCCCCCCCCAAAAAAAAAATATAAAAAATAAATAAACGGTATGATATGAGGACCCTCTTTATCTTCAAAGAGGAACACCCAGTTGCAATCGGGACTTTTTTTTTTTTGTTTCTTTACGATTTGCGTTTGGTAGGACAATATCCATATCTTTATATAGACTTTTTTCTTCAACGCAGACGGACAGTTTTCGGACAGCATGGGTACTATTTTGATCGAAGTCCCATAAACAGGTCGGGTATTCCATGTTGAAACAATCTGATTTTTACTCCACTTAGAATCCACATCAAGGAAATTATTGTTGAGTTTGCTCATGCTCAGTGTCCCCCGCTGTTTGTGGGTGACTTTACACTCAACGCAGCCTGGAAGTGCACTGCCAGACAGCCAGCACCGATTCCAGTAGTCTGTAACGCTTCAGTTGTGGGTGGGAGAGAATGGACCCCAGTGTGTTGCCGTTAAAACTATGCATATATTCGTTCAACACACACACACACACACACACACACACACACACACACACACACACACACACACACACACACACACACACACACACACACACACACATGAACCTTTCCATCTCCCTCTCTGCCTCTTTCTCTCCCTTTCTCCCTTCCCTCTCACTCTGTGTGTGTGTGCGCGCGCGCGCGCGCGCGCGCGCGCGCGCGCGTGTGTGTGTGTGTGTGTGTGCAGTCCAGTCCAGCCAAGCCAAATTCATCTTTACTGAGGGTTAAAAAATAAGCTTCACAACTTTTTTTTTCATCCTGCCCGCACAAGAAAGAAATGCTAATAACAATAATGAAGAAAAAAAAAAACTAAACAAAATACAAAACAATGCATACGTAGAAATCCCTAAAAGACATAATAATGAAAGCAATGAAATTAAACAACTATCACAATCAGACATTCGATGAACTATTTATAGCATATCAGATAAGGCACATCCAAGACCATTCAGACAGACAGACAGACAGACAGACAGACGGACAGACAGATCCACTGATGAATCTTGGTCAGGAGGCGAAAGACGACTCTAGACAAGTAAAGAAAGTGGTACTGTTTCCAAGTCTGACTTTGACAGTGTCCCTTTTATCTATCAGCTAGTGAAGGGTTAACTATTCACACATTATCGTGCTCTTCTTCATCCCGGTTAACCCACCCCCCGTTCCTACCCCCCCCCCCACCCCCCCCCCCCCCCCCCCCCCCCCCCCCAACTATACGAATTTATTTTCCCCTTTGCCACGTCACTGCAGTGGCATCGGCAGATACTTTGCATTGCGAGTTCCAGCCTGAACTGGAACTGGCGGAAACATCACCACAGTTTTTCCGACTTTTATTATATGTGGAGCAAGAAGGTTCAAGAGAAACTACAAGGTAGTGTCTGATGATAACAAAGTGATAGACAGAAAGTTAGTCGTTAACCTTTCCAACGAAAAGCTGACGGACGAACAGATGCGTGTCCTGTCCTTGGGTCCCAAATTCTGCCCCACCCCTCGATCCCTGGACCACGGCCAACTGTGTGACGACGTGGCTGAAGGCTGCAGAAAACTTCGTTTGAAGGAACTTTTCTATGACCCCGACGCCCCTTCAGACTCTGAACCCCCTCCGAAATTCTACAAGCCTACAGGATTCTTGCCACCCAAAGGAAGGGAAAAAAGAACTGGATATTTTTTGTGATACTTTACTTAGCCGTGTTGAAAACTTCAAAACACTCAAACCCAAATTTGACAATCTGGC
>JADBJO010000052.1:397500-400000 GCA_016801955.1 Conus betulinus | reverse complement strand
CACACCCAGAGGTGCGGAAGGGACTCGGACAAGTGCTGTCCTTAGCTGCCGAACAAACCAGCCGTGAGCAGGCCCGCACCACCCTTGGAAGCCTGCGCCGTGCTCACAAAGTGTGCAGGCACGCACAGGGCTTTCTTAAGACGTCAAGGGACATAACTGCTCCCTGGCAGATGCCATGTGTAATGGCCGCTAGATGTGTGACAACAGAAGCTCCACGCTCCTTACTTTTGGCCAGGAAATACAAAAAGAACGTCGTTTTTTTTAATCAATTTGATGTGTTGAACACTTCAAATTACCAGTGTGTTTCTGCCTGTAGCTTTGTTTGAAATGCCGACTAGAAATCGTGTCATTAGGGGCTTCAGATGTCTATCGATATGTCTGGGTATCTAATCTGGTACACGATGTGACTGATCGAACATTCTGCAGAGTTGAAATCTGTCACTACTTAGAACGTGACAGTGGCAGTTTTGTCCCCAACAATTGGCCATTCTCTCACTAAGCAAATGTACAAATGCTATTTCCATACATTTATTCAACAACACAAATCGCGAGTGGTGTTCAGGGTAGGGACAACGATAAATTGTCTTTAGATCGCAGCGGCAACGTGTGATGGACGAAGGTTGGGGTTAGGAGAAGGGTGGGGGAGGGAGGGGGATCGGGCGGATGATGACTAGAGGAGGGAAGCCATGAAAGGTAGAAGGAGGAAATTGAACAGAGAGCAAGGTCCCGGATGAGTAAACCGGAAGTCAAACGGATGGGCTGGGTAAGGAAGGAGTGAAACTGGGGAAGCAGGGGTGGGGTGGCAGGGTGGAAGCAGGTAAGGTAAGACGATACAGCCGACCTAGGTACCAGTAGCATCACAACAGCAGCAGAGTGCGGACGAAGACATGCTGTTACTGTCGGCATGTGTATGTCAGTCACGGTGAAGAATCGCTTCCAGCCATGACTCTGTTCCTTTCAGAGTTGTGTCAGGATTTTCCAAGTGGCGTTGTGGCGAACTGGAAAAGGAGGGATCGTCTGCCCTTCGGAGCGCTAACACAGACGACTTCAGTGAGCTAAAGCTCGTCATTCTGGTGAGAGAAGCCACAGAATTCTCCAAGACCAAGTACGTACAGGGCCGTCTGCAAGCGTCGTCATCACAGCCAGATGCAGTGAGAGGCAGCAACAACATACAGGTGCGTGCCTCCATGTACTGGAATTTGCTTTGTCGTTGATTGAAAGAGAAGTGGCGTTAGGAGGTAAGGTAAGGTGATGGTGTTTATAGCCCAGTCGACCGCAAAGGGCCTTATCATAGTTGTCACCACGTTGAAATCAACTCACAAGTCATCAAAAAAAAAAAACACCTTTCACACATCTCTTGAAAAAACACCTTCTGAAAACGTACCAGAAACTTCGCTAAATTCTTTCTTCCATAAAGTCTTAGATCAGATGAAAAATGTTAATCTCTTTCAGAAACTCAAAGATCACGTCAGGTGGGACATCTCTGAGCAGAGTTTTCATGGAGTCTGCTGTAAAGTGTTTATGTCTCACATCATGCAAGTTCCAACACTCAAAGAATATGTTTCACTGTGAGTAGAACATGACATGGAATACACCACGGAGCATAAGGGTGGGGGGTTGGGGTGGGGGGGTCTCAAACTAAACGCCAGAGCAAAACTGGAGTAAAAAATCGAATCTGCCATGTGGTTCGCAGCTATCAGATACAATGGTGGACAT
Organism: Conus betulinus; assembly: GCA_016801955.1. Lineage (NCBI taxonomy): Eukaryota > Metazoa > Mollusca > Gastropoda > Neogastropoda > Conidae > Conus > Conus betulinus. The sequence continues at coordinate 398,284 of JADBJO010000052.1, read as the reverse complement.
CTGATGGACCATCAAAAGGAATTTGATCCCAAAGCCGACCTCCAGTGTGGTGATAGGCGAATGGGCGGTGCAATTGACAAGGCAGCCACAAATCACAAACATAGTCAAAAAGAAGAAAAAATTTAAGTTCATTATCACATTGGGCACCCGTTTCATGTACCCTCTTACCTGCACTCTTTTCCTGACCGTTTGGCTAACACAGAGAGAGAGAGAGAGAGAGAGAGAGAGAGAGAGAGAGAGAGAGAGACTCAGAACTCAAAACTCAGAATTCAGAAAAATCTTTATTCGATCAAGCATTGAGATTTCAGGCTGAGCCTATTCTTCCGATGTGTCTCTCAGAGAGAGAGAGAGAGAGAGAGAGAGAGAGAGAGAGAGAGAGAGAGAGAGACAGACAGACAGACAGACAGACAGACAGACAGACAGACGGACGGACGGACGGACGGACGGACGACGGACGGACGGACGGACGGACAGACAGACGGACGGACGGACGGACGGACGGACGGACGACGGACAGACAGACAGACAGACAGACAGACAGACAGACAGAAGAGAGAGAGAGAGAGAACTCATAACTCAGAAATCAAAATTCAGAATTCAGAAAATCTTTATTCGATCAAGGATTGAGATTTTAACAGACCCTACTCTTCCAATGCGTCCCTCAGAGAGAGAAGGAGAGAGAGTGAGAGGGGGAGAGAGAGAGAGAGAGAGAGAGAGAGAGAGAGGAGAGAGAGAGAGAGAGAGAGGAGGGGGCGGGGGAGGGGGGGTGTTCTGAACTCAGAAA
>JADBJO010000052.1:380000-390000 GCA_016801955.1 Conus betulinus | reverse complement strand
AGAGAGAGAGAGAGAGAGAGGGAGAGAGGGAGGGAAAGAAGTGAAGATGTAGGAAAGGCAAAAAAAACTGGGGAGACAGAGAGGCGCTGTTAAGACCCAGTGAGAGATAGACAGAAAGAGCAATGTACACAAAAAGAGTGACATATAGAGAAAAGCAAAGGACAACAATGATTAGCCACGTTACACGCACATCCTGTACACTCATTACAAAAGAAACAAACAACATCATGGTTCAAACAGCTCTTTGGATCTTTCCATTCATCTTCAGTTTCCCAGTGGTTTTCGACCAGACACCATCCGGGCCTTTTCCTTTGACAAAGGATTATGGGAAGGCGCGGCGGGCGGTTCAGCGTGCTCAGTGTGCAATGGATGTATGCTCCGTTACTTGGTTCACTAATCCGGGAAATCCCCTTTGAACCGGACGCCTTGTTATCGTTCTGTAGGGCTGTAGGAGGTGTCGCGCTGCACGAGTCTCGTTTGAAGTCTGAACAAAGGAAAATATGCTCAATGTACATCTCTCTCTCTCTCTCTCTCTCTCTCTCTCTCACACACACCACACACACACACACACACACACACACACACACACACAGAAGTGAGACAGAAAGACAGAGAGACAGAGAGGATGGCAATGATTACATGATTCAATATTCTCATCATGCTTACTCTCCGCCGGGCCGTTTCGGTACAGGGGGATTTTTTCCCTCAGAGTTAACATTAGTTCTGACTCCATTTCCCCGTACAGTCCTTCGAATGAGACTATAAAACCGAGGTTCCGTGTGTGAACGCACGCATAACATGTTGCACACACGTCAAATCCCATCACCAACTTTGGGAAGAGAAGGCCAGTTTGGCCGTTGGTACGGATGACACGTTACACATAGCATGCACCTTCCCTGAAGATGGAGTATGGCGCCTTAATGGCGGGATATAAAAACGGTCATGCACACAAAACTCCACTCCCTTTGTAGGGTAGATGGGATTAAAACACTTGCCTGTCCGTATAGGGAGTGTCTGCAGGAGTATCAGCCTGCGTACGCAGAAGAAGAAGCTTAGTCCTCAGGAAGAAATAAACAGCACATTTTGAACAGGTCTGAAGGTCTTTCCATTCCATTCTGTCTTCAGTACTCTGACGGACTGCCACATACACCGTCCGGCGTGATCGTTTGACGAAGGATTATGGAAACGTACCTTCCCGGGAACAGGATGTGGGTTATTCTCTGCGTTCAGTGTGCAAAGAATATATGTCATCATTAATGGCGGTCATTGATTAAAGGAATCTCCTTCAGTCGCACATGCTTTTGTGTGTGTGTGTGTGTGCAGTTCTATCCCTTATTTTTCTTTTCCTCAGTTGTTCGTCTTTTTTATTTTTAGTTTGAATGTCTTTTTTTTTTCAGTTGGAGAGTAATTTTTTTTTTTTTTTTCCTGAAGGTGTGGTGGAGTGGGTGTGTGGGTGATTGACTTGTGGTCTATGGGTCTGGTGTGTATGTGCATTGTGAATGTATGTGCGTTGCGACTATGATTATGTGGTGGTGTGTGTGTCTGAGAGATGAGAGGATGTGAGAGAGGCGTGGAGGAGGAGGGAGAGAGGAGGATAGAGAGGATGAGAATGGGAGAGAGGATAGAAGGAGGTCGGTGTATCGAGGAGAGGGACCTGTGAGAGACGTTGGGAGGAGCCCCAGTGTGGAGTGTGGGTGGCGGAGAGGTGAGAGGGAGAGAGAGAGGGAGAGAGAGAGAGAGAGAGGGGGTGAGGAGAGATGAGAAGAGAGGATGAGAGGAGAAGCAGAGGGAGATCGGGGACAGAGACGGAGACAGGAGAGAGAGAGAGCGAGAGAGCGGGAGAGAGAGTGAGAGAGGAAGACAGATATAAGACAGGACAACGAGAAGAGAGATAAGATGCAGCGATATGGAGACGAAGGAGAGGAGATGGAGATTAGAATTACTCCAGTCCTTCACCCCAACCCATTCCTCTATACTTTCCCCGCGCAATCCACTCCCCCATCCCACAAAAACCCATCTCTTCAACCTCTACCACCCACCCACCCCCTTCAGGGGCTACACAATGTCCTCACTCAGTAAAATGCCTGGGCTAGGTATGAAGAATTTTAGGGGCACGCCCGGTTATTGTCCCGTACTCAGACTGGGATGGTAGATCGAGAGTAGAGGAGGGAGACGAAAGAGAGAGAGGGGGCGAGGAGAGAGGAGAGAGAGAGGGACTTTCCCCAAGATATTTTCATGCTTACCTAGATACATGGTACGGCGCGCAGCCCACACAGTTTATCGGCGCTTCGGGTGTTCTTCCCCTACTTCGCACGCACTTCCTCATCCCTCTCATCCGATACCGACCCCCACAACCCACCCCTTCCTCCCACCCCAATACACCGCCCGGAAGTTCGTGCTCACTCGTTTTCAACCTCAAACCGGGGGGGGGGGGGGGCGGGGGGGGAGGGGGGGGATGGGGGGGGGGGGGGGGGGGGGGAGGAGGGGGGTGGAGGGGGGGGAACCGTGGGGGGGGGGGGGCGGGGGGGGGGGGGGGGGGGGGGGGGGGGAAGGAGGGAGATGGGGGGGATGGGGTGGGGGGGGGAAGGGAGAGGGGAAGGGGGGGGGGAGCTAAGCCAATCACTCAGGGCTTTATTATTTCTCAGACACTTGCTTTGAAATGTTTCTCTCCATTTAAAATCAGGGAAACGCCAGTGAAAAGATTCCACACCCAAACAACACCAACAAAAAAAAGTTGGATTGTATTGGTCAGCCAGGCCACGCAGTACTTACTTTTGCATCTAACACCTATGGACTTTGTTCTTTCAAAATGTTTTTGTGTTATACGTTCATGGACACCGGTCGCCAATGAGGCCCGGTATACTCATAAAACGGAAAAACACGCACCAGACCATAGCATTTGACTGTCGCTCCATATTTTATGTTGCTGTCCGCGGTTGAAAGTTCTAACTTGTTTTTTAATGGACGGTAAACTGATCCAAAAGCAGGAAAATGGGAATATACCTTCATTGTCTTAACAAACTATCCGGGGAATTATGTGACCAGTTACTGATCAAAAAAGCGAGGAGGGAAAAATGGGAAATGTCTTTATTGTTGAAATACAATCCGGGGTGATTCTCAAAAGCGGCGGTTTTGCATGCCCACATGCCCTACCCCACACGGAACCCAGCCCCATCTGTATGGCCACCACCTTGTACCATTAATCGTGCTCTATCACTTCCCACCCGCACTGTTCCATTGTTTCCGGCATCCCATCCACGATCTGACCACTACCACCACTTCAATCACATGGTTTCTCGCAGTAGCAATGCATGTCCAGACACCTTCATTGCACTTGCATTGCACACACCATCACTCTATCTCACCACACCTTCCGCACAACACCAGATGCGCCCCATGCAAAAATTTAGTGTTGTTCTCCCCAACGCTTCCCTCCCTCCGAATAATATCACTTATTTCCGGCACCTCCTCCATCCTCCGCCATTCTGTCTCTTTCTGTCCCTCTCTCGATCCTCCCTCTCTCTTCTCTCCGCCTCTCCGGGGTCTCTCTCTCCTTTCGCTCCCTCACTCTCCTCTTCCCGACTCGCCTACCATTCCTCCTTCTCCCCTTCCCCTCTCTTTCCCCTCTCCTCTCTCCCTCGCTATCTCTCACCCCCACACACCACAACACCCACCCACACTCCACACCCACACCCACATCAACACACACACACACCAAACTCAATTACCCACACACACACACCACACACACCACACACACACCACACCAACGCTGCACACACACACACACACAACACACCCACACACACACCACACACACACCCACACAACCGCACCACACACCACACAACCACACCCACACACACACACACCGCACCACCACACACACCACACACCCCAATCGCACACACGGCAAGTGTCGCACAGCTCCACCCTTGCTTTCCATGCATGCCACCAGCAAAACGGTCATGCAATCCCCCACCCTCAACCCCCTTTCAACAGGCCCCTGCTCTCGCACAAACAGTCGTGCACACCCTTCCCACACACTCATACAAGGTACTCCCTACTCCCTCCTCCCTACCTACCACCCCCCCCCCATCCCCGCCCTTCCCCCTCCTGCACCTACCCGCCAGTTTTCCGGTTCTAGCGCTCTCTCGCTTTCTTACACTGTGTTTCAAGCTCTCTTATTCCACGAGGATCATCCCCCCACCCCCCACCCCCGCACGGTTCCGCCTGCCCCTTCCCCTCCCTCCCCCACACTGAGCTCGCCCTCACCGCTCCCTACTGCAACACCAGTCACCGTCACACACATACACACACACACGCGCGCGCGCGCGCGCGCGGCGCGCAAGCACACACACGTACACACCACACACACACACACACACCATTCACACACACACACACACCCACACACACACACATTCACACACAAACGTATGCTTAATTATGCTTAATTAAACCCCTCATCCACACGCGCTACGACCCCCCCCCCCCTCCCATCCCCTCCACCACCACCCCCCGATTCATCACATTCAAACAACAATACTCACCACTTTCCCTAACACAAGTTCTCATAGACACAAATGTCAACAACAGCGAGCAATAACTACAACTGGGACAGACAAAAAAGCTCTAGGTGACATAGTTCTCGAACAAATCAAGTTTGTTTTGTCTTTTTTCCCCCCCATTTTTTTGTAAATTAACCAAACGTTTACTTTGTGCCTTTGTGTGCGCTCAAATTTATTTTGCTTATGTTCAGTAAAGGCAATGTCATACGGATGTCTTAAAAAAAAAGAGCATCTTCAAGCCGAATAAGAATGCAGTTACAGCGTTTTCATGTATATGTCGTCTGGCTTAGCTTCCAAATACTGCTGTAAATAGCGTGAATAGGTCTGACCAGCGTGAGCGGCTTGATGCGCAGGTCAAGACTTCGGCTAAAGAAAGTAATAATAACAGTAATGATAACAATGAAAACTTATGTAGCGCCTATTCTCGGCTAGAGACCAAGCTCTAAGCGCTTTACAATCCACACTCGTTTACAACAACGGGCTGCCTACCTGGGTAGTGCCGACTGAAGAAAGCTGCCAGCTGGCGCTTTATTCGCTCGTTTCTCGTGTCATTCTGCCAAAATATCGTTCAATATCGTTCTCTCAATTTTCCTTACTTCCTTCTATCCTTCCATTTCTCAGGCGGGTGCATGCTATGTGTAAACTGGCCTACACTCTTCCGAAAGTTGATGTGATTTTACGTGGGTGCAAGATGTTACGCCTGCGTTCACACACAGAACCCCGGTTTATAGTCTCATTCGAAGGACTGCATGGGAAATGGAGTCAGAAACAATGTGTAACTCCGAGGGAGGGACCCACCACCCCCACCACCACCACCACCCCCACCACCCCCCCCCCCCCCCCCCCCCCCCCCCTCCCACCGTACCGAAACGGCCCGGCGGAGATCCGAAACCCGCAACCCCCGAGGATCACCAAGAGATTACGAGTCAGGCGCTCTACCGAGGTATTCCGGTTCCCCTATATCGTGTTCTTGAGACACCTGACTCAAAGCTTTCATCTTGGTCATTAAATCATCTGTCCATTAGCAGTAAAATCTCTTATGCAGTGTGGTTCCGAAAACCGAGGCAGATGTGGTTTAGCGTATATGAACTTGTCCGCACGCGGTGATGAGGTGATGAGTTCTAAACATTGAGACTGAAATTGGAATGGGCATTTCTCGTGGTGGAACATGCTGGTGTGACTACATTTTTTACGTCACAGTGTGTTCCATTCTCTGTTTGTGAGGTGGCGTGTCCCATAGGTTCGTAAATGAGTTTTGACAGAGAAAAAAAAAAGCGCTGAGGTGAGTGGAAAAACATTCTCTGCATATGGAAGCTAAATGTGAATCTGGATGTTCATGTGACGAGAGGGAAGGAAGCATGTATAAATTTTACGTTGGAGTAGCAGTAAACAGCATAACTACTTGGGGGCAGATCCTTTTTTTCTTTTGTTCCTTCATCGTGTAACGTCTTATCATTGTGTACGTCAATGAAATACGTTGTATGAAATAAAGATAGAGGAGAAGATGAAGAGGGAGAAGAGAGGAGAGAGAGAGAGAGGAGGAGAGATGGAGGCGAGAACGACTGAGTAGTCCGTTGAAGAATAGAGGGAAAGAAAGCGAGGAGTCATCAGAGGAGAGAGACGAGAGACAGGCCAGGGGTGGGAGAAAGGGGGTGGAGGGACAGGGCGATGGAGACAATAGAGTATTTTTTTAAGGGTCTTTTGAAGATGTTATTAAATAAAGTTTATCAAGGGTGTGGTGCAGGAGTGGAGAGGTCGTGGGGTGAGAGTTGGGGGAGGATCATAAGACTTGGAACAAACGGAATGTTATTAAATAAAGTTTATCACAGAGACGAGATGAGATGAGATGGAGAGAGGATGATGGGGAGGGAGCAGAGTGAGAGACGAGGAGAAAGATGAGAGGAGACGAGAGGCATGGAACTAATTGCTTTTTTGTTTTTTTAAATATCATTGATTGAATAAAGTTTATCAAGCCCAACGGGTCTATGATCAGGGTCATCATCATTCTAATCTTGGAACTAAACCATTGACTTTCAGGTGTGTTGTACCTTTTCACAAAAAAAAAAAAAAAAAAAAAAGAAAAACAACAAAATATATTGTCTCCCTTCTTCATTTATTCATTATCTATTTGAGTATACAGAAAACAAAAAGACAACGCCGAATTTGACTTTCCTTGTCCTGAGTGCTTTTTTTTTTTGTTTGTTTGTTTGTTTGTTTGTTTTGTTTTTTTTGGGGGTTTTTTTGCCTGAAGAAGGTCAAAACGCATCGTGTTTTGTCTTGTGATTTTTTTTTGTTCATGTTTAGCGGATTATTACATAAACGTTTCAAGTTTTGTTTAGCGTTTTGGTTGAAAGAAGCTTTTGTACAGAACAGGGGAGGGATGGTGTGGTGAATGAAATCTTCACCCATGGTCTTCTATGGATGTTTGATACGAGAGGCTTTACGAGAGGATTTTTAAGGTAATAGATTTCCTTTCCCCTCTCCCGTAACACTTTCTTCTTATCCAATAATTTAGTAAGCAGACTTTCCAATCGGAATGATAGCCTCATTTGTTTTAAACAACGAAAAAAGGAGAATTAAGGGGAAAAGTGTTTTCACATTTCATTCTCTTTCCCTTACCCATCTATAGAACGCGTAACTTGGAAAAAGAGAGATAGGCGACAGTGTCCAGTTTTTCAACGACTGACGCTTTGGACTTTTTCTCTTCTGCACTCTTCAGGTGTGATAAACTACTTGGCATCTGTCTGTGTCGAGAGACAATAGTGTTGTGTGTGTCATGGATCACTCAGCCTGCTGTGGCTGAAGAGTCCGATCCTTGAGCGGCAGACTCTGTTGCAGTTGCTGCGGTGAAGTCTCGATCATGAGTATTAAAGTGGATTCGGGGGAAGTGGGTGTTATAAGCCTCTGGTTGACACTGTTCACGTGTTGAAAAACGAAAGAAAATCATCATCCGCGCTTTTGATGTGTCAATCCGCGCTTTGACAAAGGCCCGGACATAGGACACAAGACAGGCCGTGCCGTGATGATGACAGCTCACTGTTTGGACGTGTGTGGAATTGTGTGAACGTTTCGCAGAGGAAGAATTTCTGTCAGTGACAGGACGGTTTCCATTCATACCGTAGAAAAAGGGCAGGGAACCGGGAGGGTCACGTGAGCGCGAGAGTCGGGAGCAGATTACCTTTTGAGCCCCTCCCACTCATTATTTCAAACAGAAAAATATGGAGGCCATGTTGTATCACCCCCCACCCCCTGCCACCACCACCATCATTACCTCCACAACCACAACGCTTTCACAGGAACGTGGAAAATGAGAGAATATCTCCTTTAAAGCTTTTGGAAAATGGGAGGCTCTCCCCACAACTCACCCCCACCCCGCTGTTATCAAAATTTGGAAGATTTCCTGTTTCTACATTTATTTCGTTTGGATCAAAAGTTAAAGTGATTAAAAATCGAAATCAGCTGGATCTTCTTCTTCTTCTTTCTTCTTCTTCTTCTTCTTCTTCATACGCAGGCTAATACTCCTGTACACACACCCTGCATAGACAGGCAAGGATTAATCCCATCTACTCAACAAAGGGAGTGGAGTTTTGTGTGTATGGCCGTTCTTTTTTTTTATCCCGCCCATTAAGGCAGCCATACACCAACTTCGGGGAAGGTGTATGCTATGTGTAACTTGTCATCCATACCAACGGCCAAACTGGCCTTCTCTTCCGAAAGTTGGTGTTGGGATTTTTTACGTGTGTGCAAGATGTTTATGTGTGCGTTCACACACACGGAACCTCGGTTTATATAGTGTCATTCGAAGGACTGTATGGGGAATGGAGTCAGAACCAATGTTAACTCCGAGGGAAAAATCTACCTGTACCGAAACGGCCTGGCGGAGATTCAACCCGTAACCCCAAGATCACGAGTTCGGCGTCCTATCACTGAGCTATCTGGCCCCCAGCTGGATCAAAGACGAGGCCCTTTATATGTGTACATTATTGTTCTTGTTAGTTTGTATTATTGATACTATTTCTCTCTGTCTCTGTTTTGCTAACATGAACTTTGGCTTGCTTTGTGTGTGTGTGTGTGTGTGTGTGTGTGTGTGTGTGTGTGTGTTTTAGGGGTGGGAGTAATGGGTAGCGGTGGGGTGGGGTGGTGGACACAATACAGACATTTTCATGCAACTGCATACATTTACATTTGTCAGTATGTGTGCCAGGCAACACGATTCGCGGAGTACAGCAACATGAAATTGGTTCATGATTTTTATGGCGTCTGTGGCCACAATGCAAGGTAAGAGATGAAACAACACAATGGCAAAGAAGTTTACAAAACTAGGCGTATCCGTACCGGGCCCGACCTATGAATTTCTCTCCACGAAAAAAAACCAAAAAGAGATCAAAGAACGAGAACGAGATGTAGAAAAAAGCTAGTTTCTAACTCAACTCCTTTACGTTGAAATTCGACACCACTTACAAGATCATTGTTATCTTAATGGGCGAAAGGTGAAAACAAAAACAAAAACAAAAAAAAAAAACAAAAAGAAAGTTTGAATTTTTTCTTCATTCCATGCATTTGTCCCCAGGCACCGAATATAAAAACGTGATCTGATTGGTTACACAGAAACCGTGGCATTCTCACTCCGCCACATCACTCACGTTTTCCCCAGAGAGGTGAGGCGAGGACAACGAACCTGTCTGCGCTGACATGTTTTTTTCCCCCCATTATCATGCTGTTCCCCTTCCTCCACGCCCATCTCCTGCCCCCCCCCCCCCCCCCCCCCCCCCCCCTCCCCCTCTTCCCTGTCCTTCTTCGTCTCCCATCCATCGGTGTTTCCCATCATCGGCGCTTCCCACGCTCCCCAGTGCTTTTCTTCTGCGTCGTCATTGACGTCTTTACTCAGAGCTTTGCTGTCCAGCTTTGAAATTATCGTACACCGTTGTTGAAAAAAAAAACTCTCCACGCGTCTCGGCTTTAGTTTCCTTCCCCATGTATGTCTTGGAAGTGTGTGTGTAAGTTGGGACGTGGGGGGGGGGGGGGGGGTTTTTAGAAGGTGGCAAGTGTTGTCTAATGTTTGAAAGGGTAGGAGAACTGAAATGTGTAAGGGTGTGTGTAGGGGGTGTGGACACGCATGCATGCGCTCATGTGTGTATATGTGAGAGAGAGAGAGAGAGGAGAGAGAGAGAGAGAGAGAGAGAGAGAAGGAGAGCGCACCCGCGTGTGTGTATGTGGAAGTGGAGGGAGGGGGGGGGGGGGGGGGCAGAACTTCGGCAAAGAGGGAGGAGAGAGACAGGGCTGGAAGCCGCGCCCGTACCTACATACTTCAGAACAAGACGCAAAGCATATAAACGTACTCCCAGTTTATCTTGAATTCGCGTGTACATGTCAGGAGCATGTTTACTATGAACATACCCATGATCTACCGGTCAGTGAATAGATCTAAA
>JADBJO010000052.1:370000-375000 GCA_016801955.1 Conus betulinus | reverse complement strand
TTTGCACCAAACACATGCACAGAGAGAGAGAGACAGAGAGAGAGAGAGAGAGAGAGAGGGGGGGAGAGAGAAGTGGGTGAGTAGGGAAAGGAAGCACACACTTTTCATGCTGTAGATTTTTTTGGGGTGGGCGGGGGAGGGAGAGGAGGCAAGTAAGAAACCCTCAGCAACATTCTTATCTACATACAGGAAAAGACAACCACCACAAAGAGAGAACGAGAGCAAAAAGGAAAGACGTTTCAGTGTTATTGTTTTATTGTGGCCCATCCACCACAACAGGCTTTTTTTTTGCGCAGCCATTGAGAAAGAAAGAAGAAAGAAACAAAGCATCTTACACATAGGCGAGAAAGAGAAACCAGCAGAACATTAAACTGAAAGACAGAAAGAAAAGAAAAGAGGAGAGAAGAAAACAGAAAAACATGGTAAATAATGAACGATACAGAAATAAAAAGAAACAGAAACAGAGAGAAATGAACACAGAGAGAGAGAGAGAGAGAGAGAGAGAGAGAGAGAGAGAGAGAGAAGAGAGAGAGAGAGAGAGAGAGAGAGAGAGAGAGAAGAGAGAACCAAAGAAAAACAAAAAAAACAAAAAAAATAATATACAACAACAAAGATGACAAAAAAGGAACGGGGGGTGGGGGGGATGAGAAAGAGAGAGAGAGAGAGAGAGAGAAGAGAGAGAGAGAGAGAGAGACCCCACAGGAAGAAAGAAAAGAAACACGTGAAGAAAACCAGTAAACGAAGAGAAAGAGAATAAAACATAAAAAGGGAAAGAGACAAACAAGATAGGAAACAAGTAGTAAGGCAGAACGAGAGAAATAAACAAGATGGAAAAGTGATAGGAAAACAAAGAGAAAAAAAAAAACAGAAAAAAAAACAGAAACAAAGAGAAGGCAGAGCAAAGAGAGAAAGTTACAAAAGAGAAATCAAATAAAGAACAAAACAAAGAAAGGGACATAAATCAGAAACAAACTAACAAACAGACAGATAAGAGAGAGAGAGAGACAGACAGACAGACAGAGACAGACAGACAGAGGACTAAGACAGAGAAAAGCAACAAAGACAGGAGTAAAGAGAGAAAAAAAGAAAGAAACAGACAAAGAAACCAAAATGGAAAGTACAGAATATGAAAAAGGCAGGAAAGAGATTGAACATAGAAGCATAAAGAGAGCAAAAGATAGAAAGACAGACAGACGCAGAGACACAGAAAAAGAAAACAAAAAAAGAGAGAGGAAGAAAGCACATCCACGTAGCTAGCCTGGCAAAACATGGTGTTCCCTTGAGTGTTTTCGTGGTCCTGTGTGATGCACTTGAACGGGCGTTGACCTAGCTTCATAATTGCTGGGTACTTCTTCCCCCCCAGCTTCTTCATTGGTTTGGTATTTCTTCTTCTTCTTCTTCTTCTTCTTCTTCTCTCTCTCTCTCTCTCTCTCTCTCTCTCTCTCTCCTCTCTCTCTCTCTCTCTCTCTCTCTCTCTCTCTGAGTACCCCCCCCCTTTGCTTGGTAGCCAGGAAGTCGCGCTTCTCAACAGCTTGAGGGCTCGACTGTTTCTGAAGAATTCTTTCCAACTTGCTGTCGAGAGACTACCAGCCACTTTGAGCAGTCTCTTGCCCTCTATGAGTCTGCCCATCAAACCTGACAGCAGAGGCAGCTAAATCATCGTGGTCCTCTGACTATGCGCCCCCACTCCACGCCATGTGGATGTCACGCTCTCTGAAGATTCCCAGGCTGTTGACGGTCGGAACTGTTCGTCTTCACAGAACGGAAAGAAAGAGTAGAGCTGCCGCACCTCGGAGGAAAAAGGAATAGAAGGCAAGTGACCGTTGAAGTCCACATCTGATTGATTTCTGCCCATACCGTCCGGGTCAGTGTTTGTTTGCTGACTGTTCGGACAACGAACCTGTCCATGTTTGTTCTGCCACACTGTTCACCTTTAGTCCTGTTACAAAAGTCACCGTGGCAGAGGCCCTGACAACGGACTATAATGGACGCCCCATAAATCACGCGCCGTAGAACTGCCTGAAACATGGGTGTTGAAAACGAAATCGCACCTACCCCAAAAAAAAATTGAAAAAAAAAATTGCAGCAAGATCATGAAAACTGTGTGGTAGACAGTCTTTGTCAAATGAAGCGCGAGTCAACTCAGACAACCGTGATCTTTAATCTGCAATCCTTGATGACAGACGGTCATCCTTGATCCTTATGTATTCAGGCATGTGTGGAGAAAATTAAACAACAAGAAAAACTGATGGGAGAGGAAAGAAAATGACTATTGCAAACAATATCAACAAAACATGACCTACCTAAAAACCAAAATCAGTGACTAATTAGTTTCAGTTTCATCAAGGTGGTGTCACTGTTTACGGACTAGTCCCTACATCCTACACCACATCTGCTAAGCCACAAAACCACAATGCGCATAATTCACACCTAGGTGGACGAGTTAATTAATGACTAAGATGAATTAAAGTCGACCGTCTCGCTGATACGACTCAGCGATTGCCTGACTAACGCATTAGCCCAATGCGCTGGTCAGATCTTTGGAAGTCGGAAAGAATTGAGAAGTCCGGGTCAGAAATACCAAGAATACCCAAACGGATGAGGGAAAATGCTCACTCGCTATCAGATTTCCAGTCCGACCAATCTGCTGAGCTTGCGAGCCCCGAGGATAAGACCTGACCGGCAAGATTCTAATTGCAGCAGATGAAGCCAGCATAGACCAGCAAAGCTCTAACCTGGAGCAAATGATCCCACCATGGCCTAAAGAGTCGGGAGACATGACTCCCTCCTGAACGATACGAAGGCGTGATCTCAGCTCCAGAACCTAAAAGCGAATTCCAAGTTCATGTGATTCGCAGACAAAAAGCTGGATTTGACAACGTGTTCTTGCTGACATACGGAAGAGTTTGTGCGTCTGATTCAGCGTGAAGGTAACGTATTGCTCAGACCAGATTTCGACCAGGTTGTTAACGATCTTACAGAGCACAACCGGTTGTGCTTTTGTTCCTCTGCTCTTTCAAGTGTTCCACATAAGTTTTTTTTGGTGGCATGAGACTGGTGTAATATCTGGAATCGTTAGAAACGTACAGTGCAGCTTTTTTTTTTTTTGCACCTGCGGATATCTGGCAGATTCGATTACCTGTAGAGGGATCCCTATTGAGCTGCAGCACTTCAGGGATGGTCTAACATCAGTGAAACAAGCAGACTGAAATATGCATCTGCTTTGGTCTCCTCACTGGCAGTCTTCAAGTTCCCTCTGCCACTATTGCCCCTTCGGTAATACGATCCACATGGATCTAGTTGAGGTTGTTGTTGCTTATGTCAACTCAAAGCTCCTTGCAACTGTCTGAGTACTCCGATTGAACCTTCCCCCCCCCCCCCCCCCCCCCCCCCCCCCCCCCCCCCCCCCCCGCTGGAAGTCAACGAGGGTTGGTTTCCTTTATCTGATGATGGAAGGTTTCAGTGACAATAATGATAAAAAGCTGCATAAATGAATGGAAAGTATTTTTTCAACAAATGAGATGTAGAGAAAGATGTAGTGCTAAAGACCGTTGAAGATTGAACATAGAAGCATAAAGACTCAGACACTGAGTTGCACAGGCGACGGTGTTAGTCTTGCGTCATTCTCTTTCTGTATGAACGAAATGACATTGAAAGGTGTCGCCAGAGGTTCTCTGATGCAGCTAATGATTTCTTCATCTGCTTGCTGTTGATGATTTATTTCAAAAGCTTATAGACTTAGACACTATTATTATGTTAATCAACACGCAGCAGCTTCCATAGGTGATGAATATGGTCTTTTTCTATTTTCCTTATTTGTAAATGACCTAGCTTGAAAGATTGTTGAGGATTGAAGATATGGCTTGCCACTCGCTCCTCATGTAATGGAACTGTTTTTCCCCTTCAGCTGATATCTTTTTGTTTAAAAAAAACTCACTTGCAAACAGATGACTGGTCATTTTTTTTTTTAAATAGTACTTCTTATGGTTTTTTTTTTCTCAGTATGACTTAACATCCAAAACTCCGAACCACATTTTCAATAACTTCTTCCAGGACAGAATCGTCTTTTCATAGTAGTATGAAGAGGAATACATTCTACTTCTACTTTGGCTTTCTATGTACAAAATCATTTATTAACAAAATGTTGTAAATGAAATGTTTAATTATGATCTGAAGGCTACGTTTTTGATAACCTCAGCAGGACCTCGTGCATTTAATAAGAAAGATGTATTGCGTCTTGATAGAACAAAACGCTACTTTATCGTCTGTACTGAACGTTTACATAAGCTATCAAATTTGAAGCGTTTCTTGTTCCTATTTTGCGAAACGCGTTGTTTTGTAATGTCTTTGTCCCTTCGTAAGGCGGCTCAATAATTGTGTTTTTGTTCTTTTGAAACCACCCCCTTAGGTCTAAGTTCACAGTACAATTAAAACACAAAACGCTATATACCCGTTCCATTGACGTTCCATTAAAGTCTGTCCAACCCCTACTTTATGACATCGGTCTTGGAACCCACACATAACTCCATCTCAGCGCCAGTTCGCCCCATTTCATTCGTTTTAATCTGTTCGCATGGAGCAACTACAAAGCATATATCTCGAGAGGGGGGGGTTGGGGGAGGGGGGTGGGGGTGGGGATTACCTTTCAGACACAATTAAAACTAATATGAAGAGAAGAAAATCGAAAACTAACTCACGACCTTGGCGTTCTAGCCGCTGGTGTGTTACCACATAGCTGCAAACAGTGTCGAGTCTGATCGTTTCTCTTCTGATGGTCATATAGAAAACAGTATCGCTAAGATAGGTTATCTGTTAGGTTATTTGTCCATTTAACTTAGTGTGTGTGTGTGTGTGTGTGTGTGTGTGTGTGTGTGTGTGTGTGTGTGTGTGTGTGTGTGTGTGTGTGTGTGTGTGTGTGTGTGTGTGTGTGTGTGTGTGTGTGTGAGAGAGAGAGAGAGAGAGAGAGAGAGAGAGAGAGAGAGAGAGAGAGAGAGAGTGAG
>JADBJO010000052.1:355000-365000 GCA_016801955.1 Conus betulinus | reverse complement strand
GAGTGCTCCATCAGTACAATGAATCATAGAAGGAGTAGTGAGAACTTGCTGCGGGAAATGATCACTGGCAAGTTAGAGTTCAATGATGATGTTGTTTTGATTGTGCTCGCCGTCTCAGTGCCAGACCTTTTTCCTTTATTGAGGCGAGATGCGCTTTCTGTCAAGATAAACACAGACGACTGAGAGCAAGATTTCAGTTGAAATGCAACCAGATCTTTTATTTTATTTTTTTTATGAAGATCTTGATGAACGAGCAAGAGATATCACAAAAAAAATGTTTTCTACAATTGAATCCGCCAAAAATCAAACGAAGAAATTTTGAATGATTTTTGACCATCTCGTCACGAAGGGGTGAGCTTTGTAGAAGAGAGGGACTGGTCGACTTCCAGTTTAAAGAGAGGTTTGGTGCGCCTATGGGTTTAAAAGTACCGGCTCGTAAGTCAATGAAAAGGGCAAATCTCAACCTTCACCGTGTGTTCACTGTACGACCGCTTCAAATTCACGTGCAAGTGAGTTGAACGGGTATATGAACTCTGACACTTAAACACACACACACACACACAAGAAACCCGAAGCTATGTTCCCGTGTTCACCATGTGCGTCTTCCACAAGTTAATTACAAGTGAATTAATGAAACCGTGATGCTTTTGTGAGATGTACAAATAAAACCGAACTTTATCTGGATGATCATCTTATTTTTATGTCTGATAAGGATGATTTTTTGTGTCTGGGGTCCTTGTTTGTGTCTTAGCTGTGCCCAAAATGAGGACAAACAAGTTTCAAGACAAAAAACACGACGCGTTTCGACCTCTTAGCTCTTCTTCAGGCAAGATAAACAACCTTCAGGACAATGAAAACGAAGAACAAGCAATCACTTATCTCCTCATATTCGGTGCAAGATGGGCGTTCAATGAGTGCAGAGCTTAGTTGAAAGGTTAAATTGAGGTTAAAATTCCCTCAGCCGATCAGCCGTAGAGACAACTAGCTGGAAAAAGGTTCGTCTGCCGTGCCCTGGGCATGGCATGATGGAAGACACAGCCCATCTCTCTCATTCTGCTGCCAGTAACTTTCACTGAGCTGAATCAGGCCCCCATTTACTGCTGAGGGGAGAGGGGTTTGAAACCAAAAAGATCCGACTTCACGAGTGGTTCGAACTCACGACCGACATGTCTCCAGGCAAACGTTTTAACCATGTGGCTACAGGCAGAGAGAGAGAGAGAGAGAGGGGAGGGATGACAGTGTGGTTGGAGGTGTGAACACTATCCTGACCTTGACAAGTGCTGACGGTGACAAATGAACAGATAATGACGGTGTGGTGGACGTCGTGACAGCGGGTGACAATGACGTGACTGGGGGCAGTGGAAAGAGGGATTCTGCCAAAGTGGTTTACGGTGTAATTGCAGAACAACACCGCGACATGACGGATCCGTAAACGTGGTGATCCTGGGGTTTCTTGTACGAACCTTTGTCAGGCCGTTTTGATACAGCAGGGTTTTCCCCCTTCAGAGCTGAGAATAGTTCTGACACCATCTCCCCAAACGTCCTTCGAATAACTGCCTGTAAGCCGAAGTTCCGTGTGCGAACGCACGCATAACATCTTACACACTCATAAAATCCCAACACCATCTTTCGAAGAGAAGGCAAGTTTGGCCGTTGTTATGGATGACACGTTACGCTCAGCATGCACCCTGCGTAAAGACAGAAAGAATGAAGCAAAAAAAACAAAAAAAAACAAAAAGGCTGACTGACTGGTGTTGACTGGATGGTGCGGACGGTGACGGAAAGTAGCGTTTGCAGGCAGTTCTTCGCTCGGCTCTACCTAGGCAGGCAGCTCGTTGTGTAAATGATGGCGTGAATATTAAAGCGTGTACGGCTTGGTTTGTAACTGAAGACACAGATGCTGTGTAAGTACTACTACTACTAAGGATATCAACGATAATAATAACAATAATAATAATAATGTAATAATGATAATAGTATTACCATGATGATGATGATGATTATGATAATATTGATGATGTCTATTTTGCTATCTAGATACGCACATATAGATGTATCTTCTCACCTCTCGCCTCTCTGTCTGTGTGTACTTTCGCTTTTGACATGCATAGCTTCTGGCTAGGTGCTATAGAATCGCAGTCACCTCACTTTGAAACCACGTTTTTGTTTTAGACAAACCTACTTATTGGGCGCGTTGACCGGTATCTCTTACGTTGGAAAATGTCTGTCTCTGTCTCTGTCTCTTTCTCTCTCTTTCTCTCTCTCTCTCTCTCTCTCTCTCTCTCTCTCTCTCTCTCTCTCTCTCTCTTCACTTTCTATTAAGATGCAATGCTTATGTGCCTTTCAGAGAAAAATACATACTGAAGCACAGACAATTTCAGAACGTGAACTCTATTGAACTAAAACATTACTTGCAAACGAAAATGTGCATATTACAAGAGATATTGCTATGTACATTTATTATGCTTTGAAAAAAAGAGAACAACTCATATCTCATACAGCATGAATAATCAGTCAGTTAACCTCATAAAGAAGCATTATTAGTACATCGAAAAATACATTTTCATCTCCTAGTACATCGAAAAAATATCTTTTTGTTATCATTTCTCCTTTTTTTTCTGTTACGTGTGCACTGCACCTCACATTGTTATAGGCCGGAGGCCTGAAACATTAAAATTGTGTTCAATTCAATTGTTCTCCTCTCTCTCTCTCTCTCTCTCTCTCTCTCTCTCTCTCTCTCTGCCTGTCTCTCTGTCTGTCTCTCACTGTGTGTGTGTGTGTGGGTGGGGGGGGGGGGGGGGGGGGGGGGGGGGGGGGGGGGTGTGTGTGTGTGTATGTGTGTGTGTGTGTGTGCGTGTGTGTGTATGTGTGTCGTTTGTCTGTCTGTCTGTGTCTGAGCGCGCGCATGCGTGTATGTGTGACACACTCTTCTTTGGGTAAGAGGATCAACTTGTTCACCGGATTTGTTTTTCCCGATGGGTGCTCCTTCTTCTTATGCGGAAGTGCTTCTACGCAGTCGACAAACAGGAGCCGATAGCAGCCCCGATGAGTTTTTCCATGCAGAGCGAAACGGCTGTTGACTGCTGGCCCGCTGATCTCCCCTTCATAAAAACAAACGCCTTACAGAGCGTTTAATAGAGGGAAATTCTTTGTCCCACCCTCAATCCTCTTAAACCCTAGTCTGTGATTTAGGTAACGAATTCATACCAGAGCAGATTTTTTTTTTTCGTATTCACTCACCTCTCTGAAAAAAAAGTGCATCGGGGCCCATGTTTGTTGTCATCTCAATTTTTAATGCTTGCGTTATCATCCCAGACTTTCTGGCTTGGGGAGAAATGTTCTCTACTTTGTTAATTTTGGGGTATTTGGAACGTTTTAAACCGTTGTTACTGGTCCTCATTAACCTTTATGTGTCCGTTTGTCCTTTTCTTTGCGCTTTTAGTTTTGAAGACCACTTGCAGACCGTTTATTCGTTTGTGTGTGTGTGTGTGTGTGTGTGTGTGTGTGTGTGTGTGTGTGTGTGTGTGAGAGAGAGAGAGAGAGAGAGAGAGTGTGTGTGTGTGTGTGTGTGTGTGTGTGTGTGTGTGTGTGTGTGTGTGTGTGTGTGTGTGTGTGTTCTCTTTTTACCGCCACCATGTGCGCGTCTTTGTCTTCAGCAGATATATCATTCATGTGCCAGAAAATGCACCTGATTAACTTCTCTTTGTCGTTGTTGTTGGTGGTCTTCTTCTTGCTTTGTTTCATGGTATTTGGGATTGTCTCCCTTTAGGCGACAATCTGGCGCTAGTTGCAAACCTGACGATTTCTTCCCACGAAGCACAAAGCGAAACAGGAGTCAGCTGCTGGACCGCTGCCCTCTCCTTGGAGGAACTCCAAGTTACAAAGGACTCGCCTGAAGAAAGATCGTTCCTCCCCATCACCTCTCCCCCTCCAAGCACGAATCAGTCGTCTTTTATTTGTTTATCTATTTTTTTTTTATCAGAATGACACAATGACATTTAGGGATTTTCTCCGCTTTCAGTGAGGTATTTCAAGGCTCCAGGACTTTTTTTGTTCACATTTCTTAAATGCCATAAAGTTTTCTTTTGTCTTTGATTCATCTTTTGAAGTAATGTGGCAGTGGTTTTTTTTTTTTTTTTTTTTTTGTTTTTTGTGAGACTCATAGAATACTACAATGACTCTGATGTACACAGAGAAAGAAAATCACTCTCCATTGTTGTCCACAGCATGTATTGATAAAATCTAATATGCGAGGTACACCATTGTCAGATGTGTATTATAGCAGCAAGTAGCCTTTTAACACATTTCGATTTTTACAAATTCTTTATTACTGAAATGAAAAAGAAAGCATTTCTTTCTTTCTTCCCTGGTTTTTGTTTGCTTGTTTACCTTTTTATCATTTTTTTTTCAGAGTGAAATCGAAAACAATCATTTGTAAAGGCAGATTCATAATCATGGAAGACTTTTTTTTACATGTATGCGCGCGCGCTTGGCACACACACACACGCACGCACGCACGCACGCACGCACGCACGCACGCACGCACACACACACACACACACACACACACACACACACACACACACGACAGTCAAGCCCTGTTGTGCAAAGTATACAATGTTAACAACGCCTTGTTTAGATCTGCTCAAGTTTCGTGCCCCTTGTGACATTAACACAAATATTTTACCACGAGCATCACCACCTGAAAACATTGCTTTCCAAACAATCATTCCTGTGGGGCGCTTCAACTTTCCCTTTCAACCTAAAATAAAAATATACAAACAAAAAACCAAAACGAAAACAAACCATCAACAGAAGTCATGATCACCACTGCAAATTTCAAATCAAATCGATTCAAACCTCTGTGTACCTCAACACCACGCATGTATATGAAGAGACCAAAGCAAGCGAATCATTCTCCTCTCCTGTCAAACACACTCTCAGAGACACTGCGATTGGCGTGCTGTACAGCCCATTTTAGGTACCGCCAGAGCAAATTCCCTGCGTTTTCAGGACAGGTTAATAACCTGCAATGCATTCTGAGAGGGATCGGACAATTTTCGGAAATCTGCAAGGGAAGTAATTTGTTGAAGAGTTCGCGTTCAGTGAGAGTAACGCCGCCGTTTTGGTGGGACAGATGTTGCTGGTGGGCACATCCAAAGAAAAAAAAAATGGCCCCATCAGTCAGCTTAACTGTTCAACCAGAAGCAGAGAATGCAGAAACACGGGTGCAAAAGGGCGTCTGTACTGCAGAGAACCTGTAGGCCTAGGTGCGCCTGTACTGCAGAGAACCTGTAGGCCTAGGTGCGTCTGTGCTGCAGAGAACCTGCAGGCCTAGCTGTATTGCAGAGAACCTGTGGGCCTAGGTGCGCCTGTAATGCGAAGAACCTGTAGGCCTAGGTGCGCCTGTATTGCAGAGAACTGTGTAGGCCTAGGTGCGCCTGTACTGCAGAGAACCTGTAGGCCCAGGTGCGCCTGTGTTGCAGAGAACCTGTAGGCCTAGGTGCGCCTGTACTGCGGGGAACCTAAGCCTATCGCTATCCTGGCGTGTGCTGAGAACAAAATGTTTGACAGTTTTAGATCTTATTGTTTGACCCATAAACTGAGAAAAGATATTTAACTTTTCAAACAAAGTTATGTGTGTGGGTAAATTGTTCAGTTGGTTACCTTCGAGCCAGTGAAAGGGTTTTTAAGTCATTGCAACTTATGTTTCGTTTTGTAGAAACATTGATTATGTTCAGAGAAAGCAACACGTTTCTTTATCTTAACAGTTATTTACACAAAAAACAAAATAAAAAAAAAGAAAAGCGGAAAATGGGGCGGGGGGGGGGGGGGGGGGGGGTGGGGTGGGGTGGGGGGGGGGGGAGACACGTTATAAGCAAATGATGTACATTAGGACACAATTAGCGTATACTCTACACAGTTTCGACAATGTCTTTTATTAGTCGCTAAACTACGGTGAAAAGCTGCAACGTCATAAACAGAGACAGACAGACAGACAGACAGAGAGACCGGGGGAGGAGGAAAAGTGCGATTATTTCAAAAACAATAATTTGATGAACGAGTCGACAAGGGAGAAAAAACACCGGGAGGCTTTTTTTTTTTTTTTACTTTTTAATATAAGGCAGAGTAACAGGCAGAGAGAGAGACAAGAGAGACAGACAGAGAGCAAAAACAGAGAGGGGCAAAAATATTTTTTTTTACAGAGGGGGGGGGGGGGGGGCGCAAGAATATCCAGGGGGGGGGGGGGGGGGGGGGGGGGGGGGGGGGGGGGGTGGGGGGGGGGCAGGGGGGGGGGGGGGGGGGGGGGGGGGGGGGGGGGGGGGGGGGGGGGGAATACGATATCCCCCGTGGGGAAGGGGAAGGGGGTAGGGGTGAGAAAGGAGCTGGGAGGTGGGGATAGACGTCACGATTGATGTCGGACGCTACGCAGTAAAATAAAAAATAAAAAAAGAAAGACAGAAAGACAATCCTCATTAACAGCTCTGGAAGAATAGCGCGGAATTAAGGCCACAAAAATATCTCGGGAGAATGCTAAAAAGCCTGGAGAAGCTCTGACATGGAGGAGAACGATCAGGAGTCTCTGTTCATTGTGCGAAGGCCCCAGTCCTTGACTACAGATACAGCTTTGTGCCCAACTGGAGCAGATCAGTGATTGCCCGTTCTTCGTTTTCATTGTCTTGAAGGTTGTTTTGCTTGAAGTAGGCCTAAGAGGTCGAAAGACGTCGTGTTTGTCTTGTAATTTGTTTCTTTCGTTTTTGTTTCTTGGTTCTAAGTTGGTTACAGACAACGTTTACTAGCTATCCGACCTGCACTGTGCGCATACTCACACCACGTGACATAGGTCACAGGTCAGAGTTTCGTGTGAGCCGCCATCGCTAGCCAACCTGAAGAAGATCCTACAACATGGTCGAAAGCTGGTGAATAAGCAGCGTGGAGATTTCTGTGGAGTAAGTACCTTTTTCGTGGATGAAAGGGAATTTTCGGATACATGATTACTGTAGAAGAAAGTGTTGACATCAGGGTCACTTTGTACAATTGCAGCAAATCAGCAGAAGGTTATGGAACAATTAATAAGGCTTCATGGAAAAAAAAAACACAACAAGATGTGGTGTTTACCATGGGGACTGTTTCGAGCTGTTGCTAATGACATTACAATATTTTACGAAATTTTTTTGCATACATCTTGATAGCGACTTTGAAAGAATATAAAATTCTTCTAAATCTTGATGGTATGAACTGACAAACAGATAAACCTATAAAGAGACAGATAAAAGATGCCAACTGGGATAAAGCAACAAAAAAAAAAATGATAACAATAACGACGGAGAACTAAACTAGTTCTAAATCAGATTGATGACTAATAAGATTTGAGCGACAAATATCAGACTTTAGAAAGTGGATGTGTGAATGACAGCAAATCTGCTTTTTGTACAAACTGTGAGATTAAATCTTTCATGACATGCATCAGGACTGTGCGAAAGTTTGGGATTTCTGGCACTAATTTCAATCGGCAATTCATAAATCGACGAACTATGCCACATCCTTCAGTTTAATTGACCGATGGCTATTTTTGGACACAATGAAGGTAAGAAGGCACAGACAACAATTTGATTAGAGGCTGTTCGCACCATAGTGTAGGCGTGAGTTGGACTGTGTTAAGGGAGGTGTAAACACGAGATGGACATGGTCATTCCGTGTGTTCTGTAGCGCATCTTAACCGAAGTCAACATTCAGTGGGAAAGTGCAGTACAGTGCTCTGGTGGATTCATGTGCCATTCGTCTCCTGCATCATCTGATGGACTTTGGTTGTCCTTAGTCTTCACTGACGATGTGTGTCAGTAGTCCGTTGTCACGTGATCTCTGTGTTCATCATGTCTGACACTAATACAGGTTACTCCAATAAATGAAATCAGAAGTAGGAAATGTCTCCTAATCGTCGTCGAACGACACGAATCTTATCAGTAAAATGTCACACAAACCAACAATGATGGCCGAGTGTCACATTGGTTAGACGAGGAGGTGGAGGGAGAGTGAAGGATGTTCAAAATGGAAATTCAGCTTTCGTTCATGTCTCTCTTTTTAGTGACTTAAGTTGTTGGCAAGCTAGGAAAAGTTTAAACTTGTACAGAACGTATAGATAGACCTTTTGCTAGAGTGAATGAACAAACAGGGAATATAGTGAGTAAGTGCTTTGACATTCAACATAATCATTTCAAGACATACATTTGAAGAGAACGACCAATACAGCAAGATGAAACTGCCGACATAATCCAAAGTTATCAAAATGAACAGAGCAGGATGACCACAGATGGAATGTACGTACTGTCGACGTTTCTCAAACAACTGGGGGGAAAATGCTACCAGATGTTCTCTGACATGGCTGGTGTGCCCACAACAGAGGACGACCGTGAGGCAGCTCAGAGAATGGGCCCTGCATCGCCCGTCAGAGGGCGACCCATCACAATGAGATTCCACTGCAGAAAGTTGAACGGATCTGGCAGACAGACTGCGTGGCCTGCTTAGTTCTAGATCGATTAATGCATGAGGAAGTGACCACTGCCTGATGGATTTTTTGTGTGGCATCAGTTCTTGGATCAATGAAGCACCTAAGGTGGTGATTTTTTTTTTTTTTTTTTACTTTTTTCTGGTTTTTTTTTTCCTAAGGCCAAAATCCACCTCTTCATTTTTTGGTGCTTCACATTGTCCTCTTCATCTGCTAAAAAACAAAAAGCGGAAAACAAACAGAAACAATTTCCACTACTAGCTTTTTTTTTTTTTTTTTTTTCTTTTTTTTTTTTCCTTTTTCTCCAAACCAATCTCTACACACGCCATGCATAGTCTGTACGTTCTCTTACAAATGGACATATTTTTGCTGATTTTAGTGTTTTGGCATTTGATATAAAGTGTCTGGGTTTGTTAATGTTCCAGTTGGCACACTCACTCTGATAATGTGTTTGCTCATACAAAGGAAACAACATAGATGAAACAAAGGACTTAATCATTTTCAGTTTTTCATTTGTGTGACACATACACCCGCACACACTCACTCCCCCCCCCCCCCCCCCCTTCACCTTCCCCCCTCTCTCTCAAAATCAGTCACTGGTGGTCAGCGACCTGGTGTCGCTGTAGCTCTTGTGGACGATTTGGAGGTCACGTTGCACAGTCTGTCGCCGGTTCGACTTTGGCAGCCCTCTTTGTCTTCTAGTTTACCAGAGTGTTTGCTTTGCAAGACGTGAAGGGGAAAGATGTACCATATGGCCTGGCCATTTTGGGCGTCTTCCTATTGTTTGGCACTCTAGACCTGTTCTGTGATAAGTGTTTGATTCATAAACTGAGAAAAGGTAGCTCTATGTGCAACAGAAAGAGAGGCGTTACAACCCCCGATTTGTTTTGTTTGTTCTGGAACAGTCTTTTCTCACAGGACATCGCATATAGAAAGGAAGGAATACTGGAGATGGCAGCGGGAGGAGGCACAAAGCAACTCCTCTCTAAAAACGTTAAAAAAAAAAAAACACTTATGTTAACATATGAACAAATCAACCATGAATGTTAGGAGGTCTCTGTCTTTGACAGTTTGACCACAAAACTACTGAGAGATGCCTTTAAATACTCAGCGACTGGATTATCCGAAGTGAAAGTCGTGGCCAAAGTGAACAACGGAAAGGTTTTGCATGCTAAGTATGCTAGCATGTTTGATAAACTATTCCAAATGGAAAGATTTGGTGGACGATTTCTGAGAGAAAAAAAAATTATGGGGGTAGGGGAAGGTACAGAGTTGAGTAGAAGTTTAGCAATGAAATGGTATTCATCAATACTTGACATATCCTGTCTCCCTCCCCCCCCCCCCTCTCTCTCTCTCTCTCTCTCTCTCTTTCTCTCTCACTCTCTCTCTCTCTCTCTTTGTGTGTGTGTGTGTGTGTGTGTGTGTGTGTGTGTGTGTGTGTGTGTGTGTGTGTGTGTGTGTGTGTGTGTGTGTGTGTACGCGCGGGTGTATGAG
>JADBJO010000052.1:340000-345000 GCA_016801955.1 Conus betulinus | reverse complement strand
CAACAGACAGATAGACAGAGACAGAGAGACAGACAGACGGAGAGACAGACAGAGAGGCAGACACACAGATAGACTGACAGACAGACAGAGAGTGAGAGGGCAGGCAGACAGACAGACAGACAGACAGACAGACAAGACAGACAGACAAGACAGACAGACAGACACAGACAGAGAGAGAGAGAGAGAGAGACATTAGGCTGCATGTCATGGATTAAATGATGCTAACTGTACGCTTCATCAGAGAAAGTACTGATCATTGCACTATCACAGCAACAACAACAATAACAACAACAACAACAAGTTGCACAATCAATGACATTTTAATGCTGCGTTATGCCGATAGGAACAGGGGAAAGAATGCCATACTCTCGTTCTTCCACTTGTAATATCCCAGACCTATCGTAAACGATGTATTACCGGTGTGTGTGTGTGTGTGTGTGTGTGTGTGTGTGTGTGTGTGTGTGTGTGTGTGTGTGTGTGTGTGTGTGTGTGCTTCTTTTTTTACTACTACTGCTGCCGCTTCCTCTACTGCTGTTGATGCCACTACTGCTTCTACTACTTCTGCTTCCAACGCTACTACTGCTGCTGCTACTGCCGCTGTTATTACTACTACTGCTGCTGCTACTGCCGCTGTTATTACTACTACTGCTGCTGCTACTGCCGCTGTTATTACTACTACTGCTGCTGCTACTGCCGCTGTTATTACTACTACTGCTACTGCTACTGCCGCTGTTATTACTACTACTGCTACTGCTACTGCCGCTGCTATTACTACCACAACTACTGTTGTTGCTACTGCTGCCGCTTCTGCTCTGTGTGTGTGTGTGTGTGCGCGCGCGCGCGCGCGCGCGCGCGCGTGTGTGTGTGTGTGTGTGTGTGTGTGTGTGTGTGTGTGTGTGTGTGCACGAGGAACGCTGGGATGGACAGCGTGAAAACAGTGGTAATGATGGGGAGGGGGAGGTTAAGAGGGGAGGAGAAGGGAACCATAGAGAGGGGGCAGGGCGAAGGTGGGAGAGATCTTAAATACGAGACAGCAAGAAAAAAAAAAAAATGGGGAGGGGGGGGGGGGGGGGGGGCGGAAATTGTAGTATGCACTGATTCTAAATCGGCCCTTAGCGCTATTCAGTCTTCCAATCCAAAAGTACGTGTTGAGATGATAACAGAAATTAATCATGTCATACATCTTCTGTCGGCTAAATGCATTACAGTTACATTTTGCTGGGTACCTTCTCATTGTGGAATTTCAGCAAATGAGAGGGTCGATCAGGCTGCAAGAAAGGCAGCCCGAAATGTCGAAGGATCAATACCACTTGACATTCCTTTAGATTTAAGTGAATGCTATTCTTAATAAACGAAGCGTCCAGTAAAAATTTCAGAAATGTATTAGAGAACTCAGAAATTAACTATTACCACAACTGTATTAACCCAATTCCGGAAAAAAAATCTATTGGCCTCATCAAGACCCGACCTTGCCTCCATACCTAGAGAAATACAAAGCTTAATGCACAGAATGCGTTTGAATTCACTTCGAACAAAATTTTAGCAAAAATGTTACATGTATGTGTGGAGAATGACTTGGAGTTGTACATCTATTAATTCACTGTCCAAGAGCAAAAAAGTTATTAGCAAAACTGGTGACGATATTTCATCTGGTGGATCCGGTTCCCTGACTGTATCTAGAGTATTAAATGACTGGTTTTATCTTTACACAATTTTCAAAAGTTTGTCACATAGTTCAGTTGGTATTTATCTTTAAATTTGTTTAACATTTTTTCTGAGTGGTTAACCGCTCGTCCTTCTACACATTAATTGACCTGTTCATACTGCCTATCCAAATATGATTGACAGTGCTCAAGAAACTGACAAAGTGGCCCATTGGACGCTCTCCTTATAGTTTTATATATTATGTAATTGGATTTTTTGTGTTGTTCGCTTTAAATTAATTTTTCTCCGAGGGGGGGGGGGGGGGGGTGCTCATTTGTTATTGTAATTGAATCAGACAGGCTTGCACATGTTCACACACACACACGCAGACACACTCACAAAGACACATAAACACGCGCATGCGCACACGCGCACACGCACGTACGCGTGTACACGCACACGCGCGTGCGTGCGCGCACACTTACACACACTCACATCGTCTGATATCACTTTTAGTAGAAAGACGTGAAACTGAAGAACAACAACAACAACAACAACAACAACAACAACAACAACAACACACACACACACACACACACACACACACACACACACACACACACACACACACACACACGTACGCAGTCATAAACGCACACACACACACACACACACACACACACACACACACACACACACACACACACACACACACACACACACACACACACACACACACACACACGCACGCACACACACACACACACACACACGCACATACACACACACACACAC
This sequence comes from Conus betulinus, assembly GCA_016801955.1. NCBI lineage: Eukaryota > Metazoa > Mollusca > Gastropoda > Neogastropoda > Conidae > Conus > Conus betulinus. The sequence goes on along the minus strand of JADBJO010000052.1, from coordinate 342,561 downwards.
ACACACACACACACACACACACACACACACGTGTGAACAAGTGTATATGTGTGGGCGTGCGCCTGCGTGTCTGTTTGTTGTTTTTTTGCTTGTAGCTGGACTTCGACACTTTCTCCCTCTTACACAATTATCAGGCTTTCATGACGATCGAACGTCAGGTTGTCATCAATATCGTGTATTCTTCCCATGTCACCTGCCCTCTACCCTCCTCCCCCTCCCCCACCCCACCCCCCCCCACCCCCACCCCACCCCCACCCTACACACACTTCCCAGCACCCTTTCCATGTCCCCTGTCCCCTGATCCCTATATCCTCTCCCTCCTCCACACACACACACACACACACTCCCACGCAGAGTGTAGTTAGGATCAAACACACAAACAGGAAACACACAGCCACATAGTTCATTCGTACGTCTTTGAGAGTGTGTGCTCAAAGTTCCTTATCAGCGCTGCAGGTGTCTGTATCTCTCGAGCCTGGTTGACGCCAAGATATACCATTGGAGAAACCGAAAACAGTACAGCTTGTCTTGTAGTTTAAAGCAAGAATGGGAAGATACCACATCATCACCTTTATCTTCCTCATGTTCATCGATCGTCATTACAAAAAAAAAAAGAAAAGAAAAAAAAAAAAAAAAAAAAAAAAAAAAGAAAATGTTACCCTTCATACCTTGCTCTTTTCCATTTTATCAGCGCTGCATGATTATGATTTTGACATCATCATCATCATCATCGTCATCACCGTCGTCGTTGTCGTCGTCGTCGTCGTCATCGTCATCTACATCATCATCATCATCATCATCATGTTATCATCATCATCATTATCAAAATCATTATCAACAACATCACCACCATCATAATTGATTATAACCATCATTATTGATCAAATATGACGTAGGTCGTCATCTTCTGAACAGCAATTCCCACAAATAATCAATTGGACGCGCGCGCGCACACACACACACACGCGCACACGTACACACACACACACACACACACACACACACACACACACACACACACACACACACACACACACACACACACACACACGCACGCACACACACACACACATGGGTATACCCCCATATACACGGGCATACCATACACAATCACATGCACGCAGAAGTGCGCAGCGGCTTGCGACCAAGAGCAGGCTCACACAAGCCCACAGATCAAACATACTCAAACGCACACACGCATAGACAGGCACACGCGAGCACACACGCATGAACACACCACGTACACTGGCACACACACGCACGTGCCCGCCAATTCAATGCACACACACGCGTACACAAAACACACACACACGCGCGCACATATACATGCGCGACCACGTACACACAACACACATACATGTGCCGCAGACAATGTTAGGTAAGGTATCCAAGGTCTGACCAAAGCATTGAGCTAATGCTCAGGTCAGATGTCTTCTACATCGTACCCTTTAGATTCTCGTCTGAAATCCCCTCCAACATAGTTATTGATGTGGTTATCCATCAGCTGTAAATCCTCCACACTGAGATCTCATGGCTCAGCAGATGTGTATATGGACTAGTCCGCAGGCGGTGACTCCTCTTTGATCAAACTGAAACTGGTTCTCTTCTCGTGGTGACTGAAGATTCGGTTCGCACTGCACCTCCGCGTCTATGGTGGCTGCACACCAAACTTTCCTGCACCATGGCCTCGCTTGAGGAATCGAATATTTATAGACTGCTGCATCTAGATTGTTTTGAGAAATGTTTTTTGTCTGAAAGTTGATCATCCTCATTTTCTTTCATACGGCCGTCAAGACACAAGCCAGGTGGTTCCAAACAGACAGGTTAAAATCAAAGAAAGGGATACTCTTTGGGATATTTCCAGCTGGTGTCAAGATACGGTCACGCGTGAGTGCAAAGGCTGAAATGTGACGTCAACTAAGGGGAAGGTCATGCATTTGAAGAGTGTTTTTGATTTCATCGGTGGAAATCTCCCAGAACAAGGAAAGTAATTAGTGGGGGAGCTGTTCTTTGGATCAATTATCACTTTAACATGAAATACTGGCTCAAATTCATGGTAGGACTCAAAACGGGTATCTTCATTTCAAACGTGAAGTCGGTTCTGCTCTACGGCTGCGAGACATGGAGAATGACCAAGGCAATACAGCAAAAAAATTCAGACCTTCATCAACACCTGTCTGAGGCGCATCTTCAAAATCAGATGGCCAGAGAAGATGACAATGAAGATCTATGGAAGCAAGCAGGATAGGAACCAGCGGCCAAGCAGATTCTGCGGAGGAAGTGGGGCTGGATTGGACACACTCTCAGGAAGCCAGCATCCAGCACCACACGCCAACCCCTGACATGGAATCCGCAGGGGGAAAGGAGAGAGGCCGACCTCGCAGCAGCTGGAGGCCAGACACTGAGGCAGAGTTAAAGAGGCAGGGGACCAACTGGACAGGCATTCAGCGAGCAGCCCAGAACCGAGTGCGATGGCGGAGTGTTGTCGATGGCCTATGCTCACTCTTGAACTATGGAACCAAGTAAGTGAGTCAAAACGGGTACAGGGATTAGACAGCGTT
>JADBJO010000052.1:317500-332500 GCA_016801955.1 Conus betulinus | reverse complement strand
GATATAGAGTAGCCGCCCAAAGTGTCGTTCCCCCAATTGTCAAGCGTTTAGTTCAGTTCTCAGCAACAAGACTGGAAAAAAAAAAAACCCCGAGATGCACGAGCTTAGACACATTTTTCATGTGCACGTGCTCCCCATCCCACACGAGCTTACCCTCACGCTCTACCACCCCCACACTTCACTCACCACCCTCCAAACAAAACCACGGATAGAATCTCTCTTTTTTGTCTGTCTTTGTCTCTGTGTCTGTCTGTCTCTCTCTGTCTCTGTCTGTCTGTCTGTCTGTCTGTCTGTCTCTCTCTCTCTCTCTCTCTCTCTCTCTCTCTCTCTCTCTCTCTCTCTCTCTCTTTCTCTCTGTCTCTCACTCTGTGTCTGTCACACACAACCATATACAGAGAGAGAGAGAGAGAGAGAGAGAGAGATGGGCACGCTCTGTCCTTTCTTCTTTTGTTTCCAGCCGTTCTCTTTCCCAGGGATGACAGCATAGTATGAAGGCTGGTGACAGGTGCAGTATAAGTCTGCCCTCTTGAGTTGACTCTTTTCTCCGTTCCCTGTCGCTCACCTATCAATCTGCCTGCCTGTCTGTCTGTCTGTCTGTCTCTTTGTCTGTCTGTCTGTCTCTCTCTCTCTCTCTCTCTCTCTCTCTCTCTGACATTGATTCTCTCCCTTCCCTCCGCTCTTCCTTTCCCCTCCCTCTCTGTTATGCAAGCGGCTGATCACAGTAAGCCAATATATATATATATATATATATATATATATGTGTGTGTGTGTGTGTGTGTGTGTGTGTGTGTGTGTTCATCGCTTTTAGAGAGTTTCACCCATTGCCCCATCGGCAAAAGTGCCGTAAAAATGACAGTAAAATGCGCTAGTATGATTTTGTTCATACCGTCTCTCTCTCTCTCCCACCCTCTCTCTCTCTCTCTCTGAATGAGTCTGCCTCTCTCTCTCTCTCTCTCTCTCTCTGTGCATGCATGGAAGCGCGCGCGCGCGTGTATGTGTGTGTGTGTGTGAGAGAGAGAGAAGAGAGAAGAGAGAGAGAGAGTGTGTAAGGAGAGAGAGAGAGGAGACGGATAAGACTCTGGTTAGTCTTGCTTCGCAAGCGGTGATAGTTTCATTCGCAAGCAGAAGTCGTGGGCAATAAGCCTGACGATCTCTTCACGATGCGAAACACCCGTTCCCTGCTGTGGAGCCTGCACATTTCAAACCCTATGAAATGGGAGAACATAATGCATCTGCGTGGAATGCCTTCCTGGGAGGAGGGGGGGGGGGGGGGGAGATGGTGATCGTTTTGTTTCATCTGAGATGGCCTTTAACCGAAGTGGTTGAAACTTCATTGAGGACGCGAGGGTCTCATATTTTATTCGAACCGTAATGCGAAAAGAAGAGGAAAGGAGAAGAGGGGCAAAAATTTGAAGGTGTTGTTTAGGTGCGTTGTAAATCTTTCAGGGGAGGCAATAAACTGAGGCCACGTAATGGGAATTCTCTTTGAACAAGATCTTACCGCTTTCAGGGGAGACAATACACGAATGTCATGAGATGAGTACCCTCTCTACGAACAGGTTAAAAACGTAATATAACGCTGTTAAATGAAAAATCAAGAAAGCCAGCAAGCCAACAAACAAAAACACATCACATCTACACAAAGGGGTTGCCCCCCTTTGGTAAACGTGATTGCCTAACTCAACTTGTGTAAGTCAAACAAGCATGGATACACACACAGGACCCGTGAAAGCTTGGCTATGAGTCTGTTCACTCTCTCCTCGAGATAAACTCGTGGATGTTTGTTCTCCTTCAGGTTATACTGCTGAGCATGACAGCAAGTCCATTTAAACAACAGTTAATAGCAGAACAGCCTTCAGTACATAGGATTTAAGGAGATCACAGACCTCGATCAGGGTCAAACAGTCCTTTCAGCTTCAATCAAACACTAAGAAAGCAGGGAGGGGGAGATGGAGGGGAGGGGGGGGGGGGGTAGTCTGGTTCCTCCTCCTTGTGATCGGAATCTGCATCAACATGGACAATGTTTGGAAATCTGCAAGGGAAGTAATCTGTGTTAGTGCTCCCGTTCAGATGAGAGAGTGACCCCACCGTTTTCGTGGGCCAGATGTAGCTGTGGGTACGCCGAGAGCAATTGTGTCCCATCAGTCCGCTTCCCAGTTCAATCAGAGAGAGAAAAGGCCAAAAGGTCGGTGTGAAACGTGTGGCACCTGTAATACAGACAGCTGATATCGCGATCTTTACCCTGGCCCAGCGCTTCGCATCAAATGCTTGACTCTCTATTTCTTTTTGCTTGACCCACAGACAGAGAAAAGGTAACTCTGTTTGCGATAGAAAGACAGGTGTTGTGTTTCCTTCATTTTTTTTTCCCCGATAATTTGACTCTCTATTTCTTTTTGCTTGACCCACAGACAGAGAAAAGGTAACTATGTTCGCGATAGAAAGACAGGTGTTGTCTTTCCTTCATTTTTCCCCGATAATTTGAGTCTGTATTTCTTTTTGCTTGACCCACAGACTGAGAAAAGTAACTCTGCGATGGAAAGACAGGTGTTGCCTCCCCTTAATTTTTTTTCCCCGTAACACATCTATTACATAGGTCTTGGGTCGCATTCTATCTGTCCATCAGGTTTCGTTACAATCTGTAGTGTAGGTTTTGCATAATTTTGCCAACAGAAAAGACATATGAACGGACACGGCTTAGTTCTTTAATGCCTCTCAGAGGGAACAATTCCGAGTGTTGTGTGTTTGGTGCCGACTGTTGATATGCTTGTTGTGTCCATTTTAACATTTCTACTGTTACCACTTGAAGTGCTTTTGTGTGTGTGTGTGTGTGTGTGTGTGTGGTTGGGTGGGTGTGAGTATGAGCGTGAGTGTGGGTGTGTTAGCGTTGCTGCGAACAATTCTCACCCAAATATAGAACTCGCTCCCTCGTTTAGACTATTTCTGTAACTGTGTATTAGGGCCAGCTACGATCATTTACATAGCCCCAGGACACATCATTCAGCAGATACGTGCCTTGTAACATAGCAACGTCATGTCATGCCATGACGTCATTACCAGTGAGTACAACTGATCATTATACTGTAGATGTCCTCATGTGTCTGGCTAAACGTCCTCCAGGATCAAGCCTACTGAAGCCTCCTCTTGTGTCGGGCATGGCGCATAGCGCTGCCAGCAGTTTCTCTTTATGTTTCCTCCAGGAGACGTCCTGCTGGTAGACCTGGCTATGACATTTGCTTTCTCACATCGGAGAAACCCACGCGGAAGGGAGGACAGTTGGTTTAAAAAAAAGTTTGTTAAGATTTTAAAACAAACTTTCGGATGGGTTTTTTCGATGTAATTTAAAGAATTTGTGTGAATGAATGACTTGTGAGTTGATTTTGACGTGTGGTGACAGCCCTGATATGGCCTTTGTGGTCGGCTGGGCTATAAGCAACATTACCTTATCTTATCTTAACAAGGACCGAGCTGAATCAGCCAATGAGTAAAGATGAGTCAAGGAATGGACAGGTGAGTTAAGGGATGGGGCAAAAAAAACATGGAACAGAGATGTGCCGACCCTGCCACTGAGCCGATGCCAGACCCAGGAGTGTACCCCCCCCCCCACCCCCCCCCCCCCCCCCCCCCCCTTCCTCACGACCCGTCTTCCCTCGACAGCCATCAGAGATCTTCACTGTTGTCTATCATGCGTGACCCCCTCCCCTCCCTGCCAGCCACTTTCAGGGCAGGGGCTGGGTGCGCGCAGGTGGGCGGGGGGGGGGGGGGATGGAGGGGGAGCTATCCAAACTACACTGATACCACCAGAACGACAACACATTAAGAGGGGCAGCGAAAATGCCCATTTTTTTTTGTCGGGCTCCTGGGGGTTGAAGTGGCCATTGTTTACAGGCAGGCTGGGTGCTTTCACCAACAGTGCTAACCAGCTGTGTGTCCCTTGATCCTTCTCGTGTTCTCTTACGATCCAGGGTCCAGAGAGGAGATCATTCTCAGAAGGGCGTTTGGGGGCATTCTGATGTTATTCCCATATCAACACACTCTCCTTGACATGATCTCGGAGAATAGACATGTCATAAAGGTTCTTTCCCACATGTCCATGCTGACATTGACGTGTGGCTAGGGCGCTCTCAAACTCCTGTGTCAGCGATGATTCTACAGGTTAGTGTCTTGCACGTGCAAACCTCGCAGTCTCCGGCTTCTCCATCCGTTATTTGCAGTCAGTTCAGGAACCTAGGTCGCCCTAAAGCTGAAGGATTGCTACTGCCTTCTTGATGATGAGGTTGCTCCAGGAGTGGGAGTCAAAGAGCTGCTGACTGTTCTAATGAAACACATTGTTGGTCTTCAGACCCCCCCCCCCCCCCCCCCCCCCCAAGGACTCTTAAAGAGCGTTTCTTTTTTCTGTCCCATCTAATGAGCCACTTCAGTGGCACTAACCCCCACCCGCACCCCCCCCCCCCCGCCGCTCGTTCCGGCTCCCCATCCACAGCCTCACCCCGGCTTGTCCCACCAAAAGCCGTGGCACCGCAGTCCGTACAGAACGGCCAGTGTCAAGTCACCATGAGGCAACCCACAGAGAAGGCACCGCACTGCTGCTGAGCCACGATGTTGTTCAATGGTGTCTGTTCTAATGCAGCATTTACAGGACGCCATCGGCTAAGCCACTGACTTACAACCGTAATTGTTAAGTCGCAGAGCCGGCGCATCCGAGCGTCCCTTTTTCTGGAGGGCGCCACCACCACGTCTGTCCAACGAGACTCCGCACGAACTTGCTGACACCGGCAACCTCGACACGAACTCACCCGCATTGACCCGGAAAGAAAATCAAAACAGGGGTCATCTGAACTGCAAGGTATGAGGGGCCCACAGAATTTGAGGTTCTTTGACGCTGAGGTGATGATGTTGAGGATGATGAAGATGATGGATTTCTATTCCGAGCTGAGACTGCATGACAGGGTTGTAGTTTAGGCTTACTTTCATAATATGTCCCGGAGTCAACCAAGCCCGAGAGATACAGACACCTGCAGTATTAGTCAGCAAATTTGAGCAACACTGTCAGACATGCATTCGTTGAGGGGATGAAACTGGGTTGTGTGGTGACAGTCTTCCATTTGAGCAACACTGTCAGAGATGCATCGTTGAGGGGATGAAACTCGACTGTGTGGTGACAGTCTTCCCATTGAGCAACACTGTCAGAGATGCATCCGTTGAGGGGATGAAACTCGACTGTGTGGTGACAGTTTCCCATTGAGCAACACTGTCAGAGATGCATCCGTTGAGGGGATGAAACTCGACTGTGTGTGTGACAGTCTTCCCATTGAGCAACACTGTCAGAGATGCATCCGTTGAGGGGATGAAACTCGACTGTGCGGTAACTGTCTACCCAGTGCAGCCCATAGCAAACTCAACTTTGGGTAGTGGCCGACCAGGGCGGGAAAAAAACCCACAAATAATGGCTCTGATGGTAATCGAACCTAGACTTCCCCACAGGGAATATATGACACTGTCCGCTATGCCACAGCGGCTGCTTTTCTTTTTCTTTCGTTTTTTTTTTTTTAAAAGATAAGAACAATTTCAATTGTATGCGCTAGTAGCTATTGTGTGGTTTTCGGGTCCATCTTATAAAATCACAAGAGATAACTTCCCTTAGAAACAGAACTTTCTGTCAAATGCAAAACCAAGTTAGGGTACATATGTTCGTGTGTGTGTGTGTGTGTGTGTGTGTGTGTGTGTGTGTGTGTGTGTGTGTGTGTGTGTGTGTGTGTGTGTGTGTGTGTTCTTTTTACATAACATTTGGAATGTTTCCTGTTGAAATTCACTTTGATCGTTGACGGAAAGACAACTCGAAGGACAGAACACATTTTTTTAAAGGCAAAGTCGAAAATAGGTAGATCCTGAACTCCCTGTATGTCTAATTTTCTAGGACTAGTTCACACACACACACACACACACACACACACACACACACACACACACACACACACACACACACACCACACACACACACATACACGCGCGCGCGCGCGCGCGCGCGTCAGGTAGTATCGTCAGATTCATTCCTAATCTTACACAGCCTCAGGTAAACACGTTTTGCAACGTTGTAGTTGAAGACTACACCATCAGTGCAGACTGCTGCTTTAAAGAATACCGAGCCTTCCACGTTCCCACTGATCATTAAGAGGGACACGCTGGAAAAGAGTGGTCACAAACCTAATCTGTGGGAGGTCCACGGTCGACCACATCAAGTTAGGGTGAACAGGCACTGGGAAACTTACGCCTCTTTCTCGGCTTTACGGGATGCGTCGTTGAGAACGTTGTCATCGTCAAGGAGAAGGTCTCTGTATTCTGTCCACTTTGCTATGATGACAGCTGGAATGGAATTTGATATAAAAGCTGTGTAGATGAGACGTCCCCTCAAAGTGTGCACAGACATACAGAATATATCAGCATCTTTTCAGAAAGTTAGTTCCAAAGTGAAGTGACAGCGGGCAGAAATTAAAACAAACTTCAAAGTTGAATTACTGTTCAGCCAAAATGTGGCCCAATTTGAGGAGATAAGCGAATGCTCCTTCTTTCTTTTTTTTCCCTCATTCTTGCGTGTTGTTTGTCTTGCCCGAAGAAGAACGAAGAAGTCAAAACGCGTGGTGTTTTTGCCTTTAAATTTGTCTCTTCCTTTCGACAGATCAGTAATTTAACTTTTAAGTTTCTCTCTCTACATAGAAAGTTCTATCGTCAACGGTTGTGGCAAATGGGCCGTGCGTTGCCCAGAAAACTACAGGACAGGCGGCTGCGTCAAGTACAGATTGAATTCCACACACACTCCCGAGGCGCAGTGTTGCTCTTCAGTGGGTTGCGTGCTGCGGGTGATGACTCAGAACCGGTGCCGCCCAACACCACCAAAGTGACTAGACAGCACTGCAGTGTTTCCTCTGACGGGTTTCCTCAAAGCAGTTATTGTTAACTCCCTATGGAATGCCGGAGCTCAGAGGGCTGACCAGTATGAGTGTATGTGTGGGGCAAACAGAAAACGGCCAGCGTTGGAGCGATGTCACTGTGGATCACGTCAAATGAAAGGAATTGAAAGACTGAATACAGTCCAGAAGAGAAACAAATCACATTGAGGAGGTATGTGAATGAAGGAGAGGATTCTGTCTGGGCTTTATAACTGACAATAGCCCTGGGCCAGTGCCCGCCTGAGGGCAAATCACATTACACTCCTCACTGAAAATAACACAATGCTGCTGTTCAGGCTGCTTTGAATTCTAGCTGATCAGATCCGTGAAGAGAAAGCAAAGCCAGGGTTTACGCGAATTTCTTCGAAAACGTGAAAGTCAATCACAGGAATGATATCGCTAGCTGCCAAGGTCTTTTGAGAACTCTCGGAGAGTGCAAACATTCTGACAGATTGATAATTGTAGTAGGACCGTTCCACAACGAAACGATGGTCTGTATAGTGGATAGTATTTACGCCTCTAATACGTTGTCAGTATCAGTATTTATCACTCTGATGCCTTCTTAAAACGACAGTTGGCACGGTGGCATCCTATGCTGACCCAATCCAGCCCAGAACTGTGCAGCACAAACTTGTCTCTAACCTCTCACAAGAGCTGTCTGTTCTCGGACTGATTCTTTGAATAGAAAAGGGTCTCAGTTTAGACTCCAAAACTTAATTAACGATAGGCTACCATCTTAATTCGAGACAAACAGCAATGTGTCTCTAGCTTTCGGTTTCAGCGTGATGCCGGGAAAGGATGAAAGGAAACGTACGAAGACAGCGTTTCTGTATAGTCTCAGACCAGACTACAACCTCAAAAGTCTCAGAGTCATCCACTTTTCTCTTTAGAGATATTGGAGGGCAAAGGACAAAAACTCTCAAGTTCTTTGGCCCTCCACGTCTTAGTCTGTGGTGACGTCATTTCGGATTTATTCTCCACTCTCGGTTCGTATCAAAGTCCTCGGTGTCGGCATATTTCGTGGGGATTGTCTTTGGATGGACGGGGCAGCAGGTTTCCTCCGGAGGAGGTCTGCAATTCAATCTGTCTTAACGACAGAGCAGGTCGAAGGCAGAGAAGGAGAAAGCGGAATCGGAATAGACAGACTGAACGCCACAGTAGTGACTCGATGGCAGTGCAGCATCTCCCCTGGTGGGAGACCTCACTGCTGCATTGACTGGTTTTGAGTGGTGCTTCAGTGGTGCTGAATGGAACCGGTCACTGCCCAGGGAGAATGGAACACGGTCACTGAAAGGGCAGAGCCAGGGAATGAACCATGAGCATAATGCCACTGAAAGGGCAGAGCCAGGGAAATGAACCATTATGCCACTGAAAGAGCAGAGCCAGGAAATGAGCCATGAGCATAATGCCACTGAAAGCAGAGCCGTGAAATGAATGAACCATGAACATAATGCCAGTGAAAGAGCAGAGCCAGGGAATGAACCATGAACATAATGCCACTGAAAGAGCAGAGCCAGGGAATGAACCATGAACATAATGCCACTGAAAGAGCAGAGCCAGGGAATGAACCATGAACATAATGCCACTGAAGGAGCACAGTGCATGAACAGCAAACTGACACGGAAAAAAGAACTCCGAGAACATTTCAGAGATACCAGCTACTTTGGTTCAGCGGTTGGCGTTGCGGATAGCAGGCTTGGAGGTCTGGTTTCGAGTCGCATCACAGCATTTATGTGAGATCAGTCGGTCCCGGTCGGCTCCCGCTGCTGTATAAAGTCGTGTAGGACACGGGCTCAGATGGGAAGACTGGAACCACGCAGTCGACTTTCAGCCACTAGACAACGTAAAAAAAAAAAAAAGTTTCTGCATCTTAGTAGTAGTCTCGATCTTAGTAGATGCCGGAATGTATTGTTAAAGGAAGCGTAGTGTATAGTCCTCCTAACATTATCTTCCTCATTGGATAGGTACCCAAGGTCTGACCAGCGTGTTAGACATCTTAGTTCTAAGTCGTACCCATGAGACCCTCTTTTTATATTAGTCATTTATTCATTTATCCATCAGCTTTAAATGTGTGTAGTGTGGTCTCAAAGCTGGGCTAGTCTGCACGCAGTGACGCCTTGATGAAACCGAAGCTTCCTCATGGTCATCCTCATTGCCCTGTTCTTTGGTCCCTCGTGCCTGGCTCTCGTGGTGGCCTCATTCCTGATTTTCTGTCCACGTCCACGGCCCTGCGAAGAGTCCATGTCCAAGCCTTTAACATGGACAGGCTCATGGGTCACTGGAGTCCACCTCAAAGCCTTTAACAGTGACAGGCTCATGGGGAGTCACTGGAGTCCACGTCAAAGCCTTTAACCTTGGACAAGCTCATGGGGACTGTCGTCCATGCAGTCCACGTCACTGGAGCCTTTAACACTGACAATTTCATGGGGACTGTCACTGCAGTCCACGTCAAAGCCTTTAACACAATGGACAAGCACTCATGGGACTGTCGTTGCAGTCCACGTCAAAGCCTTTAACACTGACAATTTCATGGGGACTGTCACTGCAGTCCACGTCAAAGCCTGTAACATTGATAAGTTTATGGGGACTGTCACTGGACGAACGTGATGATGACTACCGAATGGGGATGCTCACTGACGCTGGTTCCAAGACTGAGCATTCAGCGTCGTCACTGACAATTTCATGGAGAGAGAGAGAGAGAGAGAGATAGAGGACTGTCACTGGAGAGAGATGAGAGAGAGAGAGAGAGACGAGAGAGAGAGAGCGAGAGAAGAGAGAGAGAGAGTAAGAGAGAGAGAGTGAGAGGAGAGAGACATCAGAAGCGGCATCTCTGACCAGTACGTGAACTGACATCAGAAGCGGCTCTCTGCAGTACTGAACACTCTGCAGCAGTGCAGAGTGTCCTCTGGTCAGTTGCCTCACGGACACGTGATGTTGCGCGTTTCTTGTGGACTGCGATGCTGGGTCCATGGGGCTCCATGGAGTGGCAGTCTCCTGGCCTCGCTACGGCAGGACTGTGGCAGTGAGGCACTCCAGAGTGGCAGTGTCCTGGCAGTCACTGTTAACGGCGTAGGACTGATGCCACACAGATGAGGCACTCCAGAGTGTGGGGGTGTGTGTTCTGGCAGTCACAGTGAACGGCGTGGGATTGATGCCACAGATGAGGCACTTCAGAGTGTGGGGTGTGTCCTGGCAGTCACAGTGAACGGCGTAGGATTGATGCCACAGATGAGGCCCAGAAGATGAGACAGAAAAAAAAGCAACTTTCAGAAACACATTCACGAAGTGGATTAGAGTTGCATCTGTGGCCCCAGTCTTCTCACTGACACCTACAGCACACTCAGTCTGAAATGTAGCCGGCTAGTGCAACAACAGGGACAACAGCAGCAGCAGCAGCAGCAGTAGCAGCAGCAGCAGCAGCAACAACAACAACAACTATCTCCTTACATTGGGCGCAAAATGGTCGCTGAATCCTTCTCCTAGGAGAGCTGGAAAAGGGAAGCTCTCTTATAGTACACCGCTCCACCAGAACGACAGCTCGTAAAGATGGGTATGGAAAGTGATAACTTTAATGTTGAGCGTTCCGTTATTCGAACTCACAACACTTTGCCAACTCCGTGCTGTTCTCCATAAGTCATCAATTTATTACCTCATCCAAAAGGCTAGCACCCAGATCCATAATTTGAATTCTTGTGGAGAAGGGGCAGGTAATTTTTTTATCGGTCTCCTGCGAGATTTGAACCACGGACCTGCGATTCTTTCATCAACTAAGTGCGTAGTGGGTCCACTGAGCCAAAACGACACGATGCCTAGCAGATGCGAAGTATCATGCATGACTGAGTGCACACGCAGTGACCTTTGCTTGAGAACACGGAAGCCCAAACTGTGTGTCCATAGCTATGGCTTCTTTTGAACATTGGAAGGAGATGTAGAGAAGAAGAGAGTGTCAAACGAATCGACCTTTTTCTAATTCAAACAGAGTAGCGAACAACCAAGAAGATAGCGAGTTCTTGAACAAAAAAAAAAAAAAAAAAAAAAAAGTTGGGGCAGAAGCCATGAAACTGAACATTTTCGAAGCAGTGTGTCTGGGATTGCGAATTCGACTCTCCGCTGGGTCGTGTCGGTACAGGGGGATTTTCCCCTCGGAGTTAACATTGGTTCTGGCTCCATTTCCCAAACAGTCCTTCGAATGAGACTGCAAACCGTCGCTCCGTGTGTGAACGCACGCATAGCATCTTGCACACACGTAAGTTCCCATCACCAACTTTCGGAAGAAGCCAGTTTTGACAATGTTACGGATGATATGTTACATATGGCCATGCACACTTCGTGAAAGATCCACAGAACTGAGGAGGGAAAGTGAGTGACGTACACTGACTGAAGGACACGGAAGACGACGGTATACAGCGCCGGCAGGCAGGCCTTCAGTCGGCTCTGCCTAGGTAGTAGCGCTTTGTGGAAAGCGCTGTCGTGGATAGTAAAGTGCTTAAAGCTCGATATTTAATTAATGACAGGCGCTATAAAAGTGCTCTTGATGATGATAATAATAGTGATAACAACAACAACAACAATAATAATAATAATAAAGATAACGATGATGATAATGATTGTAATAAAAATATTGATATAATAAATCTGCCTACACTCATATCACATTATTTCAAACCAGCTGTGCCGTCATTTATTGAATAATTTGAATGCCACGACAGATTTCTTCTGTGTGACCTTCGGACTGCTGCTGTCGGTTTGAGCGCGTCGCAGTAGTCAAATACGATTCTTTTTTGCTTGTCTTTTGCTAGCATATGTATCAGTTTACCTATCAGTGATTTTTTTTTTAAACAAAGAAAAGAGCTAAGGTCAGCTGTCCTGCCACTGTCGTTAGTCGTTGGACGTGGTCGCGCTGTCCGGAAGCTCCACAACTGACACTGTCTTGACGTCAATCCGGGAAGGGGGGGGGGGGGGGGGGGTGGGGAGGGGGGGGGGGGCTTAACAGATGATAACTTGCGTGAGTTGGAACAGAATAGGTACCATTGAACATCACCGAGGTAACACGGCGGCAGTGCAGGATCTCCTCCAATGGGTTGCCCTACGAAGACCTGAGAGATTGTGATCTGACAGTGGTAAACTGGAAGCAGTGGCGTAGGAGTAATGCCTGCAAGCAGGATACTGAAGAGGAAAAGGCAAGAAAGAAAGTCGTTGATGCTATGGATCCTTTACTGGCTCTTCCTACGAGCTGTCCACAGAATCTCCATTTATCGACTCATACGAAAGAGTGGAACATAACCCACCTTTCCAGACGTAGCAGAAAGGCGGAGGAGGGGTTTCGGGGTGATGGGGGGAGTGGGGGGGGGGGTAGGAGAGAACCCTCTCTGCGCAAGCTTCGAACCCACAAACCCAGGATTCTCTTGCATTCCTTGACGAGTGCCTTACCCACTTAAACCAATTTTCTTCTCAATCCGCACCCCCTATTTCATCGTCATCCACACAGGCTACGGACTAGGAATCGAACCCCAAGGACAAGTCGGACAGTGAGAGCAGGGCTTTAAGCCGCCCGTCCCTCCCCGGTATCTAAATTACATCTGGTCCAGTCCAGCGGCATGAAAGCGGTCTGGCGATGGACGGAACATGACTGGCTTCTCGTATCTCAACAACGAGGCGGTGCCCACAGCCCGGGAAATGCCCTTCCATTTCTCTGCAGACCACCGCCGCCCTCTGGAATCCTTTTCAAAGAGATTTGAATGAGTCACTGCGCAGAGAAAGTAGGGAAGAAAAGAGAGGGAAGGGACAAAAAAAAAGGGGGGGGGGATGGTGGGGGGATGGGTGGAAAGGGATAGGGTGTGGGGGGGGAAGGATGGGGTGGTGCGGGGATGGAAGGGAGAGGGGGGGGAGGGGGGTTGACAGAAAGGGCGGGGTTTAAAGTGGAAAGAGAAAACAAACCGGAGACTAAAAGAGAAGAGGAAGGGTGGGGATGGGGTGGGGTGGGGGGTGGGGGGTGGGGGGGGGATGGGAAGGGCAGCGGCAGACAACTGGAGACCGCAAGACCAGACAGGGTGAGAGGGGGCGAAAGAGAGAGAGAGAGAGAGAGAGAGAGAGAGAGAGAGAGAGAGAGAGAGAGAGGGGGGGGGGGGGGGGGGGGGGGGGGGAAAGAGAGAGAATACGGAAATGCACAGATAGACTAACAGACAGCGAAGAGGGAGAGGGATTGCCATGAGACAAAGAGGAGAGAAACAAACAAACATAGAAGAGAGAGAGAGACCCAGAGAGAGAGAGAGAGAGAGAGAGAGACAGAGAGAGAGAGACAGAGAGAGAGAGACACTTGACACTTTTGACACTTTGATATTTTATTGTCATTACCAAAGAGGTCTTTTGACAAGGGGGAGAGGTAACAGAACAAAAACATTTCCCTCTTCTTTTCCTGCAAACAAATAGTACACTTTCATTCCTAGTGTGTATCAAATCCAAGGGATGGAGGAGAATTGCTGTCACAATGAAACATGTCACCTTAAGCAGTATTGCGCTTGCCGGTTCTGTATATCAGACTAGGTGGTGTCGGCAAAATCAAATCTGTCGGAGGGGGCCGGAATAGCTCAGTTGGTAGAGCGCCGGACTCGTGATCCTGAGGCTGCGGGTTCGAATTTCGGTACAGGGGGATTTTCCCCTCGGACTTAACATTGGTTCTGACTCCATTCTCCATACAGTCCTTCGAGTGAGACTATAAGCTTAGGTTCCGTGTGTGAACGCACGCATTAACATCTTGACACATGTAAAATCCCATCACCAACTTTCGGAAAGAGAAGGCCAGTTTGGTCGTTGGTATGGATGACACGTTTACACATAGCATGCCCCTTCCCCGAAGATGGAGTATGGCTGCCTTAAAGGCGAGATAAAAAAAAAAAAAAACGGTCATACACACAAAACTCCACTGCCTGTGTATACAGGGAGTGTCCGCGGGAGTATCAGCCTGCGTACGCAGAAAGAAAAGAAAGAAAATCTGACGGAGAAAACCTCACTTGCCTTTTTCTGCTGACTGTTTCTGTGTACCTCAACCCTGCGCCTGTCCCTGTTCACCTGTGACGGGTATTTGCGTCACTACACAGCACTGTGGCTTTGGGTTTGCGTTGCAGGGGGCTGGTCAGTATTCGTAGTCAAGCGTAAATTCCAAACCGCTTGTTTTTCCTCTGCCCTCCATTTTAGATGACGAAAAGTGCCACTTCCTGCAGCGAAGCATTGAGCGTCGCTTCCAAAGTAGATGGGAGACCTTCAAACCGGTCTAGTGGACAACCTCTCTGGAGAGCTTCAACCGCCATGTTGGGCGAGCTACAGGCAATGTAGGTAGAAATTTATTAGAGCAGCTAAAACGACGTCTTGCTGGTAGCCAGTCAAGGGAAGCCATTCACAGAGAGAGAGAGAGAGAGAGAGAGAGAGAGAGAGAGAGAGAGAGAGAGAGAGAGAGCATTCTTCTTTAGGTGAAAAGTTCGCGCCAAAGATCCCTTTCAATCAGATATTTTGGTGTTGCATACCTTTTTTACGGGTATGTCGCCTACCACCTCACCTGCGCATTAAAATGAGCATGTCAGCAAACGGATGCATGTGTCGCAATGTTCCAATGTCATGTCCATGGCGTTTCCTGTGTTTGGTGCACCAAATTCGCATTTTTCCCGCGAAAAGTGCCTATATGTTTTTTTTTTTTTTGTTTGTTTTTTTTAATCAGTTTGACTACACTATAAACTTTGAGATGCGCGTCCATAGTTTTGTGGTGTTGTTTGGTGAAACAAGAGAGGTTTTTATTTGTGACTTAAATGCTACTTGACTTGCTTAATTTACCTACTTAATGAATTTACATCGTCTTACTTTACTATTTTCGGCAGTATATGTCTATGTGTGAAGTTTGTCTTAGTTCTATATTAAGCTACACATGTATTTAAAGCTCCGCCTATGTATGGTACAAATGACACTAAATTGTTCGATCTTGACGAATTTTTATTCAATATTTGTTGAAATGTGAAAACATATTATCACTCTATCTGTCTTTTATCAGTATCCAGGACAATGATTT
>JADBJO010000052.1:297500-300000 GCA_016801955.1 Conus betulinus | reverse complement strand
ACATACATACATACAGACAGAGAGAGAGAGAGAGAGAGAGAGAGAGAGAGAGAGAGAGAGAGAGAGAGAACATGACAATGACAATGACAATAATACAAGACATACTTATGTCTGGAAGTTGTCACTGTTTTTTGCGCCAAGCTTTAAGATGTAGAAAAATCGCGACCTCATAGCATGTACTGTTTTTTTTTTTACATTCATTGCTTTTCCTTTTTTTTTTTTTATAGTAGTGGCGTCGGTTTTCCCTTTTACTTTGTTCATTAAATATGTTGTTTGTTCACCTGACCCTTCATCTGGGGTCATGGCCCTAGACAGGAACAAACCATGTCAGACAGACAGAGAGAGAGAGAGAGAGAGAGAGAGAGAAGAGAGAGAGAGACAGAGACAGAGACAGACAGAGACAGAGAGAGAGAGAGGACAGACAGACAGACAGACAGACAGTCTACAACAAAGACGAAACTTGCAAAAGCAGCTGGGACTGGGACCGAGAAGAAGGAGGCCGCTTCAGTTCACTCTGTGTCAGCATTGGCGAACGCATCCCACGACCCATTCCCTGGAACAGCGACCAGCAAAAAAACAAGTCCATCCAGATGTCGCCAAGCAATCCAAAGTGCTTGACGTCAATAGCCGTTTCATTCTAGATTACGTCAGATCCTCCAGTTAACCGGTCACTCCCCCTTCGCAAATAACCCCCCCCCCCCCCCTCCTCCTCCTCCTTCTCCCTTCCCACCCCCTACACCTTCCCACCACCCCCCCCCCCCCCTTTCCCCCCCCCCCCTTTCCCCCCCCCCCCCCCCCCCACCCCCCCCCCCCCCCCCCCCCCGACCTCATTCCTCCCCTTTTCCCATCCCGTAACCAAAACGTCTGGTTCCAGAGCTTGAGTGATTTGGGATGAGGAGGGAGGGGGGGGCGGGCCACGGGGAAGAGTTTGTGGATCAATCAAGCAGAATCCGCCGGTGTTTGCACGGAGGAAGGGGAATTATCCATTAAATAAATTCTCCGCTTAAATCGGTTTCGTCGGGGGGTCCCAGACGGTGAGTCACCGAGTGCTTTGCTTGTGGGAGATGGACGGCTGGCTGCTTTGGTTGGTTGGTTGTTTGGATGGCTGGTTGCTTGGTTGGTTGCTTGGTTAGTGGGTTTGTTGGTTGGTTTGGCCGACTGGTTAATTGGTTGGTTGGCTGGCTGGCTGATGAGTTGGTTGGTTGTATAGTTGGTTAGATAGTTTGTTTCGCTGTTTGGTTGGTTGGCTGGCTAGTTGGCTGGCTGGTTGGTCGGCTGACTGATTGGTTAGTTGGTTTGGCTGATTGCTTGAAGATTTGGTTGGTTGGTTGGCTGACCGGCTGGTGTTCAGGCTCGCTGTTAGTTTTATTGGCTGGTTTGTTTGTCAGTTGGTTGGTTGGTTGGTTTGGTGGCCTGGTTCACTGCTTGGACTTTCTGTATTAATGAATGTTTGGTTTTTCTTTGGATTGATTCATTGTTTGATTGATGTGCAGCAGATCAAGCCTCTGTTTTACCCATGAAATGTTGCCACTGATGAGCGTTGTACAGTAATTAGGCTTACATAGGTACACTCAGTCTTCTTTTTTCTTTCTGTTTTTCTTTTCATTCTTTAGATTTGTTTTTTCATCATGAAACATCATCTTTTGTATGTTCTTCTTCTTCTTCGTCGTCTTTTTTTTTCTTCTTTAATCTGCCGTGTTTTTCTATTCTCCTTCCTGTGTCTTCACG
Source organism: Conus betulinus (assembly GCA_016801955.1). Lineage (NCBI taxonomy): Eukaryota > Metazoa > Mollusca > Gastropoda > Neogastropoda > Conidae > Conus > Conus betulinus. The sequence continues at coordinate 298,272 of JADBJO010000052.1, read as the reverse complement.
ATGTTTCCTCCTCCTCCTCCTCCTCTCTCTTCTCTCTCTCTCTCTCTCTTCTCTCTCTCTCTCTCTCTCTCTCTCTCTGTCTCTCGTCTCTTTCTTCTTTTTATTTCTTCTCTCGTTCTACTTCTTCTTCTTCTCCTCCATATCAATCTCTCCTCTTCACCATCTTCAGCTTTTTTTCTCTCCTCTCCCCCCTCCTCCCTCTCTCTCATCCCCCTTCCCTCTCTCTAACGCTTCTTCTCCCTCCTGTCGCCTCCCTCCCCACCCCCACCCCACTCTTTCTCTCTTTCTTCTTTTTGCTGGTCTACTTCTTCTTCTTCTCCTCCATATCAATGCTATTCAGTCTTTCACCATCTTCAGCTTTTTTTTTTTCTTCCTCTTCTCCCCCTCTCCCCCTCCTCCCCTTCTCAATCTTCATCCCCCTTCCCTCCCCACCCTAACGCTTCCCCATCCCTCCTGCTCCTCTCCACCTCCCCACCCCGTCCACCCACCCCCCACCCCCCCCCCACTACCTTCCCTTTTCCCTTTCCTCCATATCCCTCTCCAGGAAACAAGTTTGCTGATCGACTCTCCAAGAACACTACAGATCCAAAACTGTCTGAAATCTTCATTCCTCTTTTCTTTTTTTTTACTGTTTTTTTTCCTCTTTATTTGTGTACATCTCAATCACCACAGTTCACGTGTAAAAGCTCCTTGGAGAGCAATTGTAGACACCCATAAGAGCAACAAACCTTTTTTTTTTTCTCCAATTCCGTCCAGACTTGAATCAAACGAA
>JADBJO010000052.1:285000-287500 GCA_016801955.1 Conus betulinus | reverse complement strand
AGGAGAGGAGGGCCTACCATAAACAAAATAATACGCATTGTAACTGCCATCCCTCTCGACACCCCCACCCCCACCCCCACCCCCGCCCTCTTCTTCCCCCAACCCTTCCCCCTTCCCAACCGCTCTTGTTTATTTGTCATAGTTTCCCAGTTGAACATCCTGGAAACGGGGACGGTGGAAAGGTGGCTTAGCGGACAACACACACCACTCGTCAAGAAGACGGAGGATCATAGATCTGAGGTTTGAGTCTTGTACATGAGGCAACATGTTTTTAGCTCTTTCAACCTTTCCACACGATCTGAACTTGCGGTCGGAGTACTAGTTTTACGGAAGAGGCAATAAACTGAGATCCCGTGCGTAGCGTTGTGACTCGCAGCACGTAAGAGAACTTACGGTAGGAAAAGGTGGTTGTACCGCGGCAAATTTTGTAGGAAGATCTCAACTGAGAGGTAAAGGAAGGAACTGTACTCAGGGAGAAAATAGAAGGAAGATATGATTGGGACTGTCCAATACGGGAATGCTGCGTCCATAGTGAGGTCAAGCCGAAGTTTACGGACATCTGTTCTGACAATTAAGTCATACAATTCATATGCAGTGCGACATAATACAAAACAATACGATGTGATGCGATGCGATACGATGCTATACAATGTAATGCAATGCTATAACAAATGTCCGGTCGCCCTGTCCGTTTCATACAACTTAATGCAATGCAAAAACAATACACCAACATACGGTGCAATACAAAACAGTACAATGCAGTACATTATCGGAAAGAAATGCTTTAACGCGCTATACTTTTTTGGGTGCAATTCTGTACAATGCAATGAAATCAAATACAATACAACACAATGCAATTCACGATTCAGAAACAAAAAACCTGGCGGTCCTAGATATTTTGTGCAATGTAATGCAATGTAATACAGCAAAGTGCAATGCAATACAATGCAATACCATACAGGGCAACACAATGAAGTACAATACAATGCAGTGCAATGCAACAAAATACATGGCGATGCAACACAATACATTACAATACAATGCAATGCAACGCAACAAAACACAATGCGATGCAACACAATACATTACAATACAATGCAATGCAATGCAAACGCAACAAAACACAATGTGATGCAACACAATACATTGCAACACATTGCTATGCAAGGCAACAAAGCACAATGCAATGCAACACAATACATAACAATGCAATGCAATGCGATGTAATGCAACAAAATACAATGCGATGCAACACAATACATTACAATACAATTCAATGCAATGCAACAAAACACAATGCGATGCAACACAATACATTACAATACAATGCAATGCAACAAAATACAATGCAAGGCAACACAATACATTACAATGCAATGCAATGTAATGCAATGCAATACAGCGCACTGAAAAAAAAAAAAAAAAAAAACCAGCACGACACGAGACACTTTTCCTCAGAAACAAAATGACTTATCGCTTTGTACATTTCATTCAACACAACACAAAACAATCCAATACAACGTAGTGTTCAGAAACTAATGCCTAGTCGCCGTCTTCATTTAACCCAATGTAATACAAGATCCTACAGAACAGAGAAAAGGGAGTGTCTCTCTGTTTGCCTGAGTGTGCATGGATAAAATAAATGTCAATTCCTATTGAGAGTATTCATTTAGGTTTTTTGTGCCGGTAAGAGAGAGAGAGAGAGAGAGAGAGAGAGAGAGAGAGAGAGAGAGAGAGAGAGAGAGAGAACACAATAGAACACAATTTTAATGTTTCAGGCCTCCGGCCTATAACAATGTGAGGTGCAGTGCACACATAAGGGAGAAAAAAAAAGAGAAAGAGAGAGAGAGAGAGAGAGAGAGAGAGAGAGAGAGAGACAGACTGACAGACAGACAGACGACAGACAGAGACAGACAGAGACAGACACAGAAGGGTCAGGGGAGATGGGGATCAAGAGGAGTCGTAAAGTGTGTACGTGAAAGGGGAAAGGGGAAGAGGGAAGTGAGGGAAGGGGGGGGGGGGGGGTAGGTAGATAAGGAGGGATGGATGGGGAAAGTGGGAAAGGAGAGAGGGGGGGGGGGTGAAGAAGAGGAAGAGAGGTTGACGAGGGAAATGAGATCCGTATTTCTCGGTGTTTGTAGAATGTGCATGCATGTGTTGGGGCAATTTCCTTCACAAGTATTCTGCTGGCTGCGCCTCCATATCTGGAAGAGGTAAAATAATGTCGAGACAAGATAGGGGGAGAAGAAAAGAGGACGAAGATGAAGAGGGAAGGGAAGGAGAGAGAGGCGGGAGGGGGGGGGGGGGTTGGAAGACGGGCGCGTGAGGTTGCTTACGCGTGTCAGCATATATGTGCGCGTACGTACGTCTGTGCATGCATGATCCCAGCATACGCTCAAAATCCCTTCCAGGGGATTTCAGAGGGCTTAGGCTCTGGCAGGCGGAGAATCCAGGAATACTGATCTACGGCTTCCAGAGCGAAACTTGTTCGCTGGGATTG
>JADBJO010000052.1:255000-275000 GCA_016801955.1 Conus betulinus | reverse complement strand
CAGCAAGACGACTGTACAGAGATCCAATGGTCAAAGTAGCAATGCCAGCAAGACGACTGTACAGAGATCCAATGGTCAAAGTAGCAATGCCAGCAAGACGACTGTACAGAGATCCAATGGTCAAAGTAGCAATGCCAGCAAGACGACTGTACAGAGATCCAATGGTCAAAGCAGCATTACAGATTCTTTCAAAAAAGTTCAGTCAGGTGACCAGGCCGAAATCTTTGATGTCTTTTCAGACTCAACCAAAGCGCGAAGTCAGTGCAGGAACATTAGGCAACAATAATGGGGATTCGGCCAGGCCGCAGCATGAGGTAACTAATCATTATAGAGGCAGGGGCATAGTGCAGCATGCGTAACACGTGGAATACAAGGAACGCTATCGAGACCCAGCACGATAGAAAAAAAGTAATGTAGATAACACTGAAGTTACATTTCCAAAATGTTGATCGGCTTTTGAACATGGATAATAGCCTGCAGATAACAAAGAAGTTACTTTTTTAATTACAGTAGTCATGGGCATAAAAAAAATGGACAACAGCCATTTCATTAGTTTTATTCTTCCGTATGATTTCTTCTGCCTAACTCAATGTTTCATAGCAAATGACTTCGAATCACCTCTTTTAAAGCACCTAGTTGTATGTATGCCTTAAGCTAAAAAAAAAAAAAAAAAGTGTCACACGAGAGAAGTCACCCCTAATTCCTTCAAAAATATGATTGATGTGCATGAATATCTGGTGATTTTTCTGTTCTCGTGGCTAGAGATTTGAATGGAAGAACTGCATCAAAAAGTTACTGTTTTCCATTGAGATTATCAGGATATGATGAAACAGGATTTCCAGATAATAACAGTTTCCCAATATAGTCACAAGATGAACAATGAAATGCTTTTAGGCAGCAGCTAATTGAGTTGTGTAAAAATGCTTGAAAAGATTGTTTTTAAACAGACTTAGTGAAAAAAAAAAAAAACACTTTGACATAGCTGCATATATTGCATCTTCTGGAGTAAGTACAGCTGGTCATTTTATGACAACTTACGACTTATTTTCGTCAGTAAATACTTATCTCTGGATGTTAAACGTTTAACAGAATCTGATCATCTGCCACTTGTAGTGAAGAGTGAAAGGGATAATGATGTTTACGAGAATGCTGAAAAATCAGAGCCAAGTTATCGCATAATTTCAAAAACAAACGATTTAGATTAGAGAATGCGATCTTGATGTTTATTTAAGGAAAATACTGAAAGTTGAGACATTTTTTGTGAAAGTGTTTACGGTATTGTGGTCGCAGCGAGGAGCTCGAATAGACTTTGTGTTTTGTGTGAGGCAAGTTGAAAATGAGATCATTTCTTAGTTGATTGTTCCCTCGCGAACCACAAGTATAATGTATCAAGATCTGTGTTCCATGCGATTAGGAAAAGGAATAAGGTTGCTTTTTATAAGAACATGTCGGGCTGCTTATCTCTGATACATACTCTTGGACTTTAATTTACACAAAGCTTCATCAACAACTGATACAGTGTGGCTTTGCTCGCTGAGACGATTTAATTTTGAATTCATATTACGTGTTTAAGGGGCAAGAGATTGTAAAATAGTGAAAGTTAAAATGCGGAACATTTTCAAAGTTTTCAAATCCTTCCTGTCCCTCTTTATTCTGGGAAGGGGAGGGGAGGGGTATTGGCTTCCTCAAAACATTCAGTGCTCTTCTTGGTGCTAGTATTTTGAACGAAGCGATACACGACTACCCCTTAAGCTGCAAATAATACCACGGCTTGAAAAAAAACAAAAAACAAAAAACTACGGCATCTAAGAATATCGGCTGCCCATTTGATGGTGAAATCTGCTTTGATTGAAAGTGGTCTACACTTTCCCGCAGGTATCATTGCCAATGGGGTTTTCGGTTGTTTTTCTTTGTTTGTTTGTTTTAATTTTAGTGTATCTTTCTTTTCTTTTTCTTTTTTGTTTCTTTTTTTTTCTTTTTCCTTTACTGTCTCTCTTTTCTTTTTCCAGGTACTTATCTTTGATGGGTTGATTGCTGAATTTTGAGAATATTGGGGCGGATTTTTTTTTCTCCTCTGGTAGAGCACGTCCATTGGCAGAGCATGCACACGGACAGACTCATTTCTCCATGGAAACTCCGGTGCATTGTGTGACCCTGGATCCTGCAAGCAAAGAAGGACACAGCCTTCATTCTTCCAGTTCTTGTGCGTAGTTAACCAACGTCACCACTCAGACGAACCTGCTGCACTAGCTTGAGGACTTCTGGGCTTTTAAAAAAAAAATGATAATGACCAGTTTTTTTATGCATAAGAAAAAGAAACAAAATGTGTCCTGGTGGGCAGAAGTGTAAATTCCAGGACTGTCGATCTAGATGCGTCTGGGAATCGAAGAGAGAATCCTGAGAGTTATATATTTGCTGAAGTGGACATCAGGATCTTGGAACTAACCATCTGTTTGTCAGAGTTGTCATGTTAGTCTTGAAGGTGCATGAAGACACTAACACACAGAGAGAGAGAGAGAGAGAGAGAGAGAGAGAGAGAGAGAGAGAGAGAGAGGGGGTAGAGAGAGAGAGAGAGAGAGAGAGAGAGAGAGAGAGAGATTCAACAGTATTGTATGACGAAGCAGAAAAAGCAGAAAAGGACGAAGTGGGACGGAAAAAAAAAAAAAAAGAGAAAAGAGACGGCTAGGCGGTGTAGTGAGGAGGGGAGGGAAGGTGGGGATGGGGAATGGAGGGGGGGGGGGGGGGGGGGGGGGGGGGGCAGACAGACGGGCAATAGGTAAAGAGACGGAGTGAGACATTATGAAACACCGCACAGCCGCTGCTTCGATAATCACGAGTCGGCAAGCAAAGGGAGAGAATCGGGACCAGCTGTACCGGTCCTGTTAATTACCGGGGAATTACTGGACGGTCTCCGTCAACTCGTCAACTCTCTCTCTCTCTCTCTCTCTCTCTCTCTCTCTCTCTCTCTCTCTCTCTCTCTCTCTCTCTCTCTCTCTCTCTCTCTCTCTCTCTCTTGCCAGCAGGAAAAGAACAGTCAACAACTGTGTACGTACAAAACCAACGAACTTTCCTCGACTTCCCTTGTCCTCGTTTTGGTATATAGTACTGATAGAAAATTCTCTCTCTCTCGTCTCTCTCTCTCTCTCTCTCTCTCTCTCTCTCTCTCTCTCTCTCTCTCTCTCTCTCTCTCTCATGTGTGTGTGTGTTGTGTGTGTGTGTGTGTGTGTGTGTGTGTGTGTGTGTGTGTGTGTTTTTTTTTCTGTGTGCCAGTTACCCAGCTATTCAGCTGTTGTTATCAGTTTACTCTGTGTGTGTGTGTGTGTGGTGTGTGTGTGTGTGTGTGTGTGTGTGTCTGTGTGTGTGTGTGTGTGTGTGTGTGTGTGTGTGTGTGTGTGTGTGTGTGTGTGTGCGCGCGCATGTGTGTGTGTGTGTGTGCGTGTGTGTGTGTGTGTGTGTGTGTGTGTGTGTGTGTGTGTGTGTGTGTGTGTGTGTGAATAGCAGACTGTGTCACAAATACCAAAACTGCACAGGCAATAGCGGAGTGACAGACCGCCGTCTTAGAATCCGTGGCCATGGTTTTTGTTGTAGTTGTTGTTGATTGTCCAAAGACCAAAGCGGCGGGGAAACACCAACTTAGTGAGGAGCCGTTACCCGTCGGTCTAGACTCTTGACATTCGCAGTTTCTAATATCGCGGAGATAATGAAATGAGCACTCAAGAGTCACATTATCCTGGCACCAAATTCGACTCTTTGTGCAGGTTAAACACTCACCAATTGTAGCAGCCAAAGCCAAAGCAGTGCGTTGTTCCACTTGTGATTCGACATGAAAGTTGATGGTTTGATGAGCGCTTTTCACCCGGCCAGTCAAGTTACACCTGACACCGGGCCATACGTTATGGGTGGTCGATTAAACAACTCGCCAGTGGCAGCAACTCCAGAGCCTTCTTTGACTGAAGGTTGGTCTCAGGACAATGTGACCAAAGTTCTTTGACTGGAGGTTGGTCTCAGGTCAATGTGACCAAAAGTTCTATTGACTGAGGTTGGTCTCAGGTCAATGTGACCAAAGTTCTATTGACTGAAGGTTGTCTCAGGACAATGTGACCAAAGTTCTATTGACTGGAGGTTGGTCTCAGGACAATGTGACCAAAGTTCTGTGACTGGAGGTTGGTCTCAGGTCAATGTGACTGTTCTTTGAGGAGGTTGTCTCAGGACAACGTGACCAAAGTTCTATTGACTGACTGGAGGTTGGTCTAGAGTTGTCAATGTGTGACCAAAGTTCTATTGACTGGAGGTTGGCCTCAGGTCAATGTGGTCAAAGTTTTTTGACTGGGGGCTGGTCTCAGGACAATGTGACCAAAGTTCTCATTACCTCACCCAGACTCGGAACAAGGAAACGCCGTAGAAACGGCAGCCGCTAGCGGTATGCCGACGTTTACTAATCAGTCCACAGTGGTCTGAGATTCCAGAGTGACGGTCAATCGTTCCGCCGGTACCAAAAATGGCGGTCAGATGCTTCCGCCATTTTGGTATCTCTGACCGACCCTCTTGCTATCCAGATATTAAAACGGTCACTGATACCATCTACACCTGCTTTCGTTCCTTATTCAAGTGACACGCGCGCAGATGAGGACGAACGCAGAAGGTTTTTGAAAAAATCAGGGAGGAAGAGGGGTGGGGGGAGGCGGTGGTGTCATTTAGTTTTCAACTGGATTCAGTAACCTCCCTTGCACACCTGCAGGAACTCTGTACTGAAACAAAAATAACAGCCACCCGCTGCAACTACGAATATGCCTATAATACACTGTATAGTCTCACGTAAGCGTATTGAGGCGTAGCATGGTCTTAAAACTAAAATTTAAGCAAATATCAACTCCAGCAGAACATTTCAATCTCAATCATTTCAGTCAGCTTTGAGGATGGATGATGTCAGTCACATCATGGATGACGTCAATCGTAATTATGTACACATGAACCAGTGTCTTACCAGACGTCAGATTTCAGCCTTAGAGCTTACCCATGATGCTATTTTTGCGCCTTCACGGCTTAATGATATCTCATTCTGTTCATTTAATCTGTCTGCTTGGATCAACTCATTATGTAACTTGATGTACATATGAAAAAAAAAAAACCGAAATTAAGGGGTAACCAACTTCCTGACACCACGACAATTCAGCAAACCGTTCAACTGTGACTACCCATACATACTTGAAAATTTACTCAAGGTCTTGGCATCAACATTTCTGGTGTGCTATCTGCTTGCGTTAACGTTTTGTATTGCTCAGGTTGTAATGAGAGGCAGGTCCCTGTCCCCCTTCTAGCTCCCAACTAGGCGAAGGCGCTTTCATCGACAATGATTCTGATAATGATAGGAATAATAACGATGGCGATGACAATAGTAATGATGATAATGTATCTCATTACATACTAACGTGTGGACAGAGTCATGAAGTGCCATTTTCAACTCTGTCTGTCTGTCTGTCTGTCTGTCTGTCTCTCTCTCTCTCTCTCTCTCTCTCTCTCTCTCTCTCTCTCTCTCTCTCTCTCTCTCTCTCTCTCTCTCTCTAGCGCAGCTGCACTTTAGTGTATGTGTGTGCAAATGTACACGAGCGCCTGTGTGTGTTTGTGTGTGTGTGCATGTGTGTGTGTGTGCGCGCGCGCGCGCATGTGTGTGTGTGTGTGTGTGTGTGTGTGTGTGTGTGTGTGTGTGTGTGTGTGTGTGTAAGTGTGTGTGCGCGCGCGCGCGTGTGTGTATAAGGGAGAGGGATGGTGGGGAAAGGGGGTGTGTGAGTAGATGAGTCATCAACATCTCCTTTGCTTGTAGGCTGAAATTGTGGATGTGTCGTCCAACGCATATCTTGTCTTCGATTGAGACAACCCCCCCCCCCCACCCCTACCCCACCTCTCCCACCTCCCCAACTTACCTCCCTTGCCAACTCAATTCTCTTCTCTTGTCCTTGCCCCGCCCCGCTTTTCACCCTTTCCCCCCCCCCCCCCCCCCCTCCCCCTCCCTCCTCCCCAGAACACAGCCCTGTCACTCGTCCACTTCTTCCCACTCTGACATCTCTCTCTCAAGGTGTTGGCACACACTCCCCGCTTTTCCCCTAGGCTCTTCTCTTGGCAAAAAAAAACTCCATTTAAACTCAATTCTAAACTCTTTGTTTCTTACAGTGTACATGTCTGAATGCATGCAGATTGTTATTAAGATGCATGACATTTCATTCCCGCGTTCAGTCTTCAAGCGTGGGAGGAGGAGGAGGAGGAGGAGAGGAGGAGAAGAAATGTGTGTGTGTGTGTGTGTGTGTGTGTGTGTGTGTGTGTGTGTGTGTGTGTGTGTGTGTGTGTGTGTGTGTGTGTGTGTGTTGTGTGTGTGTGTGTGTGTGTGTGTGAGGTGTGTGAGGGGGAGGAGGAGAAGGAGAAGGAAGGGTGGGTGCTGTGTGTGTGTGTGTGTGTGTGTGTGTGTGTGTGTGTGTGTGTGTGTGTGTGTGTGTGTGTGTGTGTGTGTGAGGAGGAGAATGAGAAGAGAAGGAAGGTGTGGTGTGTGTGTGTGTGTGTGTGTGTGTGTGTGTGTGTGTGTGTGTGTGTGTGTGTGTGTGTGTGAGGAGGAGGAGGAGAGGGAAGGGTAGGTGGTGTGTTTGTGTGTGTGTGTGTGTGTGTGTGTGTGTGTGTGTGTGTGTGTGTGTGTGTGTGTGTGTGTGCGTGCGTGTGTGCGTGCGTGCGTGCGCGCGCGCGCGCGGGCGTCCGTGCATGCGTGCGTGCGTGCGCGCGCGCGTGACATCCAAGATATAAAATGAAATTCGGTCAATAAAACATGGTATAGATTTTCAATTCGTCTGCTCGGAAAAACCACAACGCGAGGGTATAGATCATGCGTAATATCATGAAATTTTTAGTATGTCTGACATGAAGAAAAGCCGATTCGCTGAAGAGGAATGTGTGTGCAATTAAGTGTCTTCTTCTCCTATCTCTTCTTCTGCCTCAACGGCTGATGCGAATCATGCGAGTTTTTTTGTTTGTTTGTTTGTTTTTTGTTTCCTCTCTGTCCGTGATAGCTTTCTAATAATGCATGGGACAATTCTTCTGATCCCTTGAAACAAAGTCGATTTTGGACATTTTGCAAGAATTATATATCATTTTCGTGTTTTATTTGGTATTTTTGTTTTACATTTGAACGTCAGGAAAGTAGAACTGTATAAATATGTGTTCAGTTCCAGATTAACTTTAGATGCTAACTCCAACAAGCTGTTTACCCCCAAATCTTGATCTCGAATTTACTTTTTTTTTTTTTATATAGAATTCTTTTGTCGAATGCGCACAAGTAATGCATCTACTTTTCTTTTCTCAAGTCTACGGCTACGAAATGTTATAGCCTTATTTGTAGTGTAGTGTAGTGTAGTGTAGTGTAGTGTAGTGTAGTGTAGTGTAGTGTAGTGTAGTGTAGTGTGGTGTGGTGTAGTGTAGTGTAGTGTAGTGTGGTGTAGTGTAGTGTAGTGTAGTGTAGTGTAGTGTAGTGTAGTAGTGTAGTGTAGTGTAGTGTGTGTGCTGTGGTGTACTGTGGTGTGGTGTAGTGTAGTGTAGTGTGGTGCAGTGTAGTGTGATATGGTGTGGTCCGGTGTGGTGTAGTGTAGTGTAGTGTGGTGTAGTGTGGTGTGGTGTGGTGTGGTGCGGTCTCTTATAGTGTGTTGTGTGGTATGGCGTCGTGTGATGTGGTGTTATGGTATGGTGTGCTATGGTGTCGTGTGCAATGTGGTTGATGTGGTGTTCACGCCGTGAAGAGAGCTTTGATGCAGCACAAAATGTCACAACAGCACGAAATGTAACAATGTCATATTTTGCGCGGAACAAATTGTAATGAATTTAATTTTGTTCTATTTTTGAACGTGATCGAGGCAAAATGTGATAACTGTTACATGTCACGCGACAAATGCATTTTAAAGGGGCATTAGAAATGAAAGAGGAGTTTAGTGAGTGTGTGTGTGTGTGTGTGTGTGTGTGTGTGTGTGTGTGTGTGTGTGTGTGTGTGTGTGTGTGTGTGTGTGTGTGTGTGTGTGTGTGTGTGTGTGTGTGTGTGTGTGTGTGTGTGTGTGTGTGTGTGTGTGTGTGTGTGTTCAGGCAATCGACCTCCTAACCCATCCCCTTTAAGATATATTTGTGGAGCAAAAATGCAAAAATTATTACGTTTTTGCGTGCGTCGCGTGCACAAATAGTAACATGTTTACATTTTGCTTTGGATCACATACGCAAAAAGTGATAAAGTTTCAAGTATTAGAATTTGCTCTGCCTAGAATACAACATTGTCACATTTAGCGCTGTTTTGACATTTTGTACTTTAACTTCAACATTGTTACATTTCGCGCTGTTGTAACATGTCGTGCTGTAAATGTAACATTGTCACATTTAGCGCTGCTGTGACATTTCGTACTGTATCAGAGCGTCGCCATCTTTCCCATCGACCAAACTATTTTTTTTCCCCTGTAGATTTTTAGTCACTGACAGCTTCTTGTTGCTTTGGTCTCCTTTACGTGTGCGAATGTATGCTGCGCATGGAACCGTGGTTCACAGTATGATCCAAATACAGGAATGGATCATCTTTCTGTCTGGATTGAGTTAGATTTGCAATCACATTCAAACTTCTTGCATTTTTTACTTCGATGAAATTCGATTATATCCACACTTTTTTCGGTTAACACGTCTTTCCTGGTTTGGGGGAAGAGGGGGGGGGGGGGGGGGGGGTGAGTGATTTTTTGCATATGTTCTAATCCATGGACAAGTGCAAGTACACTCCACGTTATCTTCCTCCGATTTTGATAACGTGAAGAGACAAGTTTGAAGTCTCATATGCATACTCTTATGTGACACGTTACAGGCGAAATATTTTGACATCATCAGTTTTTTTTGTTGTTTTTTTTTACCCAGGCAAGATTTTCTTGTACATTGCAGTTGAGTCGAGAGTAGTTCACTGTCGCTTTTCTTTCCAGATTTTTTTTTTCCCGTACAACGTTGTAGATATACCGAGGTTTACCATATTTTGAGTTAAAATCTGGTCTCTTCTTTAGTTCAATTCACGACTAGTTTTCTTTTGTTTAACTCATCAAGAGACTTATTTACTGTTCAGTCAATTATTTTAGCTGGCTGGCTGTCGGTTCGGTTGTTCTCTGTCTGTCTGTCTGTCTGTCTGTCTGTCTGTCTGTCTGTCTGTCTCTTTTTCTTTATCTCTGTGTGTGTGTGTGTGTGTGTGTGTGTGTGTGTGTGTGTGTGTGTGTGTGTGTGTGTGGGCTCTCTCTCTCTCTCTCTCTCTCTCTCTCTCTCTCTCTCTCTCTCTCTCTCTCTCTCGTTTTATTTCAGATAACATGATAACATGTCATGCAAAAGGACTGTAATTGTGTCAACACTCTCTCATCATTTTTCTTCTTCTTCTTTTTTTTTTTTTTTTTAAAGAGTAATGGGTCATTACAATATCCACCAGTTCCTCCTGCCGTCTGATTCTGCTTTTCATTTGTTATGAGTTGTCTCATCCTCAGTAACGCTGTCAGCGTTATATTCACCACACCTGTCGTCCCGACCTCTCCACCCTCCTCCCCCCCCCCCCCCCCCCCCACCCACTTCCCCTCCTTCCTGCTTCCTCCCGCCCCGTCCCACCCCTACCTCTTGTCCCCCGTCCTCTCATCTTCTTGCTCATCCTTTTCTTTTGCCATCTCCATCCGTTATATGAACCACATTTGTTTTTAAGTTTTAGATAAACCACATTTGTTTTTTAACTTTTGTATAAACCACATGTGTTCTTTAACTTTTGTATAACCACATTTGATTTTCAACTTTTATATAAACCACATTTGTTTTTAACTTTATGTAAGCCACATTTGCTTTTAACTTTTATGTAAACCACATTTGTTTTTTTTTTTTTTAACTTTTGTATAAACCACATTTGTTTTGAACTGTTAAGTTTAGCATACAGAACAGAACACATACAGATTTATGAACATGTCAGATATGAGCTATATGCACATAAAAATGTTCAGCAAGACAGAGAAATAAAGAGAACGGGGGAGTGGGGTGGGGGTGTGGGTGGGAGAGAAAAAAGCAAGAGAGAAAAAGAGGGTTACAATGTAAGGACTTAGACAACCCGACAAGACAGACATAGACAACCCGACAAGACAGACATAGACAACCCGACAAGACAGACATAGACAACCCAAAAAGACAGACATAGACAACCCGACAAGACAGACATGGACAACCCGACAAGACAGTGGATGGTCTGAAGACAGAAAGACAAACTCTACTGAGAGACAGACAGACAAGGGCAGGCATCAAGGACAGACAAGTCTGAACTGGCAGCTTGTGGAGTGCAACCATGTTTGACCGCGAAATAAAGAAGTGGAAAGACTGTGAGAACAGGACGTGTGAAGGCAACAGAATTGCAGCCTTTAAAAAATTGTTTTGCAGAAGTGTTATGAACAGGTTGATGATGTAATGAGACTACTTGATATTGCATCCTTTCTAAATGTATTCCAGTGACAACTAGATAATTTGTCCATTGGTAATGCTGGTCAGAAATAGTAAGCAACACTTTGTTACGTTTAATGCATAAGATGGACCAGATTTGACCGCATGTTCAAGCCATTTCATTCAAGGACATTTTGGTTGATAGGTAATTGAGGCTGAAAATCACACAATGCAATACGTAAGCGTCTTGTGGGTTACAAACCCAAGACTCCCCCCCCCCCCCCCCCCCCCCCCCTCGTCGTGAGTTCATAATGCTAACCGCCGCGCCACGTGGGTGGTGGTGAGAAATTCCATTTTCTATTTTTTTCTTCTTTGATTGGTCTTGTCTTTGGTGTTATGCAGGAAATTCTCATCGTTTGTTAGTATGCTGATCAGTTTCAGGTCTGATATCATGCAGTTGTTTTTTGTGTGGATAATTTTTATGGTGACACTTGTACAAGAAAAAAAAAAAGTCTAGATGACGAAATGCACTTCTCCAAGATCTGATAAATCTCACTAGTTATCAGTTCAGTGTTGGAGCCTTGGCGCTCAGCACAAAACGGGAGGAGAAAAAAAAAATGGACCTGCGCAGAAAAAAAAAATCAGGGGAAGTAACGTCTGTCTGTTCATTGAAAATAGAGTTATCTTTTCTTAGTTTATGGGTCAATGTCATTACGCAATTTGTGCATGAGTCATTTGGTAAGCAAACATCACATTGAATCCAAGGCATGTAGATCTAAATCGATCGGTGATAATGGGTAAAAAGGAAACAGTGAAGCCGAAGGGTTTGTCCTACGGTATCTCCGCTATAAGCGCACCATTTCACACCAAAGTTTTGAGATTTTTTTCTCTCTAATTGTTTACCTGACTGATGGGGCAAAACAGACCTGCTCCTGAAAAAAAAAAAATCGGGGGAAGATAAAAAGGCCTGCCTTTGCATCACCAACAGAGTTAACTTTTCTACGTTTATGGTCAAGCCAGTAATCCTCAAGAGTCAGACATTTGAGTTGAAACGCACGCCAGGATCACGATCGGGATTTGAATTGTCTGTATTATAGATGTAGTGCTTCAGTGCCATGTTTTGCCTTTTTCTGTGTTGGATTGAACTGTTCAGCAGACTGATCTGGCCATACCTACCTCCGGAATCTGTCCTTTGAAATCGGCGGGGATACTGTCGCTGTACGCGAGCTTTAACTCCAACACAGGTTAGCTCCCTTGAAGATGTCCAATAATCATCTACTGACTTTCCGCTTCCAAGAGAGGCATTCTGCAGAACAACACGAGTCTGTATCAGAGTGCAAGAAAGCATTCAAAAGTCGAGGTCACTTGCAGAAGAAGCGTACACATGAGGGGCCTGGCAGATAACAGAGGCTCAAAAAAGGAAATCATGATTAGGTGGATAAACTAGAGAAAAATTGAAAAAAAAAAAAAAAAAAAAGCTGGAATTTCATTAATTTCGTTTTCGGTTGTTGTTATTCTCAGAGGACTCGACAGAATTAGGTGAAAGACCTCATAAACACAGAAAGTTTGGGTTTTTGTTGTTTTTTTTTAATTTGCTATTTTATAGTCCCCCCCCCCCGTTTCTTTCATTTTAAAACAGAAACCTTTTCGATTATATGTTTATTTCCTTCTGATTATTGTCGTCGTTTCTGTCTTGATCTATGCTTCTTTTCTTTTCTTTTTTTTTTTTTTTTTTTTTTTTTTTTTTTTTGTTTTTTGTTGCTGTTTCTGTTTTTGTTCTCACATTGGAGCCCCGGCGGGTGATTTTCAAATAATCCTCTTTGTCTCATTCGGGGAAAGATTCTGGCTTTGAACTTTTGACTTCAATACCTAAATCTGTCCTTCTTATTCATCCGGTGTGTAATTTCATGCATGATCTCACAGAAGTAACAGGCACCCGTTGTGGATAATATTTCAGCTTTCTATCGGGCGCGTCGATTTCATACTACAGTGACTGACGTCATGAAAAAATCCCCAAGACGCAGAAAGGTACTTCGTCTAATTTTCTTGTTTTTTTTCGATTAACTTCAGTTCGTGTTCTTGTTTCAACGCGTGCCACAAGGAAAACAATGAGAATATGAGCGACAGGGACGCAATCGCTGCGCGCTGAAATCCCTTTGCTCAAGACTGCGTCCGCTCTTAGTCGCTGTTTTCGTGACTCATTTGCGACCGTTGTTTTTGTTTGTTTGGTTGGTTGGTTGGTGGTTTTTTTTGTGTATACTTTGGGCTGCGGGTCAGGTTGTTCTTTTTTTAATTGATTGACTTGTTGGCAGTTTTACTCCACGGCGTCAACATTTCATCCGTTATAGACATGTGTCACAACAATGAGGCTCGGTCCAGGCTAAAGCTTGTTTCTCTTTATCCTGGGGGCCTGGGTACAATTCCTATCTTGAGACAGCTATGTTGGCGATTTCCTGTTTGAAGTCAACATCTGTATAAGACATACCCCCCCATACCCCCCCCCAAAAAAAAAAAAAAAAAAAAAAAAAAAACTCCCACCACCACACTTCCACCACCCAGCACCTTCAATCTCCCAGTTCCACACCCCCATCCCTCATCTTCGTCACTCCTTTCCAACAAGTATTCTTTGAATGAAAATTCAAACTCAGGTACTGCACGTGTACACATGCATTTGAAAAGAAAAAAAAAGGAAGACTTGCAAGCACTGTCAATCCTATTCGTTTCCATAGAAAAGGGTAGGCCTGTGGCCTGGACAACACAAAACAAAAACAAGCAAACAAAACTTAACACACTATGCCACAGAGAGAGAGAGAGAGAGAGAGAGAGAGAGCCAGTAGGCCAGTACCCCCCCCCCCCCCCCCCCCCCCTCCGTACCCCTTTATGAAGGAGAGAATATCAACAAAACTAGTCAGATCGAACAAAACACGCTGTACATGATTATCAATACGTGTTCAAAATCCATTCAAGACACGATAGTAGAACGCAGCTCAAACGCTCTGTGCAAATATATTGACAAGTTTCTAATAGTTTCTTCACGCTTAGTGACGTGGGCAGTGTTCATCTAAGCTGACTAGGATTTTTCCTAAATTTAGACGGTGTATATTGTGGTCTTACATCGTTCAAAACAGAGTAACATAAAACAAAGTGTAATTCATCTTCTATGTCATTTTGGCACAGAGGACATTTTTAAATCAGAATTACTTTGTGATTTTTAACGAAGGGGGAGAGAGAGAGAGAGAGAGAGAGAGAGAGAGAGAGAGAGAGAGAGAGAGAGAGAGAGAGAGAGAGAGAGAGAAATTACAAATGGCGCGCGCTCAGCATGCTACATCTACGCGCAGGATACCACTGAGCGTATCATTTTTACAAGGACGTCAGTGCTACAACAAAGGGAGACTGGGCAATCACATATACTACTGAGCACACAGCAGGAGACACTATGACTAATTTTCGAATCGGCAGATGGTGACCATGATTAATTTGGCCCCTCTGATTACCACTTCAGTGCCATTTGCTGCTCTGATTGCTTGGATGTGATTGGCTGGCACGGGTCGGCAGAAGGTGTACATCATTCTGTTTTCGATCTTCTTGAGGCGATCTGTTCAAATCTCACGGTGGATAGTACGTTCTTTAATCTACATGTTTGTGAGTCACGAGAAGACATATTAAACTCCAATCAGGAAAAGACAGCTGAAGTACCAGCCAACGTGGCGTAGTGATTAGTGTCACAGATTGCGGAATGCGGGGTTGTGGGTTCCGTTCCCACCAGGGTGGTTATTTGAAAGGATTTTTCGGCTGCGACGGCCTCTACCCAGAACTGAGTTTGCTGCTAGCCCAGTCGAGTTCCATCCACTGCACTGATTCGTCTCTGAGAGTGTTGCTCCAATTTCCGGGCCAACGCTGGAGGTATCTGTATCTCTCGGGCTTGGTAAGCGCTGTGATGTGTAATGAAACTGTATATATATTTTCCTTTTCAGAAATGCTAAGTTTAAAACACTGGACGCCGCACCGCATGCTTAAAAGGCTCAGACGTTAATGCAGGACGTGCAAAATTGATAATAAAAGCTGGGCCAGCTGTCTTTAATTTCCCAGTTGCTTTTAAGAGTTAAGAAAACACCCCAAATCCATCCTAGTTACATAACATTAAAAGACAGGATTCTGTGTGAAGTCTGTCTTTGTTGTTCCTCATGCAAATCCGCAGTCTTCGTCTGATCTTCTCCAAATTTGCCATGCTGACTTATAGCTATTCTGGACAGTTCAAGAGGGAACCGCTTTTGTGCCAGAATGTCTCCCTAGTCGCATTCAAATGTGACCATAATTATGGAGAAGAATACGATGGCAGAATATGAAGCAAGTCAAACACTGCTCGCATTTATATGGACTAAAAGCACCGTGCTTATTGTCAGCCGGAGTGGCTCAGCTGGGAGAGCAGAAGGTTGAAAGATCTAAAATGTATGAAATAGGAGGGGACGAGGTGACAGGGGGTGGGGTAGGGGAGCAGGGGGGGAGGGCATGAGGGAGTAGGACGGTATAAGGTGGGTGAGGGGGGGGGGGGACAGGGAGGTGTAGGCTATAATAACATATTACATTGTAAAAAAAAAAAAAGAAGAAAGAATGGGTTGTAAAAGTGTGCGGTTGTCGAAAGGAATGAATATTGGCTGTACACAAGAAGCAATGTGTTTCTATCGTGGAAGTCTTCTTTAGGCAAAAGTGACCAACAAAACCTGAGAAACATGACAGAAGACTCTCTCTCTCTCTCTCTCTCTCTCTCTCTCTCTCTCTCTCTCTCTCTCTCTCTCTCTCTCATATACGCCTCCTTGCTTATTTTTTTTATCCATGGAAATCATCATCATCAGCAGCAGCAGCAGCAGCAGCAGCAGCAGCAGCAGCAGTAGCGTCATCGTCATCTTCAACAATACACCAGCAGCAGCTCTCTCTCTCTCTCGTCATCTTCTCACCCTCTCTCTCTCTCTCTCTCTCTCTCTCTCTCTCTCTCTTAGTTTGACAGTCTGCCAATATCTCTTTAATTCTCTCGCTTCCACATCCAACCAGTGACTGCAGGGTGGACGCTCTGATCATCTTTAATTACCTTGCTCTAACCGTCCACTCTGAAATAACGAACAAACAGAGTAACTCTTTCTCCCACGACGAAATGAATTAACACGCCCATAACTCCTGCCGAATGAAGACACCTAACCGCCTACTAGCAGAAAAAATTCCGACACAGAGCATCCAGAACTAATAAGGAGACCTTCCCCTGAGTAGTGTAATGATGGGAGAAAGAGTGACCCTACTTTGTTCGGTTCTTTACTGTCTTACCATTCCCCTACCGCGTGTAACGTTGTACGTTCACTCTCCTTACTCCCTAATAATAATAATGATCATAATTATGGTATTTATAAGGCGCGAAATCTGGATGAAATCAACTCTAAGCGCACGCAAAAAAAAAAAAAGAAAAACACATCTGCACACACACACACACACACACACACACACACACACACACACACACACACACAGTGACTTGAAGAAAGGTGGCACTGTGTCTGTGTGCTGGTTCCAGCATTGCCATGAGGGAAGTGACGCCAGCCCTGCTCGCTCTGCTGTGCTTGCTGGGCCAGGCCACTGGACAGACCTTCTGCGGGGTGGACTCCCCCGACCCCACCCCAGGGCATCTGCGGCCACATGCTGCTGCGGGCCCATCGCACCCTGTGCTTTCTGCTGTCCGCCGACTACCCCAACATCTTCAGCCGCTCCATACACAAGCGGTCCTTGAAGAACATCGATGACTTCCCCTTGCAGACCTACGCCGAGATGGACTTGCAGAGAGGCCGTAAGACAGTTTCGTTTTATGTAGATTCGTGGATGTATTGAGTCACTTCTTTCTTTTACTCATTTCTTTCTTTCTTTCTTTCTTTTCTTTCTTTCTTCTTTCTCTTTCTATTCATCCATTCGTTTATTTATTTATTTGTCATGGTTTTTTTTTTTTTTTTGGGTTGGTTGGTTGTTTTTTTTGGGGGGAGCGATTTTGTTATTGTTTCGTCCTGTTTTAGTGTCACAGTCACCGTCTGTATTTATTCATTTATTTATTTGTTTTTATGTGTTTTAATTCATTTATTCATTCATTAATTTATTTATTTATTTATTTGGGGGGGGGGGGGGAGGAGGGCGATTTTGTTCGTGCTGTTTCGTCCTGATTTAGTGTCATACCTTACTACACAAGTGGTACCAGTTACCCGATATTCCTACCAGTTCCCTCCGTTATTCCTCTGGGGACCAAATTTTTCGAATTCCCCCCTCATATTGTAGAAATGAGCATAGTTCCAGGGCATTTCTGCCGCCATACTCTGGAAGTCACCACGTTTCCAACGACACCATGTGTTTCCTTCCTGGCTTTCAAGTCTGCGCTTGAAACTCTGTTCAGACGCCAGCTGCAGAATGCCGCATGAAGTACCACTGAATTGCTTGCTACCTGCTTTGTACGTGTGTGAATGAACTGTTCACCGTGTAGTACAATGTGTGTCTATGAATGCGAAATTGTGTGTGTGTGTGTGTGTGTGTGTGTGTGTGTGTGTGTGTGTGTGCGCGCGCGCGCGCGCGCGCGCGCGCGTGTGTACGCCTACAAATTTATGTATGTTATGTATCGCTGGGTTCATTTCTAGGTTGTTATTTTTAGATACTGTGGTTCATCAATGTATCACTGGGCTTATCTTCAGACCCCGTTTCAAAGGCCTCGGAGCTCGTCTAGAGCTCCTTATCACAAGTTTCATGTGGCTTAAATTTTTGCCTGTTTGAAAACCTGGGTGTCATCCCGTTCACTTATCATAAGCTAATTCCTGGGTTCATCATTGAAAATCGTGGACCTCCTTTGGGGCTGCTGATCGCTGTGTTCATATCTGGCTTCTTCTTGAAAGGCCTTGGGATTCATCTAAGGTTACTTACCGCTAAGTTCATTTCAGGTTTTTTTTAATTTTCAAAAACCTCGAGATTCATTATCACTGGATTCGTTTTGAGGTTCTTTTTTAAACCTCAAGGTTTACCCATCTAACTTCTTATTGGGGCTTCACGCTCGGGTTCTTGTGATTTTCCCCCGACTCTGACAAGCACGTTGGTCACTGGTTTCATTCCATGGCATCATCTTGTGTCTTTTCACCCCAGACTCCGACAAGCACGTTGGTCACTGGTT
The DNA here is from genome assembly GCA_016801955.1 of Conus betulinus. Classification (NCBI taxonomy): domain Eukaryota; kingdom Metazoa; phylum Mollusca; class Gastropoda; order Neogastropoda; family Conidae; genus Conus; species Conus betulinus. The sequence goes on along the minus strand of JADBJO010000052.1, from coordinate 257,374 downwards.
TCATTCCAATGTATCTTCTCGTGTTTTTTCCCCCCAGACTCTCAAGACCAGCCCACAGGGACCTCCCCGAACACGGAGACCATGCGCAAGCTGTTCGTGTCGCTCTTCCCCCGTGTGCAGACCCTCCTCCCCGACGTGGGCAACTCCGTCCTGACCCAAGGCGGCCCGGGGTCCAAAGGGCCCAGCGGGGACCACCTGCAGGCCAAGCGAGCCGGCGACGACCTGTTGCCGCACGTGCAGAAGCGGGGCATGGTGTGTGACTGTTGCTACAACGTCTGCCAGCCCAGCACCCTGGCCCAGTACTGCCCCTGAGGCATCTCCTGTCCCGGCGGACCTCACAGGGCCTGTGGAGAAGAAGACGTGGGAGAAGAGGAGGGGGATGTCGAAGGGAGAGGCACCCAGTCCTTAAGCCTGTTACTAACAGATGCAGCTTGCTGCGTGTCAAAGCTCCAGTCGACTTTGATTGGCTACCTTACGCCCTGGTAGTGGGGGGAAAAGGAAGGAAGGGGGTTAGGTTTTCCTTTTATTTCCACCTTTTCTCTTTGATTTTGTTGTTGCTATTATTCGAAGCATATACAGTGGTCGAGGTTGCAGTTCCTCTGTGACTGGTTCAGCAGGCTTAGTGTACCAATCCGAAAATGACTGCACTTTGACACGCTTACATGGCCCGTTTGTTGGTATCGTGCTTGAGGCTGTGTCGGCCCTAGCAGGCCAGTTCTCCCGGTTCGTTGTTTTCTTTTTTGTTTTGTTTTAAAGGTTTCTAAAAGAAGTTCTGTTCTACTCTTCGACATGATCTTTAAATCGCCCCTTTTACAAAGGCACGGAAGGCGAAACGTCAGTATTTCTGCTTGTCTGCTTACAATTCTACATGTATGTTGTTTTGGTACTGTTAGGATTTCCACGTGTCTGTTGTTCACAGTGTCCGTCTTGGCAAAGCTTTATCTAGACCCATGTCCAGTCATTTTCTGAAAGTAATGATTTCAAGAATTAAAAACACATGCGGGATCCTTTTACACTGAATGATGAATGGGTCATCTTAACTTTGTGTCTGAATGTAATTGTGAACTTGCAAATGGCATTCTGTTTTGTCATGCATTTTTTTTTTGTTAATCAATGCGGCACACTCCATAGGCAAAAAATAAAGGGCAAATGTCTACGTGATGTGCTTGCTTTTCATCAGAATCTGCCGTGGTTTCTTACTGGGTTTTTTTTTTTTTTTTTTTTTTTTTTATTCGTTTACGTATCATTTCGAACGTATCCCTGCCACGAGAGTATCTCAACACATCTAATTTACGATATCATCATCAAGAAACTACATGTGACAGGTACAGTAAACGAAAAAAAAAAAATAGTGTGTCGCAAAACGTCATCAAAATGTGTGCATGGTTATGTGACGCTGCATGGAAAGTAGCATGGGTGCCGGTCCTGTACATTTTGAAAGATACACGCGTTGGCATTTTTTTTTAAATAACCTACCGTCAGACAAACTGGGCAAACTGAGGAATGGGTTGGTGACGTCATGTTCAAGTAAAGAGGATAATATATTGTAGGGATCTTGCATAGTTCCAACTCGGATATATGTTAAGAAGAGCAAGACTTCGTGGTATTGCAGAAAAATAACGGTTCTCTGTCCAGAAGAAACCGATGTCCAGGAGCTGCGCAGTAACACAAAAGAATCACAGAGTGAAAAAGAATCACACGAGTGAAAAGAAATCACAGAGTGAAAAGGAATCACAGAGTGAAAAGGAAAAAGAGTGAAAAAAGGAATCACAGAGTGAAAAAAAATCACAACTCAGCAGCAGAACAGAAACACAGAAAGTATACGCCATATTTCATCCGAAAGTTGCGATTGTTAATCAAAAACCACGAAACCACAATTTTGCATATTCGAAGAAGACAAGCAGCCATACAAAAAAAAATGTGTTCGCTAAATACGTGTAAACAAAGTTTTAATACAAACATGTGATGTATGTTAGTGTGCAAATAAATGTTTATGGGTTGATTACACGCTTTTACCCTCTAGATAACATTCTAAGTCCCTGTCTTTTCATCATTAAGCTCCTTCATTTTCATATGTAATCCTTTTCCTATCCTTACACTCTTCAGAGCTCCGTACATTTATGTCGGGAACGGGCTAGAGAATAGGGGGAGAGGGGGAGGAAAAAGGGGGGGGGGGGGGGGCAGGGCATATTCTGACAAAAGTTTTTAGAGTATTTATGTTCTTGTCTCGACAAGCCTCCTTACACATCAGTCTGCTACCACCTTCGCCCACGATGATAATATTACGACGCTTTTGACCTGTGACGTTACAACATTTGCTGCTAGACAGAAGATCTCTTAGTCTTTGTAATATTTCAGGTGACCATTCACCAGG
>JADBJO010000052.1:227500-245000 GCA_016801955.1 Conus betulinus | reverse complement strand
TGGAGAATTGCTGATTCATGGGCAGAGTGGTTAGCGCCGAAGAGTCTGGAAGTGCTCCACCCAGCAGCTTGTCTGTGAGAGGCACCTTGTACGTGAGAAACACCTGGCCTCGTGAGCTATACAGAGAACTCTCGACCTGATATATAGGACCGTACACCACCTTTAAGACTTATTCCCTGAAGCCACTGGTGTCTGTGTACAAATAAGTTTTCTCTGAGCAATTGATCCACCACTCATTCTGGATTTCTCGAAGCTTGCTCAGGAGGTTTCTACATTGTTGACAGAAGGCAGTTTTCTTCTCAGGGCAAGACGGCTGAGCCTAGTGAATGTGAAGAGCGGATCTCTTCTTCGCCAGCAATTCTTGAATGTCCTCGTTGGTTTGTTTCAACCAGTCTTTGTTCCTCCTTGAAGTGGAGCCAAGGTTTTCCTCAGATGTGTGCAGCAGAATGGCAGTTTTAGGTTGTTCCAAAACCGTTTCAGGAGAGGGATCCATGGAGTGTGTTGTAACTTCAAGCCTCCACTGTAGGCCTGCCCATGAGTCAGTTTTCATGTCAGCTGACTCGAGCTGACTGGAATCTATCCACCTTCAGCTTTTTCCTGGGGGCTCCTCTTTTCTTTAATATGGGTCTGAAGTGGAGTTTGAGTTTGTATTGAACGAGGCGATGGTCGGTGTGGCATTCTGCACTGGGCATCATTTTGGGTGTGCAAGACGTCTTTCGGGGTCACGCTGGCGCACTAGTTTGTAATCAGTGAGGTGCCAACGTTTGGACTCAGGATGCGTCCGGGGTGTCTTCAGACAATTTCTGCTGCTGGAGGATGGCGTTCTTGATGACGAGTTGTTGCTCCATACAGAACCAATGCAGCAAGTGTCCATTGTTGTTGCAATTTCGAACGCCGTGCTTTCCATGTACTCCATTCCAGGCTTCTGAATCTGGGCTCACTCTGGCGCTGAGTCGCCAAGGCTTATGACCTTGTCGTCTGCAGGGGTGCTTGGTAGACTGCACAGATCAGAGCAGATTTGTCCTTTGCTACAAGATCTGCTTGAAGGGTAGAGGAGTACACACTGAAGAGCGTGACATATTGCTGGTTTCTCAGTGGGAGGTGCATAGTGATGATGGGGTCACAATGACCTGTCAGCAGGTTTTCAAAGCATGGAAGCAGTAGAGTTTCTAAATGATGAAACCTACATCTGAAAGACGTCTGTCTGTTGCTGGTTTGCCTGACCAGTAGAGGCTGTATTCCCGTTGTGTTCTTGGATGCCTGCCTACCTTGCGCTGAAGAGTGAAGAGATCTAAGCTAAGTACCAAATTCGTTCATTTTCGTTGTCCTATTTGTTTGTGTCTTGCCTGAAGAAGACCTATGAGGCCGAAACGTGTCGTGTTTTGTCTTGTGACTCGTTTGTCCACGTTTCTCTTGGCAGTTCGCTACCATTTATTTGAGACTTTTTGAGTTGACGTCAACGTGGTGACAGCCCTGATATGGCCCTTGGCGGGCCGCTGGACTATAGGCAACATTACCTCTTACCTCTTACCCCATGATGAAAGAATTACAGGCTCCTGACTCAAAACGAATCTTGTTTACCACATCAAATCGCCTAGCAGCAGCGACAACACAGAGCACACAGAACAAACATGGGGGCATACTTCTTTTTGTTCTGTGTGCTGTGTGTTTTGAGTGACGGACCTGTGACGACTATTTCATCACAGGATCAAGAGTCACCCTGCTTGTTTGTTGTTTCCCTTTGACTGTTCCCTGCCTCCTTGAAGGTGTTCTTTCACACTGTTGATGGGACTGAAGTCTCGTCATGACTCTTAAAGATTGCCATTAACTGAACACAAGATGCAAAGCATATGTACGTACTCCCAAGTAGTAGTAGAACAAAAAGAAAAAAATATACGTATATAAATCAGTCACTACAGCACTTTCGGTGGTAGAAATTTTGTATGTAAGAAAAAAAAACTGCTCTCCCTGGCGGGGAAATGAAATCGGGTCTCCCGCGCAACAAGCTGGGACACTATCCACTATACTACCGAGGCGCTTGCAAACTTTGGTCACACTTAAACTTATAACCCGTTATTGCTTGAACTGTACATCATTTAGTTATCATGTATAGCCGTTAGTAATGGCCATTCTGGTAAAATGTAATATCGGGCATTATCCGTGACCCATAATAAACATATCTACAAAAATTTTCAGAAAGATCGGTCCAGCAGTTTTGTCTGGAGCGAGTGGAACACATTTTGACCACGGACAGACAGACACACAGACAGTCAAGTAGAACATCCACTGGTTTGGGACCTTAGAGTCACGTAGACCTTGAGGTTTGTCCGTTTGTTTATGAATTTCTTCTTATGAAGTGTCCTCGGTGTGTACATTTCGCGCCTGCAACTTCAGACATCAAAAGCACACCGCCGTGGACGGGAGACGAAGTCACAGCAAAATGTTTCAGTACAGTTCATGTTATGTGAACACTCTAATTACCAAAGGCAGCAATCAATCTCCAGAAGCGTTCGCCTACATATGAGCCATGACTGGGATTCGAACCCATGCCCTTCTGGACATGCTCATTTCCACTTAATGACTCGCGCACTAACCACTGAGCCACAGGGACACCTGATATTTGTAGGAAAGTTAAGCCTTATGAAGTTCACTTTTGTTCCTCCTTGACCAGATCCAACTTGAACACTCTCTGCTGCTTCTGCCATTGCTTTCAGGGCTTTGGTTTTTTTTTCCCTCCCTGCAACTGAGAGCTGTTTCATGAGGCTGTATGCAGACGTTCCCACAAACCCCCTAGCTCCAATTTCTGCAGTGAGGACTTTGACCTGATAGCCTTCTCTCCTCAGGCTGTTTGCCAGATCAGCATACTTTTCAGTCTTGTAGATCTGAGCTGCCTCCATTCTGTTCTCATATGGCACCGTGAGCTCGATCATGATCAGCTGCTTGGTTGACTGAGAGTGTAATACTATGTCTGGTCTCATGCCACTCTTGCTGATAATCTCTGGGTGACTATTCCATTCTGGGAGGTCTGCTGTGCACTCCCAGTCATCTGCCCCGTCCAGCAGACTCTGCCTGCATGTTCCGAGTGGCACTGTTGTTCTTGGCCATGATTCGCTGCCTCCTGCCGTGAAGAATGTTGCGGGTGCTTTTGAGTCCTGATTTTCCCTTTTGTGGTGTTGTACTAGCCCAGACTACTTGTACAATCTCTTTGAGCACTTGGTTGTGCCTCCATGTGTACCTTCCTTGAGCCAGGGCTACTTTACATGAGCTTAGGACATGCTCCACTGTTTGTTTTTCATGGCAAAGGGGGCATGAAGGATCGTCTGTTTTTTTTCCCCACTTCACCAGGTTTGCATTTGAAGGCAGAAGGTCATATGCAGATCTGAGAATGAAGCTGATCCTGAGAGGGGCCATGTGCCAAATGTCATTCCAAGTGAGACTTCTTTGGAGTGCATTCTCCACGTTGTCCATTGCCCTTGCTGGCTCTGCTGGACTGCTTTTTGGAGTCTTTGTTGGTCTTCTTCTTTTTCTCATCTCCTGAATCATCATGTCTCTTTTGGCTTTTCCTTTGGCCTTTGACCACCATTCAGTTTTGGTCACCCCCAGTCCTTGTCTGTTGGTCTGTGTGTGTCCTGTTATTTCTCTGATCTTGAGACTTTCTTTTGCAGAATCCATCGCCTCTTGAACTTTCCATTTTCTGCCTGTCTTCAGCTGGGGCTTGATTGCTTCAACCACCTTGTCTCCTGAGTCCTCCAGCATGCTTTGAAGTCTGATCTTCCCTGCTTTATATTCCTCCAGGATGGATTTCAGTGGTAGTTTCAGCTTTGCTTGGCGACAGTATAGCGCTATGTCAGTCAGACAGGGTGGGACACCAAAGCCATTTCCTTGTGAACTTGTTGATTTTGGATTCCATTGCCTCCACTGCTGGTGCAGATGTCGTATATCATCAGAGGCCATAGGAGCTTTGGTATCAGCATGAACTGCAGACACCAGACCTTGTATTTGCCAGGGAGCCCACACTGGTCAATGGTCTCCAAGCCTTCTTCCGACATCTGTTTTGGTTTCTTTTTTCTTCGTGTGTTCTTTCAGCAGTATCATCATACCATCTTCCAAGGCTCTTGACTGGCTCTTCTGTACTGTTGTTGTGGTGGATGGTTGGGTTGGCAACACTGAAGACCACAGATTCGGCCACTTTTTCCTTTCCTCAGTGAGAGACTCCGTGATTTCTTTGGCTTGAACTTCATTCTGGATGAGGCAACTATGTCGTCCAGCCTCTCCAGCACGTGACGTGTCTCGTCTTCTCTGGATGAAATCACTGTAGTGTCATCCATGAAGGCCTTGAGAGGGGGCATCTTGTATCCATCGCCAAGGTCTGTTTGTCTTGCGTTGCTTGTTGCTGCTTTCAAGATGACTTCCATTGCCAACACGAACAGTATTGGGGAAATGGCACAGCCCATTGCAATGCCCACTTCCAAGTTGATCCAATCTGTTGTGTACTCTCCTTGGTAGAGAACCGCATTGAGAAGCCATTGAAGTACTTCTTGAGCATGTCGCGGATGTTCTTTGGCACATGGTACATCTTAAGAGCCAACTGTATCATCTCATGGGGTACAGATCCATATGCGTTTGCCAGGTCGAGCCACACTACGTCCAGGTCTCTCTTTTTCTGTTTTTGCTCTTTGGATTGCGTCCCAGATCATTGTGGCGTGTTCTACACAGCCAGCCACGCCTGGAATGCCACCTTTCTGGACTGACACATCCAAGTACTTGTTTTCCATGAGTACTTGGTCAGCCTTGCTGCCATGACAGAGAAGAAGATTTTCCCTTCGACGTTCAGTAGTGATATTGGCCTGAACTGGCTGATGTCACTTGAGTTTTGCTCTTTGGGGATGTACACACCATCTGCCGTCATCCACTGGCCGCTGATCTTCTGATTTCTCCAAGCTGATCGCAGCAGCCTGTGGAGCCACTCCAGCACCTTGGGACATTTCTTGTACAGCTGGTAAGGTATTCCGTTTGGCCCTGGTGATGATTTGGCTCTGGCTTTGTCGTCGACCACCTTCTTGATTTCCGCAACGTTGGAGGCTTGTCATTGAACTGTTCCTCAGGGTTGGTTGGCCACACCAGACCTTGAATGTCGAGTGGTGCTTTGCTCTGAGTCAGAGTAGTGTTTTTTTTCTCAGAGATGCTGCTCAAGAACTCCTTTGTCCACACTTAGGGTCCCAGATTTTGGCTGCTCGAACAGAGAGTTGGCAAACTGGAAGGGGTCTCTGAAGAAACGCTCTTGTGTCTTCTTCTTTTTTTTTTTTCTTTCCTCTTCCTCGCAGATTCCGCTTTGCTGAGGGCGCTGTGTTTTGCTTTCAGGTCTTCCCAGAGTTTTTCCAAGCCTTGTTTTTCAGCTGGCAGAGCAGTCTTCATTTTGCTTCTTGAGGTTTTTTTTTGGACCCTGATCTTGTCCATCTCTTCTTGGCGTCTGGATTTCTTTGGAGGTGTTTTCTCTTTTGGGTAGTTTTGCTCCATAGGCGTCTCTACTACATGTGGCATACACAATGTCCCCATATGTGGCTAGTTTGTGTGTTCCAGGGCTTTTCCCTATCAGTGCATCGAGTCTTTGGACGATTTTTGCATCCAGTTTCTCCCAATCTTCAGTCTCGTTTGCTCGTGGCAGGTTGAGTTTCAGGCGCCTGGCATCGAGGGCCTGTGCAAATTCCTCATCCGAACCAACAGCGTGGATGTCCTACGTCTTATCTGCTGATGCAGTGCGCTGCTGCTGCTCATTCAGATGAGTCTTCACACACATCCCATCTTTGTTCGCCCTCTTTTCTTTCCCATCATTCCAGTCCCGATCCTGACTCTCATCATCAGCGTCTTCCCCACCTTCCATGAATCATTGTGCATAATGTTTAAAAACGTCGAACCAGAACTCAAATGGACATCCGTTCACTGAAGTGTTTGCCTAACTTCCTCCACAAGCATTCACACAGTCACATTCAAGTGTACGACACTGGGAAAAGTATGAAGTAATATCTTTTTATAACGACATTTGGAGCCGACGTTCTTCTATCTGGGAATCTTTTTTTAATAGAAAATCGAAGGAAAAGTGTGTGTGTGTGTGTGTGTGTGTGTGTGTGTGTGTGTGTGTGTGTGTGTGTGTGTGTGTGTGTAGACACACACGCGTGCGCGCGCGCAAGCACACACACATGCACGCACGCACGCACATAAAAAGATAAACAAATAGAGATACACACATACATACAAACATACATACATACATACATGCATTCATACATACATACATACAAGCGAAAGCGAGAGAGAGAGGCAAAGAGAGAGGGAGAGACAGACAGACAGACAGAAAAACAGAGACAGTGGTAGACAGACAGACAGACAGAGCAACCGAATTGTACACAAAGCAATTGGATATGTCACTAAGTTATGTAGTATAATACAGCACAACACACCATACTCAAATGCAAAAAACAATTCAAGTACAGTTTCGCGGACAGTGTACAAACCCCTTTAGCTCTGTCGCGCTCAACACCCTCCACCACCCTCCCCCTTTCATTGCCGCCAGTGTGCAGGGATGAAGCCGACCACCTGTGCACGCTGCGACAGGTGATGCACGTGCTTCACTACACGTCAGTAATCTCATTATACAAACTGTGTTCTACGCGGTATGCCCTCTAGCCTACGTGTACAGACAATTCCCTGTTTTGAGAACGAGCCTTGAAAAGCCAGGTAGAAAAGGGAACTCCTTGAGTCATCAACAAGACATCCAGCCTGACAAATTGGTGTTTGGAGTTTTGCTGAAATAAAAACAATCTAGTGCTTACCGCCAAGTCCAGTGATACTGGTCAGTTTCAAAGTGAAGTGACCGCAGGTGGAAACTGAAACAAACTTAAAAGAAAAATTCCGAATGAAAGAGACAAACAAATGTTTTGTCTTGTAGTTTATTTTTTTTGTCATTTTGTTCGGCGGAATAAAGAAAAATTACCATTCCCACAGATCAAAAGAGACAAACAAATGTTTTGTCTTGTAGTTTATTTTTGTCAATTTTGTTCGGCGGAATAAAGAAAAATTACTATTCCGCAGATCAAAAGAGACAAACAAAGTTTTTGTCTTGTAGTTTGTCTCTCTTGTTCAGAGAGGAATACAGAAAAATTATCATTCTGCCAATCAAAAGAGACAAACAGATCCTTTATCTTGTATTTGGTTTGTCTCTTTGTCTCATTCGCTGGGCGGAAAAGCTTTTTTTTTTTTTTAACTTCAGTGACATCAGTGCTTCCTCGTCGAGTTTCATACACAGTTGCAACACTGTCAGTTTCAACAGACAAGCGAATCACTTCGTCCCCACTCCTGTAACAACAGATAGGCTCATAGGTTGACTGGCTGATCTGATTGAGATATGTAATATGCATGCACACACGCACGCACACACACACACACACACACACACACACACACACACACACACACACAAGCCCGCACACACACACACACACACACACACACACACACACACACACACACACACACATTTCATATACAGACACATATACACACAACACATAGGAGAAAGCGTGCGCGAACACACACACACACACACACACACACACACACACACACACACACACATACGCTCACATGCATGAACACATGTAAGCATACGCAAACACACCCGCATTTTATATACAGATACATATACACACAAATACATACAAAGAAGCACGTGCGCGCGCATGCGCACCACCACACACCCACACACACACACACTGGATGCCAAATGGTAAGGTGAACACTTTTTCATCTGCGTGATACCAGATGTTTCTAAGCCTATTTAAGTCAGCTTTTTCTTTCTAGTTTGCTTGCGTGGGTGAACGAAGTTGATGAAGCTTAAGGGGATTGACAAGAATCATTTTCGACAGCTGGAGGTAGAGGTAGGGGAAGAGAGGGGGCAGCTTTGCCTTGGTTCAGTCTTATTGTATTAGGGTTAACACCGGTAGCTTTGCCTTGATTCAGTCTTATTGTATTGTGGTTAACACCGGTAGCTTTGCCTTGGTGGAGACTTATTGTATTGTGGTTAACACCGGTAGCTTTTGCCTTGGTTCAGTCTTATTGTATTGTGGTTAACACCGGTAGCTTTGCCTTGGTTGAGACTTATTGTATTGTGGTTAACACCGGTAGCTTTGCCTTGGTTAGGACTTATTGTATTGGGGTTAACACCGAATGTGAAAAAATGGAAGAGGAGAGAGGCAGAGGGGAGAGGAAGGTGAGGTGACAGGGATGGAATGTGGAAGGCATTCGACTATATTTTTTTTTTAGTTTCAAAGTGAGGTGACTGACTGCAGGCAAAAACTGAATCAAACTTCGAAGAAAATGACTACTACTCCACCACACACACAAAAGAGGCAAACAAATAACAAGGCAGAACACAACGCGTTTCGACCTCTTTCAATCTTCTTCAGGAGAAGACAAACAGCACTCAAGACAATTTTTTTTAATGTATGTCATGAATTCGCCAACTATGAACAAACGAATCACAAGACAAAACGCGACGCGTTTCGATCTCTTTTAAATTTTTTCTGTCAAGATAAGTGATTGCTCATTCTTCATTTTCGTTGTCAAAGTGGTGTTTGTCGTGCCTGAAGAAGACCTAAGACGTCGAAACGCGTCGTGTTTTGTCTTGTGATTCGTTTGTTCATGTTTGGCGGATTTATTGCTGACATTTTTCAAGATGTGTTTAGATTTCCGCACACAGTCACCTCACTGTGCAACTACCATTCAAGACGATGAAAAAAAAAAAATGAACAATCAATTCTCTCCTCAAATTGGGCGCAAAGTGGAGATGGAATTTTTCATGGATGAACAGAGTCACAACTCACATGATGAGCTCTTTCAAACAAATCAGTCAGAACTAGACTATTTGTTATTCAGTTTCTTTTGAGCTTGCTCTGTCTGTGTGTGTGTGTGTGTGTGTGTGTGTGTGTGTGTGTTTTCTCAACCGTTTGTTAGGGATACAGTGTTTGAATGCTTGAAATGCGAGGTGTAAAGTGTTTTTGCACCTACACTTTCAGAGGTTTGCCCACTTAGCGCTATTTCCTCTCAACGCCATGCTTTCTTAGCACGTGCATACTCATACACTCATACGCGCAGAACTTCCACGACCGTGTGCGTTTCAAAGAAGCCTGGGGTCTGGTGGATCATGTTCGGAATGGTGCTTCGTTGATCACCAGGTGCAGAAGGTCACGTGGTGTCCTGTGCGAGAAAAGCACATGGCTGTTGGCCTTTCAGTTTCAGTTTCAGTTTCATCGAGGAGGTGTTACTGCGTGTGGACTGCTCTATATACGCTACACCACATCCGCAAAGTATCAAGACCACATTGCCCATGGTTTAAAGCTGATGGACAAATGAATCAATGACTAAGATGAGGGGAAATTTAAGAAGAGGGTCTCGTGGCTAAGACTTAGCAGATGTCTGACCTAAACATTACCTCAAAGCGCTGGTCAGATGTTCGGTACTTACCACCAACCACTGGCTGTGCCATTGTTGTCCTGGTGAGCCGGGTAAGGGGGGGGGGATCAAGTGGCGTCTGGTCCTGTAGACGATCCTTTCTCTGAGGACCATTGCTTGGATACCGGGGGCTCCAACAACAGGGATCGTGTTTGGTATTTCTCTCTCAGTACATGGAGTTGACAGGATCCTGTCAGTAGGTCTGTCTTAGTAGGAATCGACCAAGCCCAGTTCCATGTGGATGTCTGGGTTGGAGTTCCAGAGTGCAGCCCAGATGTTCTTCCTTCTGGGACCAGGGGGTTCTGTCAGATGGTCTCTTCTGTTGTCAACTGGTGGAGAGGGAGAACATTCTCCAGCGAAGCGCACTTCCAGTTCCGACTCGGCTGGGAACCGAGCGCTTATGCGCGCTGTGCCCGTGCGTCACTACACTTCCCCTAACTTCATGGTGAAGGCCTTCCGCCCAGTGACGGCCTCCTCGTTTGAGTCATGTCCGGTTGCTGTCCGTTTTTTAGGTCCTTGATCCCATGACAGTGAGCTAGCACCTGGCGCGCACAGCAAACCGACATGTGCTCCTCTTCCAATATGTTTGAGCCACCCAAGCTTTTGTTTTGCTGGCATGAGTTCAAAGCAAGGTACAGACATGATCTGTCAAGCTGGCTTCCTTCAGCACCTGCCGCATACGTAGAATTTGAGGTGTGCGAGATCCCCCTCTGCCGGGCACATGCCAAGGGAGATACCTGGTCCGCATGACTGGATTCTTTGACCTTCGCCACATTTTCCACCGCGCCTGTATCCCCTCCTCCACGAGAGTCTGGACCGTGAGGTTTCTTCCAAAGCGAGGCGACTGAAGGCGGAAATTGAAGCAAGCTTTGTTTTAAAAAGAAAGATATTACTTCCGCAGACAAAAAAGACAAACAGATAACAGGACAAAATACGATGCATTTCGACTACTTGGGTCTTCTTCAGGCAAAAACACACAACATTTAGGACAATGAAAACGACGAACGAGCTACCACCTATCTTCTCATTTTCGGCGCAAAATGGGTGTTTTCATTGTCTTAAATGTTGTATGTTTTTGCCTGAAGAAGACCCAAGAGATCGCAGAGCATCGTGTTTTGTCCTGCAATCTTTTTGTCTGTTTTGTCTGCGGAAATAACATCTTTCCTTTTCCAAAAAAAAAATGGTCAGGTTTCTGTCCATCAGGCGTGGGGCTCTGTTCACAGCCTGAGTGAACTCGCCCCATCATTCTGCCGCTCTCTTTGCTGTGTCGGTATTCCACGCAAAATAAATCTTCATGTCGGATGTCCGCGACGAACAATGCGAGGGCTGACTGCCAGAACCCAATATCTCATACACATATGTATGAGAGAGATACTGGGTTCTGGCAGTCAGCCTTCGATTATGGACAAGGGAGTCAATGCATCATAATTCTGGACAGCGCATCTGTATTTCCATGTTTTCATCCCACCAGATGCTTCACCATCACCGAAAATTGTGACAGGTTTTCCATCCATCGGGACAACTATCACTCATTATCAGTTTGAGAGATTCCACAAATCGCTTGCATGGAAACAGTTCACTCCAAGGGAAAGCGAGAACAAACCAGAAAGATTAAATTAATAATTTAGAAAGAAGCATAAAGAAAAGAGCAACAGAGACGTTACATCTGGAGCACACAAAAAAAAAATCGTGCAACAAAGGACAAGAAGCATAAAGAAAAGAGCAACAAAGACGTTACATCTGGAGCACACACAAAAAATCGTGCAACAAAGGACAGGGAGCGAAAGAAAAGTTGTTTGGGGCACAGTTACAGGGGCAAACAAAATGTGTTATTCGGGAAACAGGATAAGGGACAATCGTTTTAACCAGGGATATTTGCCAAGCACCAGGTGGTGTGTTCGTACATGCAGCAGTAGTCGTCGTGGTTTGGAGAGACGGATAGGGGGGTGTGTAGTAGCTGTTCTTCTTCTTCCCGAGTCATCCTCTGAACATTCATATCACACAATCAAAGGCGCTCGCAGTCACACACACACGCGCGCACGAACGCACGCACGCAAGCACGCACGCGCACGCGCGCGCAAGCACGCGCGCACGCACGCACACGCACACACGCACGCACGCACGCAGACATATATATATATATTTTTATATATATATATATATATATATATGCACACATGCGCGCGCGTACATGCGCTTTCTCCTATGCGCACACACAAGCACATGCGCACATACACATCCACACGCGTGCGCACATACACGCACACACATGAACGCGCACGCGCATGCACATACACACATGCGTATACAACCACATACAAGGGCACACACATACACACACACACATATATATACATATATATATATATATATATATATATATATATATATATATATATGCATACATATGCAGATACGTGCGTATGCTCACACAAGCCCACAAATCACACACACCCATATGCATGCACTTCTGCTCTAGCACACACACACACACACACACACACACACACACACACACACACACACACACACACACACACACACACACACATACGCATACACGCACATCATGCACACACACATGCGCTCACACACACACACATGGGCCCGTGCCCACACATCCATACACTTACGTACGCACATTCACTGCACACGCTTGAAACTGAAACTGGCGTCTGCACACAGGCCCGCAAAGCCAACGCGCTCCTTTCCGCAAACAGATTATGGCCAACAGCTTGATCAGAGCAAGTCCTAATACCTCCTCGTCAGCACAAGGACAGAGACCTAGAGAGTGGCGCCGTCCTACATCGTCTGTCAGCCTGTTCACATCTTCACTGCTCTCCGAGCTCGTCCAGGTTGGTGCTGTGTTGTCTGTTATTCCATGTCAGTGCGATCTGTCTGTCTGTCTCTGTCTCTCTGTTTCTGTCTATCTGTCTGTCTCTGTCTCTGTCTTTCTCTCTCTCTCTCTCTCTCTCTCTCTCTCTCTCTCTCTCTCTCTCTCTCTCTCTCTCTCTCTCTCTCTCTCTCTCTGTGTGTGTGTGGGTGTGTGTGTGTGGGGGAGAGGGGTGGGAGCTACCTTCTCTGTGTTTTCGCCCATGGTCCTTCTTTCCCCTTTTTTCTTGTCATTCTTTTTCATTTGTCCCCTGTTCATTATTTGTTGTTGCTTTCGTGGGAACTTCGTTTAATTTTTCGCGATTTTTCGCTTGTTTTCCCTTCAAAGCTAAACACCACATTCATATACACACAGTGTCATTCATTGCTCAAGGGCATTTTTTTTTAAAAGACCTTTTTCACAGGAACCGTTACTGTTCCATTTCTTGTCGGTCGTCTTTTTTAATGCCTCACTGCCGGATTTTGTTGATTTTGATTTTCCTCTTGATCTCGCTTCCCTTTCTTCCACCAGAGTTCAGTTTAGCCACTCGTAATATTTGTGAGTACGTGTGCTTATAATTGTGTGAACACTGGTCCAAATATATTATGTATGCGTGCACCTGTACGTGACTGTACACGTGAGTGAGCATATGCGTAAGTAATTTTACGGGTTTGTTCATGCTTTAGCTATCAGCCTTTCTGAATTGAAAGAGAGACGTACAGTGTGTGAAGAATGGAACATGATTTTGTACACAAGAAAGACTTTTTCAAAAGCGAAATAAAAAGATCGTTAGCGTGATTTAAAATGCATGCATACGGAAAGGGAGACATACTACACCTGCGTTTAGAATGAATCACGAAGTCTTGTCTCTTAGTCAAATACGACCTCGAAAGGGACAGTTGATTTCGTTTTCTTGAATATACTTACGCATACTTTCCTCGCTGGTAATACCTGTGCGTGAAAAAATTAGGCCTACGTTTCTTTTTGCAAGTCCGAGTTTTGTACAAGGCAAAATGTATACTCTCTGTTCACAATACAAAAGTTTCGCATGTCTCTCTTCACAATACCCCTAGTTTCCGCATGTAACCACGGACAACAATTCCATTCCAGTGTTTCCAAACATTTCGTAGAGGAGCTCATTCATGGCAGAAGTGTTCCCAGGCATCACGAATGTTAAAACGTGGTGCCAGGGTTTCTTTGTGTGTCTAATACTGTCCCATCTTTTGACCAATATGTTTGTTGGATAAAGATGATGAAGAACTTCAGCTCACGTAGACGCGCTTCGTTTATGGCTTTTCTTAGTACCAACCAAGTGTATTTGTTTACAGCAAATATCCAATTTTCTTCTAAACCCTGACTAGATATGCTGTCACTTGCTCGATGTTATTTCAAACTTTTAGATGTTGCTCATATGATTAGGTTTCTTCAACCAAAGGCTAGTTAAATGATGGGCTTTAGGCCCATGAATTTCAGTAGCTGTGCTGTTTCGAACTTTACTTGCTAATAGTTCAATCGCTAAGAGAGAGAGAGAGAGAGAGAGAGAGAGAGAGAGAGAGAGACGAGTAACGGTAACGATAATTTCCATGAACTGCTGCTGTTTTGATCCTCGCTTAACCGCCGCCATTCTGGTGTTACAGAACAGTGTCTGCGTTGATTGAAACGTGACACCTGCATCCGTTCTGTGATGTCTGTCACTCTATGTCAGTTCTGTACTCTATGTCACTCCAGTCAGTGCTGTGATGTCTGTCACTTCATGTCAGTTCTGTATTGTCTGTCACTCCATGTGAGTGCTGTATTGTCTGTCACTCATGTCAGTGCTGTATTGTCTGTCACTTCATGTCAGTGCTGTATTGTCTGTCACTTCATGTTAGTGCTGTATTGTCTGTCACTTCATGTCAGTATTGTCTGTCACTTCATGTCAGTGTTGTGATTTCTGTCACTTCATGTCAGTGCTGTATTGTATGTCACTTCATGTCAGTGCTGTATGTCTGTCACTTCATGTCAGTGCTGTATTGTCTGTCACTTCATGTCAGTGCTGTATTGTCTGTCACTTCATGTCAGTGCTGTATTGTCTGTCACTTTCATGTCAGTGCTGTATTGTCTGTCACTTCATGTCAGTGCTGTATTGTCTGTCACTTCATGTCAGTGCTGTATTGTCTGTCACTTCATGTCAGTGCTGTATTGTCTGTCACTTCATGTCAGTGCTGTATTGCCTGTCACTTCATGTCAGTGCTGTATTGTCTGTCACTTCATGTCAGTGCTGTATTGTATGTCACTTCATGTCAGTACTGTGTTCTCTGTCACTTCGTGTCAGTGCTGTATTGTATGTCACTTCATGTGAGTGCTGTATTGTCTGTCACTTCATGTGAGTGCTGTATTGTCTGTCACTCCATGTTATTGCTTTCTTGTCAATCTGTCAGTGTCAGTGCTGTATTTTCTGTCATTTCATTTCTACTACTGTTTGGTCACTCACTTCAGCCACACCAAAACTGTGTTTTTTCATCTATCTATCTATTTTGTACTCTTTAGGTTGTAACATGAGGGACGTCGTTTTTTCCCGCTGTTCTGATCCTGGCCATCTGTCTGCTTGCACCTGGGGCTGCTGCTTCGAGACGTCACGGTGAGCTGGGAACTTTGGACACAGCAGTCGCAGTAAAACATGGCACCATACATCAGATCTGTAACCTGCATATGCTTGGATATGAATTTGCCCTCTTTCATTATTCTTAGAATTCTGTGGCCCTGTATGCCTTGCTATCATGGTGAACTCAGCATTGGTTGCCTCTCCACGCCTGATGGTTTGGTTTTCATGGTGACCTCACCTATTGGTTGCCTCTCCACGCCTGTTGGCTTGGTTTCATTCTGTCAAGGTCACCGGTATTGGCGAATTCATGTGGACTATGGTTGGGTGGATGTGGTGGCGCCCTCCAGCGGGAGAGCTCACTCATGCCACCTGCGGTACTAATCATTGTCGTCAGTATGGGGATCAGTAGCTGGTGTTCTGCTTATGTTGGATCAGAAAAGACATCATTGAACACCACTGATGTGACTCGGCAGCAGTACAGTGTCTCCGCTGATGGGTTTCCTTATGACAACTTAATATTCACTGCTCCCCGTGGACTGCCTTTGCCGGGGCAGTGGCGAGACGTGATGGGCTATGTTTGTGGACGAGAAGCGGAATGAGCAGGTTAGGTGCAATGCCATTTACGCCATATCGGTGGCACAG
The DNA here is from genome assembly GCA_016801955.1 of Conus betulinus. NCBI lineage: Eukaryota > Metazoa > Mollusca > Gastropoda > Neogastropoda > Conidae > Conus > Conus betulinus. Next base: position 229,395 of record JADBJO010000052.1, on the reverse strand, counting down.
AAGATGTGACAGCAGGAAAAAAAAGACAGCATACAGCGTGATGGTCAGTTATCAAAGACATGCCAGCGGAAAAAACATTCTGACCGCTTTGAACAGCTGCGTGTGACTACCACGTCGCTGGAGGTTGCAATGCGTTGTGGAGAATGGCTAGATGGCAAAACCAACGTAGAAGTTAGACGCAGGTGGTAAAAGTCAGCAAAACAAAACGGACGCAGTATACACCGACAGTTCAGTCACCAAAGGCAAGTTCAGTTGTGGATACCCAGTGAAGTAGAGTGGACAACCACCTGGAAGAAAAAAAGTGTTGTATACAACTTCGCAACTACCAGTCTAACCAAGACGGTAGAAGCAGTGACACAAGCTTTCTGCTGTTTTTACCCACGAGCAAGCTTCAAACTCGAGTGATGGAACCGACTCATCGACCAGCGGGGAGTTCAACAAGTATGAAGCAATGACCAGTCTCCGACTGGAAAAATCTCGCGTGGATGTGCTGTCCTGGACAAACGGGGGTCAAAAGAAATGTGTGAGCCAACACTGGCCGACAGTGGGTAACAATGGGATCACAACCAGGCCCGTCAGATGCCACCACAAACAATCAGATCGACGTCATCAGACCGTAGACCATTTCGAAGAACTGATCATATAGAGAGGAAGTGGCCACATATTTCAGCTGAAAGAAAGAGCAAGAGCCAACAAACAAACACTGGCATTATTTCAAGACCAGCGGTGCAAAAACTTCTGGAAACGAGGAAGTTTTTACATCGGATATTTCCAACAGCAGAATGCAAACGACTGGACACAGATGTCATCTGAGACCATAGATTATGAACTCTCAACAATTCTGCTTCGTGTACACATGCCAATACGAGCACAGGTGAGGTGAGGAGTGGGGGCGCCTCCTAGGGGATTTTTTTGTTGTTGCTATCTCATCTTCTCTGCCATCTTAGTGACATCATTCCGACCTCTCTCTCTCTCTCTCTCTCTCTCTCTCTCTCTCTCTCTCTCTCTCTCTCTCTCTCTCTCTCTCTCTCTCTCTCTCCTCTCCCTTCCTCTACAGCCACAGACCAGCTCTGGTACCGGCAATCCACAGGGAGCAGCCAATGTCAAGTCGTTGAGAGGCAACCCACCAGAGAGGAGATACTGCACTGCTGTCGAGTCACTTCGTGGGTGTTCAGTGGTGCCTGTTCTGATCCAGCATACGCAGGACACCACCTACTAGGCCCCATACTGACGACAATAATTGCTTAGTCACGGAGCCGGCGTGAGTGAGTTTTCCCTCCTGAGGGCGCCACCACGTCCGTCCAACGACAGCCCCCATGAATTTGCCAATACAAGTGATCCTGATAGAACCAAATCAAGGCCACAGATCTGGAGATGACATCGAGGTCACTATGAGAGCATGGCATGAAGGGCCACAGAATTTAAGACTTTTGAAATGCTGATCAATGAGAATGAGGATGATGAAGATAATGCTACGGATTTTCGTACCAGCCTGAAACTGCACGACAGGGGTGTACTCTACACTTACTTCCTTGATACGTCCTGGCGTTAACCAGGCCCGAGAAACACAGACACCAGCAATGTCGGTCAGGAAGTATGACCAACACTCTCAGAGACTCACCCACTAAGTGGATGAAACTCTACTGTGTGATCCAAGTCTTCCCAACTGAGCCCATAGCAAACTCAACTCTGATTGATTGAAATACATAAAGAAAATATACCAAGTAAAAGAAGCGCCGTGTGATTTATTAGCTGTGAAGCAAATGTCCTCAAGGTTGGAGTTTTTCATTGTACCTCGATTGGATTGGTTAAAAAAAATTGTCTTGGTACATCACATGATTTAAAGCTGAGGGATAAAATGAATTAATGGCAGTGCCAGAAAACAAAAAGGGTGG
>JADBJO010000052.1:215000-222500 GCA_016801955.1 Conus betulinus | reverse complement strand
GTCCTATTGTAGATAATGTAATGCTTTCAGCCAGCTGGGGTGGGCATTTTGAAAGGGTCCGATTGTAGATAATGTAATGCTTTCAGCCAACTGGGGTGGGCATTTAGAAAGGGTCCTATTGTAGATACAGGTAAGCTTTCAGTCTACTGGGGTGGGCATTTTGAAAGGGTCCGATTGTAGATAATGTAATGCTTTCAGCCAACTGGGTGGGCATTTTGAAAGGGTCCTATTGTAGATAATGTAATGCTTTCAGCCAGCTGGGGTGGGCATTTTGAAAGGGTCCTATTGTAGATACAGGTAAGCCTTTCAGCCAACTGAGGTGAGCATTTAGAAAGGGTCCTATTGTAGATGCTGGTAAGGCTTTCAGTCTGCTGGGGTGGGCATTTTTAAAGGGTCCTCTTGTAGACACAGGTAAGACATTCAGTCAACTAGGGTGGCCATTTTGAAAGGTCCTGTTGTAGATACAGGTAAGGCTTTCAGCAAACTAAGGTGAGCATTTTGAAAGGGTCTTATTTAGATACAGGTAAGGCTTTCAGCCAACTGGGGTGGGCATTTTGAAATGGTTCTCTTTAGATACAGGTCAGGCTTTCAGCCAGCTGGGGTGCGCATTTTGAAAGGGTCCTATTGTAGATACAGGAAAGACTTTTAATTAGTAGGGGAGGACATTCTCAGTGAGCCCTGCTGTAGTTACATGAAAGGCTTTAACTTAGTAGTGGGTGGAGGAGATGGAGTTGGGTTGTTGTGTTAGTGATAGAGAGGTAGGGGAGCTCTGTGGACCTGTTCGAAAGGGAACCGATGTATGACTGCTGCAGACCCGTTCACCCATACGATTTCGGCGTATTTTGCACACATCTTTGGCGAAAACACGATGAATATGATAACTGTAAAAAAGTTAAGAGCAATGAAGTTATTGAAAAGTAGTTGCACTTGAGATGTGTGACCAATATGTTTGTGCGCTACAACCCAAGAGCGATAACTCTAGCTCCTGCGCGCGAACTGGCGTCTGGATGACGTCCGAAATAGTGGCAACGACTACAGGCTCTGAAATACAAAAAAAAAAAAAAAAAAAAAAAATAACAAACAACAACAACAACTGGCGAGAGAGTCTGAGTTTGTCCCAGAGTATGCTGATCGATCAGTTTTGAAAGTAATGTGTATTGGAAGAAATCTTTTTTGCTGTAAAGTACACTAGGTACTGTAAGATCAGGTATTCCTCTACTGTTTATGAACACACACACACACACACACACACACACACACACACACATTGCGTTTACAAAATTTGAAAGATGTGTACACACGTTTTGTAGAAAACACACTCATGTTACTTGAAAAGTACACCAGTAGAAGTTTTTGGATAAACAGGTCTGCTGCTGTTGTAGATGGGAGAGGAACAGATAGGGAAAAGGGGCGAAGTGGGTGGGGTAGGGTGGGATGGGGGCATATATGATACAGTGAGGGGGGTTAAGGACCAGGCGAAGCCGGCTGAAATTGCTTGTAAACTATACAGCGCTGAAAAATGAGTTTGATCATCCAAATCATCAGTTTTCTCTGCGGTTTTGTTTTGTGTTTAAACTGTGCATTTACTTGTTCCGAGACATCTTCATGTTGAAACAGCCTCTTTAAAATTTAGTAATCCAAATCATCAGCTTTCTCTGCGATTCGTTTTTGTTTTTTTGTTTGTTTGTTTTTTTATTTAACTGTGCATTTACTTGTTTTGTGTCATCTTGATATTGGGGCAGCCACGTTCAACAGACCTGTCCCATACTTCAACGGCTTAATACCGGAATATTAATCCTACAAAAAATATTTCCTTTGCAGCAACTTGCCCTTATACTGGAATTAGGGCCCTACACAAACAGTTCCTACCTACCAACATGTGTTTAAACCGGAGCAAGTGTTCTGTGCAAGCACTGTCTATGCATCAACAGGTGTAACTGGAGTTGGAGGAGGGGTGGAGCAGGAAGGGGGGGGGGGGGGGAAGGGAGGCTAACGGTGTCAGGGAAGGTTGTGGATCAGTAGCTCTCTGCTCTGCTGTCCGTGGTTACCTAGATCTCAAGGATGCCAGAGTTTCCTTGATCATTGTTTTTTTTTTTTCTCTCCAATGATGATCATCAGCCTCCTCCTCCTCCTCCTCTGTCTCCTCCTCCTCCTCCTCCTCCTCCTCCTCCCTCTCACTATCGTCATCACCATAGTCATTCTATCATCATCACCACCAGTAACAGTAGTAAGTCCTTAGTATACGAGGACGACGACGACGACGACGACGACGACGACGATGGTGATGATGATGATGATGATGATGATGATGATGATGATGATATTAGAAGTTGTTACAGTAGCAGTAGATTTAGAGGATTATTTGTTGTTTGCAGGCTGTTCATTCGGCGCTGATTGTTGTGGCGACATCCGTTGAAACTGCTGCTGAGGAGAGCCAAGCTGTGTGCTTCTACAGGTCCTTTCTACAGCGTCTAGTCATTTTTCTGTATCTGTATGGATCCTTCTAATAGTATCTGTTTTGTGTATCTCTATAAATACTTTACAGAGGGTCTGTTTTGTATACCTCTATAGATCCTTTTCATAGTGTCTGTTTTATATACCTCTACAGATCCTTTTCAAAGTGTCTGTTTTGTGTATCTCTACAGATCCTTTTCATAGTGTCTATTTTGTATACCTCTACAGATCCTTTTCATAGTGTCTGTTTTGTGTATCTCTAGAGATCCTTTTCATAGTGTCTGTTTTGTGTATCTCTACAGATCCTTTTCATAGTGTCTGTTTTGTATACCTCTACAGATCCTTTTCAAAGTGTCTGTTTTGTGTATCTCTTCAGATATTTTTCAAAGTGTCTATTTTGTGTATCTCTAGAGATCCTTTTCAACGTGTTTGTTTTTTTTTGTATCTCTACAGATACTTCCCATGCAGTCTGTTTTATGTATCTCTATAAATCCTTTCTATAGTGTCTCTTTTCATGCACCTCTACATATCCGTTTCACTGCATCAATTTTGTGTATCTCTTTAGATCCTTTCTATGGTGTCTGTATTCTGTATTCCTACAGATCCTTTCCTTAGTATCTGTTTCGTGTATCTCTACAGATCCTTTCCATAGTATCTGTTTCGTGTATCTCCACACACACTTTACTCGCTGCTTTCTCCTTATTTCACCCACTTTGACATTCTGTGTTGATTCTCCAATCCTATCTGTTTCCTGTTTCTTTTTTTCCCTCCACATACAGTACTTGTTTGTCTTCCGAGTTTTTTTTCTCTTTTTTTTTTTTCCTTTACTTCTCCTGTTCTTAAAAAGGGGTATTGAATAAAATTATGTCAGGTGAATCTATGTAAATGTTATCAACAGACAAGAGAAAACCTTTTTTTTTTTTTTTTTTTTTTTTTTTTTTGGTACGTCTTCCAAACGACACATATATGAGTCTGTGAAAAAGTTATTTACAGACAAGAAGCGAGTTTCTTTTTTAAACACATACTCCAAAATATGTACACGATCGCCATGTGCCCTACCAGTCTGTCTGTCATTTTTTTTTATTTATGATATAAGGATGCATTTTTTTAACTGAAACTCTTCAAGCCAAACATCTTCAGCACCATCCAAGTTATAAGAATGCATGAATCGTTTAACACTATTTAGAGAATAAGATTACTTAAGGTATCACGCTTTATATGTATGATATTTTTGTTATTCTATCCATTGGCATCGTGCCTGCTGAACCAGATATAAGATTTTTTTTTAAGAAAATAGTCGTCAGAAATTTGAAGAAAAAAAAAAGTCAAACGGCTATATTGTTTGTTTTCCAGAATTTATGGTTGAAACGCATTTACCTTGTTATATTTGCATAATGTTTGCTTGGCGTCGCCAGTGTGTATTTGTAATAGCTTAGTGCGGCTTGAAAACGCCAAGGCTGAAGTATCGTCAAATCTCGTGGAGCAAAATCAGGAGGAAGGAGGAGGACAGGGCGACTTTAAAACACCCGTGTAATCAGTACTGTTGGGATTGCCTCGTCATAGCCTTTCAATACTTTTTGTTTTAAACTTTGGTGTCCATTGGATGTTTCTTCATTATTCGTCACTCACATCTACGGTGGAGGATCTTTGTTCCCGTCTTTACCTCTTTGTTTACTTTGTACGTGATTCTATTATTCTTTGAATCGAACAGTTATTGTCTGCCTTGTCCATTTAGGGGAGTGGTGTCCCTTGTTTGAAATCCTGTGAATTAGTTTCTGTCGATTAAATCTATTTCTTCTGTAGAAGCGAAACGAGGCTAACTGTGTTTTCATTGAACGGATGAAGGGAAGAGTCAAATTAAATCAAACTGACTTTATCTCGGAAGAGCAATTTAGATTAGATTGTACACAAACACTCTGTTCACGCACACACACACACACACACAACACACACACACACACACACACACACACACACACACGTGCGCGCGCGCGCGCGCGCGCACGCACACACGCACGCTCGCTCGCTCGCACGCACGCACCCCCCCCCACACACACACACACACACACACACACGCACGCACCCCCCCCCCCCCCCCACACACACACACACACACACACACACACACACACACACACACACACACACACACACACACACACACATTTGTATGAATAAATCATAAATCTTTACGTAAAAACACGTGAGTGCGAAATCCATGCAATTCATTTTAAAGGCAAAAAAACCTGTAGTGGCACAAACTGCATGTTACAATAAATCCATACGAGCACACATGCATAGCTTGATCCCCCTCTCCCTTTCTTTTCCAATTCCCGCTCGAACACGGACATTCCAAGTACATGGAATACATTAGATGTGCTCCTTACCATGCCTGTCTGTCTGTCTGTCTGTCTGTCTGTCTCTCTCTCTCTCTCTCTCTCTCTCTCTCTCTCTCTCTCTCTCTCTGTCACACACACACACACACACACACACACACACACACACACACACACACACACACACACACACACTCACTCACTCACACACATGTACATACGAAAGCGCGCCTGCGCATACTCACACACACATATGCACGCACGCACGCACGCATGCACATACACTTTCTCTCTCTCTCTCTCTCTCTCTCTCTCTCTCTCTCACACACACACACACACACACACACACACACACACACACACACACACACACACACACACACACACACACACGCACGCACGCACGCACGCACCACACACACGCGCGCGCGCGCGCGCGCGATATCATGTGTGACTAAAAATCTGACTGCAGTTTAGAAACTGTTTTCAAATCAGGTTTTCAGTGACACAGTCTTACGTCCTTTCCCTGAAGGCAAAGAAGGTTCACCTAGGTTTGTTCAACATGGGTCACATCCCCCTCCATCTTCCTCGTAGTACTGCTTTCCATACATCTGTTGAACGTGCACGCGTTCTCCCGTCTTCCATCTGCAGTCTGCGTTCTCTCATTCAGTATTTCTGGGTTGCTGAAAACGTATGTGCATTTCATCTTCAAACTACCGTGCCAACACATAAATGAAAAAAGTCCAGTATAGATGCTAGGAAGCAGGAACAAGGCGATTTCAGATCATCAGCCGTGGCATTAAAAGACCAAAGTTTCTTCGAACAGTTCCACCTTGTTTGACTTTTCTTATTGCTAGGATCAACTTGTGGTTTAAAATTTAACTTAATGTCTGAAACTGTTTCAAACTATTTTAAACATTCACATGTTCAACTTTAACACCTTTTTTTTCAAACAGGTGGGATGTCATAGTCGTTTTATCCTGCATTCACTCAACATCGCTTTTGTGTATTTCTATATTCATTTCAAGATTATTATGAATAGATGCCATGTGGTAGAAACCAGCAACAAACCCTGCAGAGAAAGATAAATTAACCAAAAAGCTTTATCCCCCCCCCCCCCCCCCCCCCCCCCCCCCCCCCCTTTACCTCTGTAAAACCCTGCAATACTGTACCAGCAACAAACGCTGCACATAAATTCAGAAAGAGAGGACAGACAAAACACAATGCATTTTGATCTCTTGGGTCCAAGACGAGGTCGAATTGCATTGTGTTTTGTCCGGTGCTTTGTCTGTGTCCTTGACGGTAACTAAACCCTTCTCTTTCTAAATTTTGCTTCGTTTTCCGTCAGTCACTCCGTTTTAAAAAACTAAACTGCACATAAAGATATATCACCAAAAAACTTTATCCCCACCCCCACCCCCTCCCATGTAACAACATCCCTCTCACCTCCCCCATACAAAACCCTACAATGCTGTTTAACTTTTCAGCATTTCGCTCAAGTGAACAAGAAGAAACGAACACACACGCGTGTGTACGCAGTTCAAGGGAGGTAGCTCCACCCAGATCCACGGCATACAAGAATGGTGATTAACTCCCTTTATATTACCTCTGTTCTCTCGCCTGCTTTAAGAGCTGGAACTAACGTCACCGCTTTCTTTAATATCACAAGATTGTAAAATCTTGTTATAGTCTGCACATTCAAACTATCCGTGTAGCTGATCGTACACTCAAGATTCCAATCAGTCAGTCACTAGGCGAGATTAACGTAAGGTACACTTGCAGACATAGGTCTGCATATTCCATGACAACTGTTGTCGCTGGCAGCAGCAGCGGGCGAGTTCGTCGTATGTCTCTCTCCGAGCTCTGATTCCTTTTGAACTTTAGTTCAAATTCGGCTGTTGGTCGGTCGACGATGGGCGTCCGTGTATGTCGCTTCTTTTCCCCAACCGAAAGGCGGTCTTCAGGGCCACCAGGTGGCCTTCTTCATGCTCGGGTGGTGATGGGCCGGTGCCGCGTGAGGCCGCCCCAAAGAAGAAGCGGGACGAAAGCCTCTGGACCGCTGGACAAGTGCCTAAAATCGGCGGGCCCACGTAGACCCACGGCCGAGAGGGCTATTTTTTCAGCCCATCCCCCCCATAAGGAGTGCCCCCTTGTCTGCCTAGCTCAGAAGACGGTATCCCAGGCCACAGTAATCGTAGTCAAGCAGAGCTCCATCGCCGATCGCCCCACAACTCCAGGAGCCGTCCCCCGGCGACACAGGTTAGACCCACCAACACCCATATGGCTGCAAGGATGGCTGTGCCGCCTGACACTGACCTCTCACATCAGTGTCCTTCAAGGGAGATCTGCCACCTCTCCCTTGGCGTGCACTCGCGGCGAACTCGCATCATTTCAACACCAAAGCTTTTTTTTTTTTTAACAAAGAGTGCTCAGGGCAATCATTTCAGCGGGTTTTTTTGTTTGTTTGTTTTTTTTTCTTACTTCAAGTTTCATTTTGTGATCAGAAAAAAGCAACAGCAAAAATGACATCAGTCACGTTTTTATGTACTAGACTAACGAGATAAGCATACACAGACTTTTTTTTCCGCCCAGTCTTGAAAATGATGATGATGGTGATGATGATGATGATGATGATGAGAGAGAGAGAGAGAGAGAGAGAGAGAGAGAGAGAGAGAGAGAGAGAGAGAGAGAGAGAGAGAGAGAGAGAGAG
>JADBJO010000052.1:197500-210000 GCA_016801955.1 Conus betulinus | reverse complement strand
CTGTTGGTTCCGGCCTCACAAGGCCTGATTTGTCTTTGGCACCGTGTTGTTGGCTTTGCGGTCCGGTTCGCGCCCCTATATATTTAGAGGCTCTGTCTGAGAGTGATCAATGTTCCCTGAGCGACTGGCATCCGGGAGAAATAAAAGGGAGAAAAACTCCGCCTCGTCCCTTGCATCTTCTTGACTGGCTGCTGTCCCTTGGCTCATGCACTTATCGCCGTCTGCCAGTCTTCACCTGCACACCCTTTACCCCCACCCGCCTCACCCCACCCACCCCCCACCCCCACCCCCACCCCCACTCCCCCCTCATCACACATGTCCCAACACAATTATTCCATCTCATTCCATGTGCTCCGTCATGAATGCTCATCACACTTCGCTTCTATAGTTAAACAACATCGGATAACAGACTGCATCCCCAAATTACAAACAGTCAAAGGAATCGACAGTGAACATAATCAAACGCAATACTTCGATCGATTCATGAAAAAAAACATGAAACAGCAACAAAGAATTATGCAGGTTTCCATCGAAACTAAAAGCAAACAGCCTATATGGGCAACAAGCTTGTAACCTTCAACATGCATATAAGGGAGACAGATACATATAGCCCGTATGGTACCATGTTCATCAGAAAAGAAATATACTAAGTAGAGAGAGGGAGGGGAGGGGGAGAGAGAGAGAGACAGACAGACAGACAGACAGACGACACAGACAGATAGAGAGACAAACAGACAGAGTGTTATGGCTCAAAAGCTATTACACTAAGCAATAAGTCAACAGCAGGAATCTCGTTCACTCGACAATATTGCCTTACAAGCCATCATTTAACGACTCCTGTCTCAGCTGTACAGTTATACAAATTCTAAAAACACTGCTGATAGTCTGTCCACTACATCGTTCTTCTATCTGCTTATTTACTTATTGTTTAGCTAATTATGATCAACATGATAATTATAATGACTCCATAATTTCTGTGATTTTATTTCTTTTATTTTTTTTCACAGAACATCGTCTTACTTCTTTTCTTTAATTCACATATTACACAATCGTACACTTATAGCACTTTCGGTTGAGGTGGTGCACATACCTTTTTAAAGATAGATCTTTACTTATGGCAAGGCATTCTAAATGCCAGCTTGCATTTGCAACCATGATTTTATAAATAAACTGACTCCATGCAAAAATGCGTGAAATATCCTGCACGTCTGCGTCTCAAATTTCGAATATGCTATATTTCCCAACGATTATCTCAATTCTTAACTGAAATTCTATCTCCTGCACACACCCATGAATCCTTAATCTACACATCCATGCACAGCACAGAGACTACATCTTTACCTGTTTGTTCCAAATCATAGCCAAAATATTAAAAGAGCTCATTTATTGAATAAGAAATCTAGTCCTCAATTAAGTAAGTCTTTTCTTCCAACATACTTCATACATATAAACAACCAAATATGAACCCGAATACTAAAGTAATTTCAAATCTTAGTGCTCATTTAAAACCTATAGAAAACCCCAAAGGTCAAGAGTGCAGAGCATGGAGCAATCAGCTCTCATCTTATAACAACAATGCAGCATGGTCAAATGTCTAACACATGCACATAGCAAAATACAAAGCACATAGTGCTTAGTTTTACCGCCAGAATACAGAAATGAAAAATGCATACACTTACAGCTCTGGTGCCATCAGAAATACTGTCACAACGCTTCACAGAAAACGAGGTGTAGTCCTCTCTCTTTGAGAATTGGGGCCTGATTGCCTAGCTCACAAAGTTCCCAAGCCTTAACCAACACAACAACCTTTGGTGCCAAACCTTGAGATGCCCGTCGCACCAGATCCTTACACCTCATGAATACTCATAAGAGCCTTACATATCAAACAGCAGCAATTAACTACAAAGTTCATAACACATACATGTCCCCCTAAACTAAACATAAAACATCTCAAACATCGCGTGATCCTAGGTCTCAACAAGTTTGAAATACGACAATTAGTAATCAGAGCTATTTTATAACCCCCCGGATGAACAACGTCCCTAAATAGTAAGCCCTTCCCACAATTACAGGTCTTCTTTGTTATTTGAGGCTGAGACTCCGCTGAGGCCCCCGTAAGCTTTCCCCAATCTCTCCAAGAGTATTTCCCGCTGGACTTCCCGGTCTGTCGTCTGTTGGTTCCAAACTATCGGAGTTTCCTCCTTTCACAGCTCCACGGCTGGGGAAGCTCAAGCAACAATCTTGTCAGGCCGCTTTCCTGGTGCCATCAGACCACCTGCGTCTCATGAACGTTTACCCTGGCGCTCCACAGGAACTGAACTTGCTCACAGTGAGAGGGATACACAAGAAATCTCTGGTACACCATGTGGGGGTGTACACATACATACATACGTACATACATACATACGTACGTACGTACATACATACATACGTACATACGTACGTACGTACATACATACGTACATACATACATACATTCACACGTGCATACATACACATACACATATACAAAGTATTAGGCACGTATACATACATACATACATACATACATACATACATACATACATACATACATACATACATACATACATACATACACACGTGCATACATACACATACACATGTACAAAGTATTAGGCACGTACGTAAATGCGTGTGTGTGTGTGTGTGTGTGTGTGTGTGTGTGTGTGTGTGTGTGTGCGCGCGCGCGCGCGCGCGCGCGCGCGCGTTTTCTTTTTGTCAGAGTATATCAAGTTCAATTACTTTTGACCGAAACTGGGGGAGTACTAGCAATGTTTGTTGAGTAAACGTGCAGGTCCATGGAACAGTTATACTGTTTACAACAGTTTTGTTATCGTTTAGATAGAGTCCCTGTGTTCGAAACTCATCGACAATAAGATGCAATACAAATAAATGATATAATTCATAGCCGTTTGACTGGCTCCAAGGTTCGAAACTTTGAGAGATTGTGACGGTATATCCACGCATAACTGCATTTTGAAGACTTTCGTATCTTTCAGCTACGCTTAAATGGATACAAACTAAGTGATAGTGTTGCGTTTCTTGTTTGTAACTGGAAAACATACATACATACATGCATACATGCATACATACATACATAGATACATGCATACGTACGTACGTACATACATACATACATACATACATACATACATACATACATACATATACATTTATGCATACGTATAAGCGTATAATCATGTAGACATTCATACATACGTACTCCTCGAAGACATGAAAATTGACAGTTCTACTACCAAACAAAACTTCCCTCGGATTTTTGCGTCAGACAATTTACCTAGACTCTTTCGGATTTCTTCCATTTCTTCGGACTTGGTCGCTCTGTTTAGTCATTTTAGACTTTATGGACAGGACACAGCAGTGTGACTTTACTAAGAGACTGTACACTGAACAGGAAAAGTGAGAAGAAAAATGGCATGTGGAAACAAACAAAACGTAAGACTCATGAGGTAGATGTGAACAAAGGTTTTTTTTTTTTTTGGTGTTTGTGTTTTTAATAGAAGCTCACACTCTCTTCCAGTTTAATGTCGTACAGAGTGAACTACACCAAGCTGAGTATGCCTGCATATGAAGAGTGGGACCACCTACCTTAAATGAATTGTGCGAGCTTTCATTGCATTTCTTGACCACCGACATGTTTGTACCGAACATGTTTGTATTTCTCTGGCCCAGTCGACACCGGGGTGTACCATAAAAACAAGAGAGGAACAGAGTAGTGTCACGTAATCTCTAACCAAAATGGCCATGCCCGTAACATTGTCCTCATCGTCCTCAATCTCATCGATCGTCATCATGATAAAGAGAAGAAGAATCGGAGTATGTGATATCCTTCATGGCATGCGCCTCATAGTGACTCTGGTTTTTACTGTCAAAGTTTTCAAAGTCGATAGAGATTCAGAAAGTGTTGTGTTGAATGGATGTGGCGGCTTTCTCCTCTTCAAGCGAGGCGCTCACTTTGTCCGCATTAAGACTTCCATATGGATCTAGTTCCTTCCAGCGGTGGATGATCTTTCCTATTATACAGAAGAAACAATGAAGGCTGCTCCCATTTCCTGGCTGTCCATTAAAGATCTATCCGTTAGGATTTCGAGACGGTCATATAAAAAAAAAACTTTTTATTTGGTCCACTGGTACACATAGAATGTCATCAACATTACACTTTTTTTTTTTTTCGTGAGAAATGTGACCAACATCTTTCTTCTTTCTGCGGTGACAGGCTGATACTCCAGCCGACACTGCCTGTACAGACAATGGAGTTTTGTGTGTATGGCCGTTTTTGGGGTTTTTTTTTTTTTTGTTTGTTTGTTTGTTTTTTTAATCCCACCGTTAAGGCAGGCATACTCCATCTTCGGGGAGGTGCATGCTATGTGTAACGTGTCATCCATGTCAACGGCCAGACTGGCCTTCTCTTCCGAAAGTTGGTGATGGGTTTTACGTGTGTGCAAGATGTTGTGCGTGCGTTCACACACGGACCTCGGTTTACAGTCTCATTCGAAGGACTGTATGGGGAATGGAGTCAGAGCCAATGTTAACTCCGAGGGAAAAATCCCCCTGTACCGAAATTCGAACAAGTAACCCCAAGTCCGGCACTCCAAATGAGCTATTCCGGCCCTCGTGACCAACATCAAAATTAGCATTTGAGCAAGACAGAGAGAAAAACGCTGACTTCACATTTCCTTCCAGTCCCAACTTGTTATCGTTGCCATCAGTTGACATATCAGCTCCCATTTTTGTAATGGATGCCATATTTTTTCTTTTTCTCCATTTCGGGAAATCAGTATCAACTTTTAGCTCACATTTTTTTTTTATCGTAATTGTTAAACTGAACCATTAAAACACAATTTGCGAGAGTTGATTGTCAACTTTCAAGCGAAGATAGAACTCTTGCTTCCCCGCATGTAAAGGTACACCCCTATGCAAATCGGGATGCCTTTCAATCTGAAGAACTAGAAACCATCGTTTGGCCATGGGTTAATCCTGGATTGCACTGAACATGATGAATGATGTTCAGATACGTTAACATGCTGGTGCCAGAGGTTCTTTCTTCCCTGCAACTTTCCCTCTGTGCGCGCGCTCGCGCGCGCGCGCGCGTGTGTGTGTGTGTGTGTGTGTGTGTGTGTGTGTGTGTGTGTGTGTGTGTTCTGTTGTGTTGTGCCTCTTGTGTGTGCGTGCGTGTGTATGTGTGTGTGTGTGTGTGTGTGTGTGTGTGTGTGTGTGTGTGTGTGTGTGTGTGTGTGTGTGTGTGTGTGTGTGTGTGTGTGTGTGCGCGTGCGCGCGCGCACGCGCGTGCGTGTGTGTGTTTTATAATATTCATTCTAATAATTCCACGTTAAGTGTGACGTGAGTTGAACCATCAAAATTTCACGTGTTGATGTTGTAGAACATCATCATCGGTTTATACGAGAGTGTTTATTTATATACTAGAATATTATCATCGATTTGTAGGAGGGTTGATATGCCAGGGTAGTTTCATACCAAATCAATAATAAGCAACTGGAAATAAGATCATTAGTGGATTTCTGAATTTCAATAAGTTTCTAAGGGAGGTAACTGCGGGAGGAAACTGAAGTAAGCCTTAAAGAACAGTTACGATTATTCCGCCGGACAAAAGGGACAAACAAATTACAAGACAAAACATGACGCGTTTCGACCTCGTTGGTCTTCTTCAAACAATATATTTTCTCAATTGAAGTTGATAAATCTTACAACATAATTCCCTTTGAATATCTTCTTTTTCGTCGTTTCAGTCATCACACACACACACACACACACACACACACACACACACACACACACACACACAGAGGCACACACACAACACAACACACACACACACACACACACACACACACACACACACACACACACACACACACACACATACACAAGGGAAGTATGGTTTGACGAACACTTTGAAAGATCGTTAACAAAACATATTTACCATAGATGAGGTGCAATGACTGACCTCTGCAGATACCATCCTGTAGAAATCTTTGTGCGAAATAAGAATTTTCCAGCTTTTGCCTGTATGCTTCTGTTAGTGAGGAAATATTTCACGTAAGAATGACTAGTCGGTTTCAGTTTCAGTTTCATCAAGGAGGCGTCACTGCGTGAGGACTAGTCCATATACACCATAAGTTTTGAGACTACACTACGCATGATTTGAACCTGATGGATTAATGAATTAACAACTAAGATGAGACAATTGAAGAAGAGGGTCTCGTAGCTACGACTCAGCAGATGTCTGACCTACGCATTAGCCCAACGCGCTGGTCAGACCTTGAGTGCCTACCTACCATGATTTTTTTTTTTTTTTTTTTTTTTTTACTACAACCAAATAAGTCGATAGAATTTAGTTTTCTTGCCACTTGTCATGCCACACATGGTCGTACGTTTTAGATATGAAATGCTGTGACTAGTACATTGTTCCTTAGGGCAAACTGGTGTTGGTTTTTTTTTTTTGTTTGTTTGTTTGATTTTTTGTTTGTTTGTTTGGGGGTTTTTTTGTTTTTTTTTTTTTTTTTTTGGTTTTTTTTTTCAGTAAGTTGAACTAAAATACTCAACAACTGATCTGCCTTTTACAAATCCTGCTCGGGTTATGAAAAGTATTCTGGGTTGGGTTTTTTTTTTTGTCTTGTTTTGGTTTGGTTTTTGTTCGTTTGTTTGTTTGTTATTGTTGTTTTAATCACAGTAGCGTGTCACTGAGCCTGCTTAAAAATTTTCCGGCGTAGGAGCAGTTAGCCTACATTGTTTCATTTCGTCGGCTTTCCCTGTTTTAGTACTCCGGTACTCTGTCACAATTGACAGTTTTCTATGTTCGTGGAATAATGACTTGAACCCAACACACACACACACACACACACACACACACACACACACACTCACACTCACTCACTCACGAGAGAGAGAGAGAGAGAGAGAGAGAGAGCCAGAGAGAATGAGAAGGCTAATTCTCCACTGCTATTATTTTTCTACCGCCGGAGCAGCTTACAGGACAGTCAATTTCCTATTGAGTGTATCGGAAACCAGTTTCTCGAACTGAAACGGCGCGTGCTGTTACCGTCACTCTAGCACGGAGTCGCTTTTGTGTTCCCCTCGCCCCTTTCAACGTGTAATCAGCAGCAGCTGAAAGGTTCGCCGTGGTTTCTCTCTCTGTAATACATATCCCATCACCAGCTGAACGAAATCCAGTTTACCTGCCGTTGCAGTGCGTTATTAGCATCGGTGAATAATCGCTCTGTTCGACCTTCATGCATATACCTTTGGTCACGGTCAAATCTTGGTTGTTATTATTATTATTATTGTTATTATTATCATCATTACCAGTAGAACTATTATTATTTTTATTATTATCATCTCCGTAATAATGACAATTATTATTATTACCATTATTATTATTATGGTTGTTGTTGTTGTTGTATTGGAGCAGACTGTTTCAAAAGCTCATTGAAATTGAAAGGATACCAGAGATTGGTCCGTGAATATCCTGCGGCAGCCAATGAGAGGCCGCCAGCTTACGGTTTCCGGTGTATTCTTTCTTTCCAACAGTGAAGCCAGTTATCATTCGTGAGTTCTGTACTGAGTGTGCCTGTACCGCAAGCCATGGTCAAAGAACCTGAATTCAGCGGTCTCTCCTTTGTTTTTCTTTTCTTTTTTTTTTTCTTTCTTTTTTTCCTTTTTTATTTTCTTTTTTTATTTTTCGGTCATGTGAAAAAAAAAGCGTTACGAAGAAGCCCCACACAAAAACGTATCTCTGTCTGTTGACTGCATACACCAGTTTGGAACAGAACGGTTGAATTGTTGGCGTTCTTCAGGCAGATAATATTAAGCCGTGCTGAAGGTTACAGCCATTTCGCTTATATTGATCACCTTCAGGTTAAAAACATGAGAAGAACCATTAAAAACAAAAAAACAGCTGGACAAACAAAACACGCAAAAACAAAAATGTTTATGTTGACAGAGATCGGGAGATAGACAGGTAGGCCAACAGGCAGAGAGAGAGAGAGAGAGAGAGAGAGAGAGAGAGAGAGAGAGAGAAACGTGCATCACGTATATATGTCTGTACAAAACAGCTATTTCTAATATTAAGAAGATGATTTTGTTGCTATTTGGGAGTAGACAGCTGCTGTTATAATGATAGCAACGCTGTGTGTCTTTATACACGTACAATTGAAAGATATGTGCACTAAAATGACGTGTTTCCCACGGCTGAGCAATTGCCACACTCAAAACAGCCTCGATTTTGTATGGAATTAGCAATGCTTCAGTGTCTTCACAGCAAAGAACTTTCTGCCACATCTTTGTGTTTAATCTAAATGCACCCATCCCTCATCGTTATTCATGAATCCATTCAAAATGTTCTACTGCTCGTGATTTCAGATTTGTTAGTCGCCATGAATCTGTTGACTGTACTCTTGTTTATCCCTGTCTCCTTTTATGCTGAAGTGTGTGCATATTTTCTTTCCTTGATTTTGTAGGATAACTCTTGGGGGGGGGGGGGGGGGGGGGGGATTGAATGAAGAAGAAGTTTAAAAGGACAGAAAAAGAATCGGGACTGAAAACAGTACACTGCTCCGTAGAGCTCCCCCCATACGTGAAGGATTACAAAACAACAAACCTGTCCCAGTGCAATGTGTTGATGCCTTGAATGACTTCTTTATTTGAAGGGTAGACACAAGAAGACAGAATTCAGCGGTGGCTGATTTGAGATGAAGGGGCAGGTTGGAAAATTTACAAGAGTTACAAACCCATCCACTGCCACCATGTCATTTTTGACATTCAAAACAGCGTTAAATCCGCATCCCAGGAGACAAGAAGGGATTGAAGGAAAAGAAGAAATAGTGGGAAAATAAAGGAAAGAAGGAAGGATAGAAGGAACAAATAAAAAGTTGTTGTAGCGTGGCTGTAGGATACTTCATTATCAACTGTGTTGGATGATACGCACGTTAAAGAAAACAGAAAAAAAGGCGTCTGTTTGCTTGTTTACTTTCTTCTTCACCAAGATAGATTGTCACTGTGTGGGAGAACAGCTGGCAGGATAGCTGTTTGACTGGTTGAAGAGATCATCGTTTCGTTTCGTGTTCACGAAGAGCCACACAGGTTGTTGTGAATGCAAATGAATGAAAGATGACATCTGCTGGTCAGACTCCCGTTTCGTGGTCGTCAGATATGGAAAGATGCAATGTCTCAGAAAGTGATTGCAGCATTTCCTAATGTGGTATGTGTCTCGTACGCGCGCGCCCGCGCACACACACACACACACACACACACACACACACACACACACGCCTTAGAACAGTCGATGAAAGACTGACACAGTGCATCCAAGCGTGCTCACTTATACCAGACGTGTCCATTTTCTTACTTCTCTTCCAGTCAGCTGACATGGCAGCGCAACAAGGCGTTTGATGACGTACTTCCTGTCAACATAGACATGACGTCTACCGTACCAGAAACGTCAGACATCGCGTGTGGAATGCGTTGCATGAAGGAGTCATGGTGCAACACCTTCTTCTATAATGACGTCAGCCGGCAGTGCTTACGTCAGCGAATGGTGTACAACATTCCTCGTAATTCCACGCCAGAACCAGGATGGCAGTACTTCAAGATTGTGGGAGGTAGGGCAAAGTGCATGTCCTAACAGTGCATTGTTATGATGGGAAAACAAGTACTGTGATGTCAGTTTTATTCAGTCAGATCCGTTTACAAATTAGTTGACTAAGTGATTCAATAGGAATGGTGAAAACTCCTGTACATGTATGATTATAAAATGTATAATCCAACAATGTTCTTAACTAATTTCCATTCATGCAAGGGCAGCCAACTTTTTGCCGGGTCATTTTAGACTGAACAGCAAGCTGCAAACAAACTCTTTACAAACTTTTGTAAACCCGCCAGTTAACAGTGACAAATAAATTACAAGAGAAAACCTGACGCATTGAGGTCTTCTTCAAGGAAAGACGGAGAGTATTCAGGACAATGAAAATGACAGGCGTTGAAGAAGAAAAAGAAACACCCGAAGGTGTTGGGGAGGACCCAGAGAAGCACTGTCTTCACCTGCCTTTTGAGCAGCCCTGTACCACTCTTGGAGGCCTGCGCTGTGTTGACAATGGGTACAGGCACGCGCAGGACACTCCATTAAGATATCAAGGGACATAACTGCTCCTGAACAGAAGTAAATCGGACTACAGGATACAACTCATTACAGCCTTAAAGTAGCATCCCCCACGGGTGTACCAGCCCGTATTTCATGACTGCAGAGCCCACCGGCGAAAACACACCCCCTCCAGCTGCCGAGCGCACCCCACATTCCCAACCACCCCAGCCCAAGGGCAGATGAAGACAGTGCCACTCCAGACACAGCCAAGCTTTCGCCTTACGGTCTTACGTGCCCTCAAGAAAGAATCCAAAGTTGTAGTCTTTCCCACTGTCAAACAGGACTTTCCCTGTGGTCAGTGGGTCTTTCCTCACCGTCACTGGACCTTTCTCCAGGGTCAGCTTAGTTGAGGCAAAGAAGAAAATGACAGGCGTTGAATGAAAACCACTACGTTTCTCAGATTAAAGAAAAACATGGAAGCAGAGGAGTCGTCCATGGCAAATGCCTTTGGACAAACGCAGTCTATGATTAAGCCTGACTTGAGTTATTCCCCTGAAGTCCCTGGGAAACACAAGGCTGCAGCACCAATCTCCCAGTTGACTCAGTCCGGGCTGAGTACCTTCAGCTGGGCCTATGTCATTCCGGCTGTCTCACTTAGGGATCTGTACATCGCCTCCAAGTGTGTCTAGGTCGTCCTGTCTTCCTTTTCCCATGGCTTTCATTCGGGGGACATGATTCAAACAACAAGGGAGAAAACTTAGACGACAGGTACAAAGAAGGGGAGAGTTAAGGGACGATAGTAGGTACAGACATAGTACTGCAACGTGCTGTCCTCGTGCAAGGTAATCTATATGCGCCGCGCGCGCGAGCACACACACACACACACACACACACACACACACACACGCACGCACACACGCACGCACGCGCGCACGCACGCACACACACACACACGTACACACACACACAGGCACGTGTGCGCGCGCACGCACGGACGCATGCACACTGTAAAAACAGAATTATACGAAAGGCCAATAATATAGCACTCTCTTCGGATGGGACAGACAAGTTCTCCCATTCATTACATGAAATCGCTGCAGCCCTGATATGGCTCTTTACGGTCGGCCGGGCAGCAAACAACATGACACGTGACACAAAAAGCAGAGAAAAAAAAAAGGTAGACAAAATTAGTGTTGACCGAACGAACCTCCAGCATCTTTCAGACAATGCTGACTAAACGCACCACTGCCATTTCCATGCGGACCAGCCTAGCTCGCTGTTCCGCTCAGATGTGGTAGTGACTCCTAAACAGTGAGAGAAACAATGTAGGTAACAGCACTGTTGGCTGCACGAATCTCTCACATTTCCAGACAGGCCAGGCTATTTCACGGATCGCGTCAGCGGTTCCCGGTTCCACGTGGACCGTCGCGTCACGTTGACGGGCGGGTGGTCTGAGGGTAGGGACCACTGTCTGGAACACGGGGAGGATCTGGCCGTGCTGGAACCCGTGGCCAAGGCGCACTTCGTCAGGGACTTCCTGCTGACCAATGGTGAGGGTTGTGGTAGGTTCGTGTTTGTGTGTGTAGTGAGAGGAGAGTTGGGATGGGGGTGGGGGTGGGGGGGAATGGCAGGCAGGGGAGGGGTGGTTTAGTGTGTGTAGTAGTAGTAGTAGTCACTGATTACCAATTTGAGCTTGATGATATCAAAGTGTTCCACGATTACTATACATCTATCGTAGTTGTGAAATGGTTTAGATTAGAAATGAACTTAATTATGTAACTCAGTATCAACATTTTACTTGTCTTCGAATTAAGTTTATTGCAGAGAAGTAACTGTGACCCAAATCCTTTTATTTAAAATCGTAAATCTAGTGAAAAGCAGAAAGGAATAAAGTTTTTAATTCTGCTAATTTTGTTCTTTGTTGCCATCTGTCGACTGTATGGTAGGGGTTGTCCAGAATGGAGCCTAGCTGTCCATTTTGCAGTTCTATTTGCACATATTTTATCGTTGTTGTTCGTTTTTGTTTGGTTGTTTGCTTGTTTGTTTATTTTGTTACACGTGAACTTTTTTCGTTGGTTTTGTTTTGCTTCGTTGTTTTTCAATCTGAGTTCGAAAAATCCAGAAGAGTGGCTGATGTTCCCATCACGACCTTTACTTATCCGCCATAAAGAAAATTAACGACTTTTTTCCGTGTGTGACTGACAGCCTTAAAAAAAAAGGCCCTGTGTGATTGGCTGGGCTATAATGCTATAAAACCCGAAACTGGATTAAGAGCAGACTGGATTTCCTACATGATTTTGCTAACGACTTCTTCCTACTTACCTCTGGCGCTTTCATGCGCTCTGTATCCACGCTGCATTTG
>JADBJO010000052.1:182500-192500 GCA_016801955.1 Conus betulinus | reverse complement strand
GTAGTTGTGAAGCATATAAAACTTTTATTGCTTTTTTTGTATATATAATTTGTACTTAATCATCGCTGGGTCCATTTTTTGGTGTAATCTTTATTCCTGCTTCAGAAATGTAGTTTTGATAAACAAAAAAAAATGTTTTTCCCCACAAAGACAGAAACTAAATGTAGAATTGTTTACTATTGTGTTGATGTGTTGGGTGTTAGCAGCTTTTATTTTTCAGCCAAGACAGATCCTGCAAGATGCACATGTAACTAGAAAATTGAAGAATTTGCTAGAGTCAAATCAAAGATCTGAATTGTTCGAAAGTATGTCAGAAATACCACCTTTTAAGCATTCTCTGAATGAACAGCGTACTGACTGGGACTGGTTCTTGTCCCATTACTTAACCAAATGGCCTTAGGGCCACTGAGTTTTCACTATGTATAGGGCATAATAGAAGGTGGAGTCTGACCTTATTCTCCTGTCATCTTAAACCTTCCCTTCACTCAGGGTACCCTTTACCACTGAGTGGACACAGAGGGGTTTTTAAAAACTGTAAAAATCCGACCAAAGGTGTGAGTCATTCAGATTTTCAACATCTGCTTCACAGCTGAATGTTCTAACCATTTCACCATGGATACATTTGATTGATTGATTAGACCTCCATCTAAAAGGAAGACAAATTCTCATATAGAAGTCTCTGTCTGGACAGTCATTTTGTCTTCTCCCCTGGATCCTGCACAATGGTCTAGGTGGTGCTGTTTAACCCTCTTGCATTTGCATTTTCCAACCCAACTCTGCTCCTAGTATTCGTATTTTCTGAGAAATCAATAGAATATGTTCAGTTCACAACCACAGTCTCTGTGAATGAATCGTTTCCCACACTCCATACTACTGCTAAGATTTCATTGGACACCTCAGGGATGCCCATTTATTTTAGCCAGTCTTGACTTCAAACAAGGTGGTGGCAGCGTGTGAGGGAAAAGTAACGCAGCATGTGTGGCCAGTTGTAGCCATAACAAACACCAGGGGAGACAAACAGAGTGGTTGGATACAGGCGAAACAAATGCAAGAGGGTTAAAACAGACAAATCAGACCTCTGTGGAATGCTCACTTAGATTTCATTGAACTTAACACATCTTTTTAAAACTTAGAATCCAAGGCAAAAGACTGGAAGTTTGAATCTCTTCTGAGGCCACACAATTGTGGAGGTTTTGTGCCTGGCCAACTCCTTTTTTTTGGAATACAGTTGGACCACTGACAGTGAGATACGAGGAGGACAGCTGAATGATCTAACTCAAAGAAAAACGTTAAATTCTCAATATTGGCAGGAAGCTCTTAATGTTTACCAGTTTGGTTTTGTTAGTGCTAATTTTAAACAGAACTGAGCTATGACAGTTTACTGATAAACATATTAAAAAACCCCAACAATGATGATGAATTAAAAAAGTGTCAAATTTTATATCAAAATGTAGGTAAATGTCCTTAGATTTTGAATTTGTCAAAACAAAAACAAACAAAATCCCAGAAGAATCTGACCACAGAAAATGTTTGAACTATACTACTAGAACTACTACTAGAACAATAAAAAAAAAAAAAAAACAGGGGGGGGGGGCAAATACAGAAGACTTGGCATCTGATTAAGATGTTCCATGACCAAGGGGAGCAAACTGGTTAGCGTTCAGGACAGGCAGACAGGTTGGAGGGTTTAAATCTAGGCACATCACTTTTGCGTTTGAAAAAACATTTTCATCATAGGCTTTGAACCTTTAAGACCAATTTGCTTAACATCATCAAGAAGCTGGGGTTATAGGGAATGAATCACACCACACTCTGCAGGAACTTTTGTTTGTTGTTGTTTTTTTTTTTTTATATGACAATAAGTTTGAAAAAGAAAAAAAAAAAAAAACAAACTAATGCTGAATAAATCTAGTGGGATGACTTGTTTCCATAGAAGATCTGATTATCTCATTCCAAACTGATATATTTCTTTTCTGTAGAGTCAATACGTTTGACAGGGCCGGTCTGAAAAAAAACACACAAAGCCTAGAAGCAAGTCATGAATGTAAAGCTTTGATTTTAGTGCAACGTATAAGGAAGGCAAACATGAAGAATGCAAATATTATCCAAACTACTCCATTTAAAAAAAGTCAGAAACGTGTTTGTTTTTGAGGGAAGAAAATATGGAGCTTATTCAGCATTACAGAGCACAACAAAAACTGGTCTCATCAGAAGTGTTTTTGTCATTCGAAAGCAAAAACAGAAAAAAAAAGTTATTTCCCCTACCCTACGGTTGACCATTGATGGATGCTACATAATGTAGTTTCAAATGAAATGTTTCTACACCAAACAACAAATTCTTAAAGTTTTGTCAGCATATGTGGATGACAGTACAGAACTGTTGTGCACAACTGATCTGCATAATAATGTAGAATTACTGATGTGCACAGCTGATCTACATAATGCAGAATTACTGATGTGCACAACTGATATGCATATGTAGAGTTACTGATGTGCACAACTGATATGCATATGTAGAGTTACTGATGTGCACAGCTGATCTGCATATGTAGAGTTACTGATGTGCACAGCTGATCTGCATATGCAGAATTACTTGATGTGTACAGTTGATCAACATATGTAGAGTTACTGATGTGCACAGTTGATCTGCATATGTAGAGTTACTGATGTGCACAGCTGATCTGCATATGCAGAATTACTTGATGTGTACATCTGATCTGCATATGTAGAGTTACTGATGTGCACAGCTGATTTGCATATGTAGAGTTACTGATGTGCACAGCTGGTCTGCATATGTAGAGATACTGATGTGCACAGCTGATCTGCATATGCAAAATTACTGATGTGCACAGTTGACCTGCATAAGTAGAGTTACTGATGTGCACAGCTGATCTGCATATGCAGAATTACTGATGTGCACAGCTGACCTGCATATAAGTAGAGTTACTTGATGTGCACAGCTGATCTGCATATGCGGAATTACTGATGTGTACATCTGATCTGCATATGTATATTACTTACTGATGTGCACAGCTGATCTGCATATGTAGAGTTACTGATGTGCACAGCTGATCTGCATATGCAGAATTACTTGATGTGTACAGCTGATCTGCATATGTAGAGTTACTGATGTGCACAGCTGATCTGCATAAGCAGAATTATTTGATGTGCACAGCTGATCTGCATATGCAGAATTACTGATGTGCACAGCTGATCTGCACAGCAGAATTACTTGATGTGCACAGTTGATCTGCATATGCAGAATTACTTGATGTGTACAGCTGATCAAAAAAGAAAAAGAATTCAAGATGCATCCATTCATTCACCAAGATAAATATGCACAAAGAACAACAACAACACAAGATTTAATTAATCAGTTATCTTAGTATCACAGCATTATGGAATATCAATAAAGAACAACAACAACAAAACAAGATTTAATTGATCAGTTATCTTAGTATCACAGCATTATGGAATATCAATCAAAACATGTTAAGCCATATCACAGATCCGTTATGTTTGACTCACTTTTTTGCTCAAGTATACTTCCATACTTCCCGTGAGTATTGGAATAGTGGACAGTTTACAATATTTCATCTGCTGTCAGTCAAAATGACAACTCCAAATTAGAATACCACCACCACCAAGAAAAATTATATAATTTGCACACCACCACTCCTATTAAAAGTTCTGTTTTTTTCACTGATCCAAAAAACAATGAATACTTAACTGAACATATCTTAATAAGCAATGTGCTGTGAAAGCCTGAACATTCTTTAACATTTAATACTCTTCACAAAAACTGTTCAATTGATGTTGTTTATAGGCCAGTCTACTATGAAGCACAACTAAAAGTAGAAACTTTTTTTAATCTGTTAAATCTTGATTATGACAAAGAATGCAAAAAACCAATTCATGCATGCATGCAACCAGAAATTTATCTGTGTGCATGTATGAGAACCTGTGTGTGTGTGTGTGTGTGTGTGTGTGTGTGTGTGTGACAAGATAAGATCATGTTGCTTATAGCCCAGCCAACCGCAAGGGGCCACATCAGGGCTGTCACCACGTTAAAAATCATCTCACAAGTCATTCATTCATTCACACAATTCTTTAAAATACATTGAAAAACCCTCCCGAAAGTTCGTTAAAAATCTTTCTGCTGTAAAATCTCAGATCCAATGAAAAATGTTAATCTCTTTCAAGAACTCAAAGATCGTATCAGCAGAACGTCTCTGAACAAGGTTTTCATGGAATCTGCTGTAAAATGTTTGTGTCTCACATCATGCAAGTCCCAACACTCTAAAAGAATATGTTTCATTGTGAGTGGCACATGACATGGAATGCACCATGGAGCTTCTTCACTCTTTAAAAGGTAGGAATGGGTAAAATATGAATGGCTGGTGGCAGCCGGCACAGAACTGTTTCTTCTTTACGACCACCAGACGTAGATGAGAGGAACTCCTTAAGTTTTGGACGGATCTGAAAGAGTTTGTTATCCGTCTGTGTATTCCAATCCTCCTGCCAGAGGTCTCTGACATAATCGTTAATTTTGGGTTCAGATCTGAGAAGGGGATATATATGTTGGACAATTTCTCTCTTGTGGCATTCTTGGCCAAACAATCAACCATTTCGTTCCCTCCAATGCCAACATGACCAGGAACCCAAGCCAGAATAATGTTGTAACCCTCCACTTTCAACTTGGTGAAAAGTTCAAAGAAGTGTAAAAGTTCTGATGATGAAGGTTGCGGGCAGCTATGGCCTCCAAAGCTGACAGTGAATCTGACAGAACCAGAAAGTCCCTCTTCCTAGACTGTGAGATTATCCTCAGTGCCAGAACCAGAGCTGAAAGTTCAGCAGAGTAAGCAGAAGCATCTGAAGGAATGTGTTCTAATAGTATTTGAGAAGGAGCACCAGGGCAATAGGCTGCACAGCCCACTCCATCTTCAGACTTGGAACCGTCAGTGAAAATTTTCTGATAGGATGGGAATTTTGAACAGAGGTCAGCATACAATGCCTTGTATGCCAGAGAGCTGGTAGACTCTTTGTGAAAAAGCTGCAAGATCAAAACGAATCTCTGGTGTGAAAAAGGTCCACGGAGGCTCATCTGGAAACTTGGAAAAGTCAGACACAACTCCTAGGTCTAGACCTGCATTCGCGCGCATGAGGCTGCATACGAAGACCAAACGGGCGGAATACAGTTAGGGTTGTTCTTGAATTTTCTTTGGAAACTGAGGGTCAAAGACACAGTCATAGGCAGGGTTTTCAGGTTCCGAGAACAGTCTGATATAGTAATTCAAAGACAGTTTCAGCCTGCGGTTGGACAGTGAGGGTTCACCTGCCTCTGCGTACAGGCTGTACACAGGGGTGGTACAGAATGCTCCAAGACAGAGATGAAGCCCTTGATGGTGGATAGGGTCCAAGTTTCAGGTAAGACGGTCTTGCAGAGCCGTACACAGCACAACCATAGTCCAGTTTGGAACAGACTAAGGCTCTGTAGTGTGTGTGTGTGTGTGTGTGTGTGTGTGTGCGCATCACTGTGAGAGTATATGGACAGATATATGTGCACTGGACCAAAGGTGTGTGGAAGTGAACATCTGTTTGCGTAGAATATGCTTATACAAGAAGCTTGTTGCTCACAAAGCATATGAAGTCTTTCTCGTGTTTCCAACAAACCAACACCAACAAGGTAAGAAGACCAACCAATAATGTGAAATATATGACCACCAGCTACACCACAAGCCCTTAAATTCACAACTTAAAAACTAAAACATAATAATTTCTAAAAGAATCATTCCGAAAGTTCCTTTCCCATCCAGTGTTTCTGTCAACAATCGACAGTAACATCACAGACTTCAACAAACAGCCACTCTTTAAGTCCACCAGTGAATGAGAAAAGGTTATCATCTTAGTCAGGCAGCAAATCATCGCCCAAATCGTCATCTCCAAAATCGTCATCCCGAGCCTCTTTTCGCTTTGAAGCTGTTCTGGGTCGTTCTGCCTGACCTGTTGTTGGGCCCAGAGGATCGCTGTAGGATGCATCTGGAAGACACCAAAGACAGAAAGCCAAGGAAATAATTTTGAAACATAAAAACACTACAAATTCAAAAGAAAGCATCAGAACCCAGGGCATGCCTTCCCCCCACACCTACCCCAAAAAGTCACATAAGTGGACAAGATCAATCCCCATTTGAGTCATCAATGATCAGATAGAAAAGTCACAGTTAAGATATACATGCATTCAAACAGTAAAACTGTGAAAAAAAAAAAACCTGAAAATGAAAAGAAAAAACTACATTCCATATATTTCTTTTGAATCGGCTTTTCTTGTTTATCTTCAATTGAAAAATTTCATGTTTTACTTTCCACCTATAGCCATCACATTTTGAAAATCAAAAACTTTTATCCACTTCATCCATAATCTTAGCATTAAATTCACTGACTTCTTGTGTATCTGGATCCACAACTATAAAATCGACTTACCCACTTCCGTTTTCTGGCTAGCCTGGAAAGGCTTGTCATCATCCTTGCTATCAAAGACAGGTCTCTTTCTCTCCCGCACCGGCTTTGGAGCCGATTCTGTGCTATCTTCCTCTGTCAACAGCATTTATACCTTTAGATAAGTACCTTCTCATGAATCATGTAAAAGAAATGTTCACAAGCTAGTAGAACCACTAAGCCCCAGACCTAACACATGAGGTTGCAACCCCTCCCCCCCCTCCCCCCATAACTGTACTCATGCTGACCCGGCCTGAAAACCAGAAAAATCAAATCAGGATGAAAATTACCAGGAAGGGGTGGTGGCTGGGTCCTTTATCCTCCAAAAACATTTTCAAAAACTTTGTAAAAAGCAGGGACAGTGGTATGGGGTGGGGATGACTTCTGCCACAGTACTACATAATGTTCATACTGTTCAATACAGACTATTCCCTGCCACAGTGCTACATAATGTTCATACTGGGTTCAATACAGACTATTCCCTGCCACAGTGCTACATAATGTTCATACTGTTCAATACAGACTGTTCAATACAGTGCTACATATTCATACTGTTCAATACAGTGCCACAGTGCTACATAATGTTCATACTGTTCAATACAGACTATTCCCTGCCACAGTGCTACATAATGTTCATACTGTTCAATACAGACTATTCCCTGCCACAGTGCTACATAATGTTCATACTACTGTTCAATACAGACTATTCCCTGCCACAGTGCTACATAATGTTCTTACTGTTCAATACAGACTATTCCCTGCCACAGTACTACATAATGTTCTTAATGTTTAATACAGACTATTCAGGGAGTCATACTTCACTTTTCTGGGGTTTAACAGGTTATCTTGTTGCCATTTTTGACAGAAAAGTATTGAAATGGCCAATGTGCCATGAAAAAAACAGGCTCAAATGGCGGAAATAGTGGACATTTTGCACAACTACTGACTGATCAGGCCAAGGAGACTTTTTGAATCCATGTTCAACTTGCGATCATTGAAAACCTGAGGATCTGTCTTTGATTATCCATCACTGGCATTGATCATCATGAAAGTCTCCAGTTCTGAGGCCCTTCATGCCTGGCTGTTGTGGTGAGCTCAGTTATGATGCCTTGTGCCTCTCCATACTTGTGGTGAGTTTGGGTCAAACGAAGTCATCAGCAGTAGCCAATTCATGGACAGTCATGGAATGGAAATGGACGTGGTGCCATCGTCCTTAAGACCTGAGGCATGGGGTAAGGACAGCAAGGAGGGAGGGGTATGGTAAATGGGACAAATGGGGGGGGGGGAGGGGCTAAATTCTTCTGGGGGTCATCATGAAGTAGGGCTAAATTCTTCTGGCACCAGGATCAGTAAGCAAATTGTCATCATGAAAAAGTCTTTGGGGTGAAGTAGGTGTGGTGTCTTCTGTGTACTAGATCAGAACAGGCATCAGTAAGCAACGTCACGGTTTATGGATGTGGCTGAGTACAGGAGACTGGAGTCACTGTGGGGTGAACCAAGCAAAGACAACATCAACACACTGGCACAGGGTGACTGGAGTCACACCACTGTGGGGTGAACCAAGCAAAGACAACATCAACACACCAGTACAGGGTGACTGGAGTCACACCACTGTGGGGTGAACCAAGCAAAGACAACATCAACACACCAGTACAGGGTGACTGGAGTCACACCACTGTGGGGTGAACCAAGCAAAGACAACATCAACACACTGGCACTTACCATTGGCAGCATCTCCCTGGCCTTCGCCAGCTTTCTGAAATACAGTGAAAATGAGAGAAAGGAAAATTATCAAGGGTAAGCGAGCATACTCACCTGATTGAATCAATCAGTGAATTTGTGTTCATGCATGTGTCTAAACTTAAGAGTGCCCAGACTTGAGTTGTGAGCAGAATTGTGCATATCTCTGTGGATGTGAAAAGGAATGAAACAGTGAGAATGAGAACAATTATAAATGTTATACTGTATCATTTAGCATGTAAAAGGTGTTCCAAGAGCATGCATATGGGAGGTGAGGGACTTAAAAAGTATGCTGCATACCTGAATATCTACAAGGATCATCAGACAATCAATAACAGACAATACACTCTTCAAGCAATCAGTGCAGCATTCACACAAAATCCCAGTCTTACCCTGACTGGCATTCCCCAGCCCATACATACTTCAACTGCATACAGCAGGGTGGATCTGTATTTCAAACAACACTTTGGAACCAAGGCAGAACAGGGACAGTGTGTGACGTGTTGCCTTATTCAAAAGGCTGTACAACTATGGCAGAATGAGACAGTGCTCTTTTCATGCACAAAAAGACACAATGGTACAAGCATCATCACATGTCACCAAAGCCGCACAGCAGCAACACACACTGTATGGGCAGTAAGATTCCTATGGACTGCTGGTAAGATGGAATGAGCCGAGTATTCATCTTCATGGACAGAGCCAGAATGCTGCATGGAAGTAATGTCAGTAGGAGGGGCCAACAAACGATATCATTAAGAAATTACAAAGTTCGGACATGTATGCCCAACCTGTGAATGCACGCGTGGTGTTCACAAGGTAAAGCAATTAAGACCAAAGACATGCCCTCACAACTGCAAAATCAACAACAAAATATAACACAGTTCCTAAACAGTCTCTTATCCTGAAGAAGCTGTGTTGTTAAAAAGAACGGATTGGAGTGCAGCCACATCCCTATGTGACTGCGGCCAGGCTGACCAGACCCCATCCCATATTCTCCAAGACTGCCCCCTGCACGAGGAGATGCGGCAGCAGTCCTGGCTCAGGGGTGCGGATCTCAATACCAAGCTCTGGGGAATGGCGTCCGATCTTCGCCGGACGTCCGATTTTGCGGCATCCCTCGGACTTAGACCCCGACTACATAGCTGTTGAACGCCAAAGAAAGAAAGAAAGTTAAAAAGAACTTGTCTGATGCCTGTTTTTCTTCGCTGATCTTGCCTCTCACTTTTGTTGTTACAAGCAAGTGCATGCCCCTTGCCAATGTCTGTGTCTGTGAAATCTTCCTCTGCACAGTCAACATGAACAACAG
Source organism: Conus betulinus (assembly GCA_016801955.1). NCBI lineage: Eukaryota > Metazoa > Mollusca > Gastropoda > Neogastropoda > Conidae > Conus > Conus betulinus. Next base: position 182,959 of record JADBJO010000052.1, on the reverse strand, counting down.
AAAGAACACCAGGGCACACCTCTGCACAGTCAACATGACCAACAGAAAGAACACCAGGGCACACCTGATCTCGCAGCTCCTTGGCTTTCTCAGCTTTCTTCAGCTGGCGGCGTAATCCTGTGCATCCTTCATCCCCAGGTCCGTGCACAGCCGCACCAAGAACTTCAGACCTGAAGGGTTTACAAAAGACGTGGGTCAGGTATGAGTTGTGTGTGTGTGTGTGTGTGTGTGTGTGTGTGTGTGTGTGTGTGTGTGTGTGTGTGTGTGTGTGTGTGTGTGTGTGTGTGTGTGTGTGTGACTAAACCAAAAAGAAAATGTTGTAATCCCCCAGGGCCTATCCCAAACCATAACCTTGTACATAGGCTGCCGGTTAATGGATGTTTAGGCAGATATTTAAAACTGGCACCTGCCTGTGCATGTGGTCAGACTCTCGATATCCCTCATTTCTTATTTGACTGT
>JADBJO010000052.1:140000-180000 GCA_016801955.1 Conus betulinus | reverse complement strand
GGACAGAAACAAACTGTCTTCAAGGAAGATGGTATCAAACAAATTTTGAACATGGACTCCTTAATCACCTTACAAATAATGATTCACCAAACTCAGTATTTTTCTGATTGTAGGCACAGATCTTCAGGCATGGGCATAAGAATGATCATCATGGGTTATTATACCTTGCTTTCTACATTATTTGTAGGCTGAACATGCACTTTCAAAAAGCTTACATTTCTTCCTTTTCATATAATATCAGTAGAAACTTGTTCATGTTATAAAGACATATTAGCTGGTAAAATGTGGTGATTCTTCTGATCCAACACACACAGAACATCATCTACTACGCCTATACTGATGATAACAAATGCTTAATTGTGGTGCCAGGGTGTTTACATGTCCCCTGTAGAGGGTGCTACCATATCTATCCAGTGACAGCACCCCCCCCTCCACCATCCCCTTGAACTTGCTGATACTGGTGACCCTGACATAAACCTGCCACAGGCTCAGATGTAGACAACCAATCAAAAACTGAGAATACCCCAGGACCACAGTACACAGGAACACACTTAGGTACTCACTGCACAAGGGATGCTCGTTCAAAGTACTGGATGGCTTTCTCACAGAACTGGGAATCGATGTAGTAAGCTCCAAGCCATTCTATGACCGGAATGTTGCTCGGGAGGTATCGGTAAGACTGAAACATAAAACACAGTGTAAAGCACATTTGTGTGCATATATGCACCCATACACATGTGCTTAATGATGCAATTTATACACAAGCCATTCCAAGGCATTAAACTGCCTCTTATTCAATGTAATGATTCAATAGCTTAAAGTTTTAGTATGATATGTACCAACCTCTCTCTCTCTCTCTCTCTCTCTCACACACACACATTTATTTACAAAATTCACAACAATGTTTATTTCTATCAGAACGCTTCACACATTCACTCTATATTCAGAGCCCTATCTGTACTTTAGTCCACTCTGAGGATGTCAAAGAACACAATGATTAGCTCACATCGTAGTAGTACTGGAAGGCCTGGACTTGTCTCCCTCACTGTCGTAGATGTCTCCCACACGGCCCAACACACTGGGGTCAGTGGGCACCACGGTGATGAGCTGCATGAACCTGACACACCAGTCTTTGTGACCATCACTTCTGCACGTGTGTATTTGTTACTGTAAGACTGTGAAGATAAAGGCATCACTTCTGCACGTGTGTATTTGTTACTGTAAGACTGTGAAGATAAAGGCACCACTTCTGCACATGTGTATTTGTTACTGTAAGACTGTGAAGATAAAGGCACCACTTCTGCACGTGTGTGTATTTGTTACTGTAAGACTGTGAAGATAAAGTCATCACTTCTACACGTGTGTATTTGTTACTGTAAGACTGTGAAGATAAAGTCATCACTTCTACACGTGTGTATCACTACTGTAAGATGCACGTGTTCTGCACTGAGTATTTGTTACTGTAAGACTGTGAAGATGAAGGCATCACTTCTGCATGTGTGTGTTTGTTACTGTAAGACTGTGAAGATAAAGTCATCACTTCTACATGTGTGTATTTATTTACTGTAAGACTGTGAAGATAAAGGCATCACTTCTGCATGTGTGTATTTGTTACTGTAAGACTGTGAAGATGAAGAAGGCATCACTTCGGCAAGTGTGTATTTGTTACTGTAAGACTGTGACGATAAAGGCATCACTTTGGAGAAGTAAAAATGTGAAAAACATGAATGTGTACATCATTACAGCATGCGTGCGTGCGCATGCATGCATGCATGCATGCATGCATGCATGCATGCATGCGTGTGTGTGTGTGTGTGTGTGTGTGTGTGTGTGTGTGTGTGTGTGTGTGTGTGTGTGTGTGTGTGTGTGTGTGTGTGTGTGTGTGTGTGTGTGTGTGTGTGTGTGTGTGTGTGTGTGTGTGTATGAGTGTGTATGTGTGTGTGTACAAATGTGTGCAAGAGCAAGCACTGTTCTTGTGTGTATGTCACTGTAAGAAGCAACAAATATCAATGAAACTGTTTGACATCAAAAACTTTCGCTATCAATTGCTCGCACTTCTTATCTACTCTCTTATCCCTTTTTATAAAAAAAAAAATCATTTCCTTGTAAAGCTAAGACAAAGGAACCAATCAGTACCCTGTCTACAAACAAAGAACCAGAACCATCAACTGGTGGCTGCTTAACAAACCCACATTTAACGGCTATTCTGTTTAATGCAGGCATGATGGTCGTACAAGCTTTGTGTGGCTGCCCTTTAAGTCCAGAGCTATGAGAACTGGTATAGGACACACACACAGCTAATGCATGAAGCAACAAAATAATAGTTTGCACTCACCATTCTGTTGCTTGGACTGTATCGCCTCGTTTTTCATGGCTGTGTCATGCATCAAGGCGAAATGTCATGAAGGTTTCAAACTATTCAGTCATGCGGTTTAGTGCTTTGAAATCTTTCTATCTCTCTCATACAGTCAAACACACACACACACACACACACACAGCATGCATGCACAAGCACATACACACACTTACACAAACACACACATACAAACACAAACATACAGAGCAAACACACACAGATACACACACACACCCAATACACAAGCAAAGATGCATACACATATAATACACGCACAAACATGCACACACATATAAGCAAAGGCACACATATGTACACTCACACACACACACTTCTCATATATACATGCAAAGTCAAACTGTTCCACTAGTAAGAACATTTACACTGTCTGTTATCTCTTTCAATATATGTGAAAATAAAACTGAATCTGAATGAATAAGAAAAGAAACCAAGAACTGAACCAGAAAAAGTGGGACAAGATATTAAAAGTCACAAACAAACAGAAAAAGGAAAAGAGGGAAAGACACCAGACTGTCTTTTCCAGGTCAAGGATACATGTCGGCCATCTGATACATGACTTGGGGACTGCTGCGCAGGATACCATGCAGCTTCTGAAACAAGTCCGCACTCTTGTCCAGCTGTCCCAGCCGCTTGTGGGTCAGAGCTGTTGACACAACAATCACCCCCACATCAGGTGATAATGGAAAGAATGAAGGGAGTAAGGAAACTGAGGGAACGATATTGAATGAAATGGACTGGATGACATGGGAAACGACTGAATGAAGCGCCAGCTGGCAGCTCTTCAGTCAGCACTACCCAGGTAGGCAGCCCATTGTGTAAACGAGTGTGGGTTGCAGAGCGTTTATAGCTTGGTCTCTAGCCGAGAATAGGTGCTATAGAAGTATTCATTATCATAATATATAATAGTAATAATCATGCCACTACATGTCATCTACTAGTCTTGGCACACACCCACAAGCATACACACATTACCACATCTACACAGGTCATCTCACAATGAGAGATACGTTACTTGCAGGTACTGTTTCAATGCTACCACAACTGATACATATCATCAAAGACTGCAACTACACTTGGTTGAAGAAAGTATACTCACACTGAAAACTCTATCAACTGATGTTGCTTACAGCCCAACCACAAGGGCCATCCCAAGACTGATGGCATGTTTAAAGACAAAGCTCTTGGGTGTCTGTTTGTTAGCACAGGACCGACAGAGGAGTGGTCAGTTCTACATTCTTCATTCTCCCTAGTGCCAGAGTGGCAAAGTGGATAGCACCACGAACTCCAGGCTAGGAGCTCTCACATTTGATTCCCATCAGAGTCATTTATTTGTGTGATTTTTCTGCCCCAACTGGCTCCTACCCAGAGTTGAGTCTGCTATGGGCTCAATCTGGAAGACTGAGAACACACAGTCAAGTCTCATCCACCTGATGGATGTATCTCTGAGAGTATTGCTCAAATTTCACAACTAACACTGCAGGTGTCGATAACTCTCAGGCCTGGTTGACACTGGCATAAGAATACAGCCCTGTCATGCAGTCTCAGACCTGAATGGAAATCCACAGCATCATCTTATTCATCCTCATCGTCACTGATCAGCCTAAAAGAAAAAAAGGTGGATTTGCTGCTGTCAGTGATTGTGTCATGCCTCTCACACGAAAACTGAGGTGAGAGGAGTAGGAGTGCTAGCTATGTGGGTGCTAGCTACGTGGTAATCAGCTGAAGTTCTATGCATTTTTTTTTAGAGGAGTGCTAGCTACGTGGGTAATCAGCCAAGCCGCATTTTTTAAGAGGAGTGCTAGCTACGTGGTATCAGCCGAAGTTTTTTTTTCTCTTCATTATTTGAGCAACACACATTGTTAGCCACTAACTTGAAATGAAGATGTCACCTAGCTCTGCTAGGTCTAGCATTTGCTTGACACAGGTTGTGAAAACCACTCGCAGATGTATGGAAGATCTCACATGGCAACACAGGTCACGCAGTCTTTGTGATATCAGTGGCGTCACTTAAGTACCCCTGCCCATGGTATATCAACACTTACCCAAGTTGTACATGGCTTCCACGCATGAGGAATCATTGGAGAGAGCGTCTTTGAAGAACTCTCTTGCCTTTTCAAAGTCTTTGCGGGCAAACAGGATATTCCCTTGTTGACCCAGCGCTGTGATGTGTATAAAATGTAATTGAAAAGTTAGAAATCAATCAATGAAGAAACAAATTTGTGAAAATGCACAAAAATAATCACATGCCATGCTGTGTAATCTCATGTCAGCCAGTACAATCTGCTTAAACACATGCACCGGAAAATCAGTATTTGAAGCCCACACAGCTGCATTATCATTTTTATGTTGGCAAAAAGAGTTTGTAGAAGCAAAAACAGATCTGACCCAAGTATTATCAAACTGTCAGCTGGAAAGTTGTGGTGGCATTTCCAGCTCTGTCGCAAATGACACTGCTCACAGAACTGACGTACTGTGCTTTCTGGCCTTCAGTAAGATGTCACTTCCCGGTCATTAAGCCATGAACGCCTGTTCATTCACTTTAATGCACTTTTGACTGTTTTCATACCATTAAATTTGTTCAGTCATAAGAGTTAATGGTGGAATATAAGACCAAGACCAAGAAACACCTGGAGATGGCACCTGGGATTGGACACCAGGCAGATGGATTACAGCTGGGGTAAATTAGAAAGACTGCCCAGGACTGGTCGTTGGCGGGCAGTTGTTGAGGGCCTATGCTCTGGCAAGAGCAATGGGCCTAAGTAATAAGGTGGAATATCAACTTAATGATAGAAGGCAGACTTGATGATAGACTTAATCATGGAAGGCAGACTTAATGGCAGAATGTATTAGAATACATCTTTGGCTATATGGGCAAGAAGCCCTAATACTCCAAAGCAGCTGAAAACTACGTATAATGTATAATTGTATAATCATAACAATCTATTGTCCAATACCAGGTGAAATATGCTAACCCTCTTTAAGTTTCCTTAGTCCCTGTAATAAGGTCTTCCTTCTATTAGTAATCCTTTTATTAGTAATTAACTCTGTGTACAGAAGTTGCACTAATCATTGATATGTGTGCCTGTCATCTTATGAACGCTCTGACTACGATATGGCAGCAGAAGCAGCAAATCTGACCTAAATATAACTTCTCAAGTTCCTACCCTGTGCATCCACACAAAGACACATCTGGGCCAGTGATATCATTAATCTAGCCTACTTAATTAACGCTGTCAGTATGTATGGCTGTGGTCAAAGCGTTTATACAGTGACAGCCACACATACTGATGCAAGTCTCTGAGAAAGATTTCATTACTAAGAGAGAGAGGTTTCATAATTACAAAGACTGAAGGAATATAAACAGGATTCGCAGGCATCACATTCCAGCCAGGCAATGCTCATGAATTTACATCCAACTAACTGCATGGGGCCATATCATGGCTGCAACCAAGGTGGGAAATTTACTTGTCAGTAGATTCATCACAGGCTTACATGTATATGGCATGGCTGAATATTTCAGCTATGTTATAACATCCACCTGCTCTTCCACCTGCATAGTTACATTAATCACTAACATAATCATAACGATCCACAAACTATTGTACCAGCATAATCTAAATGCTCCTAAACACAATCAAAACAATCACAAAACATAAACATAACAACACACTCACAAATAATAACCATAACAATACACAATTTTACCGCATAATCAAAACAGTCATGATTATAATCATCATAGCCAGAGACATAATCATAACAATTCAGAAACTACTTTATGTCAATAACCATAGCAATCATACAAACTTTATCATAACATTCACAAACATAATAACAACCCAGAAGCAGCTTCCTTCATACTCATCACAATCGCAAACACACAAACATCATAACCATAAACAGAATCAAAACCATCACAAACATAACACAACAACAATCAGAACAATATTAAACAGAATTGTGACCATCACAAACACACACAACAACAATCACAAACATGACGGCAACAATCAGAACAATATTAAACAGAATCATGACCATCACAAATGTAACAACAACAATCACAAACATGACAGCAACACTCCCACACCTCATGGTAACAGTCCAGAGGCCATTTACCTGCAGGGTTGTATCGGTCCGCTTGCAAGGCTACTTCAGCGTATTTGTCTGCCTGGGGTAAGTCTGACTCCTGTTGCAGTGGGTAGAACAAGTTTGTAAGGAAATTTCAAAAAGTATTTACAAGGGCTCCGTGAAAAACGTAGACAAACGAATCACAAGACAATTTACAAGGCTCCACTGAAAAATGTAGACAAACGAATCACAAGACAATTTATAAAGCTCCACTGAAAAACTTAGACAAACGAATCACAAGACAATTTATAAGGCTCTGCTGAAAAACGTAGACAAACGAATCACAAGACAATTTATAAGGCTCCACTGAAAAAATTTAGACAAACGAATCACAGACAATTTATAAAGCTCCACTGAAAAACGTAGACAAACGAATCACAAGACAATTTATAAGGCTCCACTGAAAAACACAGACCAACGAATCACAAGACAAAACAGTATATTTGGGATTGTTGTCTTGAAACAGTCATGGCGACAGGACACAGAAATCATCACTTGTGTTTGAAAATCAACATAGCCCCATATTCTATTGTGGATATGTTAGTTTGACACAGAAATCATCACCTGTGTTTGAGAATCAACATAGCCCCATATTCTATTGTGGAAATGTTAGTTTGAGTATTAATGTGCTTATTTGTCTGTGCAGTCAGGCAAACAGTATTTTGTCTTGTGATTCGTTTGTCTATGTTTTTACTTTTTGAAATTTGCTTAGATTTCTGCCTGCAGTCACCTCACTTTGCAGCTGGATCTATGTTTGTACAGGCTGATGACAGGTGATCAACATAAGTTGCTGAGCTTATCACGAAAGGAAACACTGATTCATCAGTTTAGCTGGTATGATTAAAAAAATGGCATTCCATGCAAAATATACAAAACACATTACTGAACAATAATTCACAGACACACACACACACACTCATACATATACAGACACACACACACACACACAAGCACATGCATGCATGCGCAGCACTACACTACCAGAGGAAAGCCTCAACAGCAAGTAACATAAGAAAATATACAATCACTTCAAACCAGATATGAAAAGAAAAAATGATTATGAAAATAAAAAAAGCTTATAAGTGGAAAACTGAAATCTAACAAAAGGGAGGAAAAGATCACACGCTAGTGCAAATGTATTAATGCAAACCAAATTGTGTATGGCATTAGGACCAGGCATGTGTCTTGAAACAGTCATGGTGGCAGGACACAGAAATCATCACCTGTGTTTGAAAATCAACATAGCCCCATAGTCTATTGTAGAAATGTGAGTTTGAGTATTAATGTGCTTATTTGTCTGTGCAGTCAGGCAAATGCGTATGTGTGTGTGCATGTGCATGTGCATGTGTGTGTGTGTGTGTCTGTGTGTGTGTGCGCATGTGTGTGTGTGTGTGTGTGTGTGTGTGTGTGTGTGTGTGTGTGTTACCAGGCTAGCATTCAAGGCAAAGAAATTAACAGAACAGAAAGACAACAAAGCGTAAAGAATTTAGTGCTTTGCATAAAGGTGCACTGAAGACAACAACACTAAAACGAAACAAATTTACAGCAAAGTGTGTTTCACAGAAGGTAACAGGAAAGATTTTCATGAAAGCTTTAGGCACCTGTGTATACCCCTGGCTCCTATTCCTGAAATATCAAATAGTACAAAGTCGGTTACAGATATTTTGTAGGTCACATTGATAAATCCATTCATCAAAATATCAAAGCACATTTAGCAGACTTCTAAACAAAAGAGGTTTTTAATAAAAACAGATGAGAAAGTGATAGTTATACCCAGGTTTGCTACACTAATCTCTCATCATGTATTCACCAGATCTCTTTCTCTTCATTCATTCTCCCTCCTCTCTGTGCCTCCCTCTCTTTCTCTTTCAGAGAGGGATACACTTAACCTCAGTAAACCTAAGTTATCTGGAGTGCAGTAGCACTCTTCATGAGTGATCCCTGATCAACAACCCCCACCGTCCCCCCTCCCCTCACTCCCATTGCCCTATTCCCTACCAGTTTTTTTTTTATTCACTAACAAACTATTTTCTTCTTTAAACACCTCCCTATCTAAGACCCTCTCCCCAAACTAACCAACCACTTCATGTTTATTACTTTTGTGACTATGACATAAATATATAGAGGCAGAACAGTTGATAGAAACAAAGAAAATGGATCAACTGTGTGGCTGAGCACATCATCATCATGTGCTGTTGTATGTGCAAACACAATTTTTGTGGATCTGCAATTCTAGTGATGTCCCTTTTAAAAATTGCAGAATATGCATAACTGGGCAACTTTCTGGTGTGTGGCTCGCAATTTTGTTTAAAGTGTTCAGAACGTCAGGGGATCTAAAAATGAGAAAAACTCTAACATTGAAGAAAGGGGTAAGCTTCTAAAGAGAAGTAATGAAGGCAGAACTGCAATATCAGTTTGCAAGATCTTTTCATGTTTGAAAGATCCGTATCCAAAACATTGTTTAACAGTAAAGTTCAGTTCTTTCTTGTTGGGAAAGCAGCAAATCTGGGCATCACAAGTACACAAAATTTTTCAAGTGCCAATATACTGGCTTATACTTGCTTAGGACTGTTTTTTCTGTTGTCATCTGTCCCTACTACTGTTCAAGAGAGTAATGAGCTCCCCTTCCCCACATCCCCCATAAGACCCCTCCTTTTAACACTTTTCAGTTAAATTTTCACTGCCTTAAACTTAAAAGTACTATTGTATCAAGATCAACCAGCAGACATACACACAAACAACAACTCTGCTCAACAAAAAACTATGCTGATACTTCTTATCACTGTTTTATTTCCACCACACTGAAAACTTTTCTTACAGCTACTACATAAATTCATACTCATTAAGATCAGCAATTATATAACACAAAGACATTCTATGTTTTATATTGCAAAACATGCCAATTCTATGATGACAGAATAGCAAATATTCAGCCATCAACCTTCTAGGATCAAAAATGAGGAGCTCCGAAGGAAAGAGGGGCAATAAGCAGGGAGACGGTGTATGGGGCAGATGTCAGGAAGCCTGATTTCAGACTGAAGGAAAATTTATGACTAACTGCTTGATATCATTATGCACAGGTGACAAAGAAAATGTGTCATTCAGCACCTGCTAGCAAGCACTGAACATCATTTTGGCTTGCACTCAAAAACATTTCATCACATCTTTCACAAGAAAACACTATGCTTTCAGATCACATTTCCAAATTTTAGAATTTTCTCGTCAAACCTGGGATTCTGGGAATGGAACCATGGATTTACATTGTTAACGACTCGGATGTTCTGTTCAATATTTTCTATTTGCCTGGTTGTGGTTTATGTTGAAGGTAAATGCTTTTGAAAGCACAGTGGTTGTAATCATTTATTGCTCATGTGCGTATTCTATCTTCATCCCTCTCATCCTTCCCTCCATCTCCACTCCTCCTCCTTCTGCCCCACCACCCCCCTTCCTGATGACTCATATGTCTCTGTCTTGGGCCAAAACATTAAGTTATAAACTGTGTGCAGCTGGGAGCTATATGAATACACAGACCAACAGCGCTCCAACTCACCAGGAAATAGAGGAAGGAGAGGTTAGCTGAGGCTGTGCTGGCCACTTTGGTGTCTTTCTTCTCAAAGGACTTCAGGGTTTCTATGGCCTGGAGAGAGAGAAAAGGGGAAGAGAGAATGAAAGAAAAGAAAGAAAGAAAGAAAAAGAAAAAAAAAAGAAAGAAAGAAAGAAAGAAAGGAACAAAGAAATAAATGAGAATGTGAATGTAGCACTTGCATGAGGTCTGGTCCCCCAGAAATATTACATTCCATATCAGAAAATGCTGTGTGTGTGTGTGTGTGTGTGTGTGTGTGTGTGTGTGTGTGTGTGTGTGTGTGTGTGTGTGAGTGTGTGCGTGCGTGTTTATCCCATAACCAAACAGAAAGATTTCTATATAAGTTCTCACATCATAGTGTGTACAAATACAATGCTATACACACACATAGCTGCGATATCATACATTAAAAAGAAAAGCAGTTCAGTCAGGATGGTGCACAAAAAAATTTGAACATTAAACAAGGCAACAAAGCATTAATCTTTCAATTAATATGATATTCATTTACCACATACACCCACAGACATCCATCCAAACCCTGTCAAACCACCATTCCCATGTTTACACACCTGAATAGAATACAGTCTCCTCTGACTAGCATATGCTTGACAACAAACAATAACTAGCTGATTGACTGAAGTCGGTGTAGGTTGTACTGATGACGACTGAACAATATATACACACATATGCAAACACACACTTCCGTGAAGTAGTACAATTCACCTTTTTTTCATGCAATACAAGCATATGCAGGCAATTAGTTCCCATCGCCACACCACACACACACACACACACACACACACACACACATCCACAAGCATGCATACAAACATGAATGCACACAGGCCACACACACACACACACACACACACACACACACACACAAATGAAATGATCTTTAATTCCCCTCATGTCAAAGTGTTGAAACTATACGCAACAATATGACATCACAGAAAGTTTTGCAATATTCCCCCTCCCCTCCCTCCCACCTGATGTTAGCCTCCAAACACACACACCTCTCATCCCACCACCCTCATCCACAGAATCAGTCTTACCCTTCGTTGCTGTAACAAGCAGAAGAGACAAAAAAAAAAAATCAATATATTCATCTTCAACATAATTTCTTGAAATGACAAACTAATGTGGATAGAAACAAAGTTGACCACAATGCCAAATCAAGCTTAATTCAGTCTCAGTCTGGATGGTCAGTTTGTTCACATTGTTGAAATAATGTGAATGTCTACAAGCAGACCCCCAAAACACCAAAGGATTAAGAAACATCTTATGTCTGAATAGAGAGGTCTTGTCAAACGCGAGTACGTGCCTCTGGTGCTGGCAGTCATTAGTCTGAACCACTTACAGGGTTGGAGTTTTTGGGGACTGAAAACTCTCTCTGTCCACCTGGCAGTAAACGAGTACCTTGTTCAGGTCAGGGCAGGTTATTGATGAAGGAAGGCCAGGGATGGGCTCTGTCTTCTGTCATGCCATACCCCAGACACCATGAACCTCTGACAGGTCACAACCCCTATGACCACTAAACGATTGGCCTTTAACTATTTAAACCTTTAACCCCCCGATTTTCTGAATGATAAAATTTTGTCCCTGGGAGAGTGGAGAGCCGACCTCCACCAAGGTCATGATCCATGTGTCATATCTTGATGAATTTACGAAACGTCAAAAAACGCCCTATTTCACAATGTTAAAGAAAGTGGGGAAAAAATGTATGCATACACTCTTTGATGAGGACACACACACCAAAGTTAATGTTTTTGTCCTTGGGCTGCATTCCACCTTTCCAGCAAGTTCTGTATAAAGTGGTTCACTAGGTTTTACATAGTCCACCTCACTGACACATCAACAGGTGCAGATCAACACTTGACTTCATTACCAGAGGAAATAACGCATGACGTACCACAAAAATATAACAGATCTCTGACCGGACAATCTGCAGGATCCTTGAACTACTGACTCTATTGTCACAAAATCTCATGACTCATCCCCTCCCAGCTCTCCCACCCAATGAGAAAGGTCCACCCAAGTCTGAGGATTCCTGGGATTTACCTGCTGGAAGTCCTTCAGCTTGAGGAACATGACGGCCTTGTCAATCTCCAGCTCATGGGCCAGCTCCAGGTACCTGGAAACCTTGACCTGTTCGATGCACCTGCAGATAGCAGTCAATCAGTCATTGTCATGGCATTTCACAGATCCTGACAGGATAAACTCTTCAACTGTAAAAGAAGCTTCGGTAAGTAAAATTTGTGTATCATCTCTCTCTCTCTTTCTCTCTCTTTTCTCACCCTCTCACTCTGTCTCTCTTATTCACTCACTCAATTATACAAACACACACACACACACACACACACACACACACAGAGGCAAAAGCACTCTCTCTCTCTCCCTATCTCTCTCTCTTTTTCTTTCTCCCTCTTTCACACACACACACACACACACACACACACACACACACAATCACACAAATATGTATCTCTAACACACACACACACGCACGCACACACGCAAGCAGGCGCACACACACACATACTTCACACGAAAGCCAAATATATAATCATACCAATACCAAATTGCTGAGCAATATCTCCATTTTTTGCATGCAAGAGAAGCTAAGCTCAACCAACAGTTCACAAAGTTTATTTCCATCAGCAGATCATTCATCCTGATGTAAAGAAAGTGGAAATTGCTGACAGCTGTAGTTTTTAGCCTCACCAAGGGAAATTGAGGAGACTGACCTCCCTGAGAGGTTTCATTACTTTCTACATAGCCAAGGGTTGTCTACACCGAGTAGAATACTGGCATCCATCTGGTCAGGTATGCATTAAAAAACTCACCAATCATAGCCTTCAGCAAAGGTTCCCTCAATTGCAGGGGAGATCACTTTGGCGGCAATTTTAATGCATCGTTCAGCATGGTACTGCCTGCAATGGAAGATTGGAAAACTGACTATACATCTCAGAAGAAATGCAGTCAGAAATCTGGTGTTACTATGGCTGGAATCTTGATGTTTTCATGTTGTTTTTCACAATCCAGATTCAAGTCAATGCCTTGTTGTTTATGGTCCAGCCAACTGCTGGGATCATAATTCTAAATTATAATGTTTGACAGTGTTGTCAAATCACAAATTGATGCATATTCCTCTGCAGTGACTTCCCTTATAACAAACAGAGTACTGTCCCTTTTGTTTGCCGTCAACAATTGTGTGAACCTAGCCATACGCAATTGCTGAAGACAGCAAGTGTTCACAAATGAATAAACATAAACTATGAAAGGCACACCCTTTTTTAGAACAACATGGCGTAAAATTTTGATTTTGTACAGGAGCCAATGTGGATGAATAAAAAAATGACAGAATAAATGTCAGCAGAAAGGTACAGCTCTGATGCCAGGACTTCATTAACCCTTTCACCCGCCAGACATTCTATTTTGCATAAATCCCCATCGCCAGCCATTTTTCAAAAAAAAGCTCTTATTGTATACCAGCATATGTGAAACCGGATATCTCTGGAACTAAACAACCAATTCTCATGCTATTTTTTGTAAAAATGGAGGAGATACACTGTACTTTTATTATATCATAACATGTTAGTAATGGTAAGTCAACAACAATTTCAATTTTTTTGTGATTTCAAGTGCAAAAAAAAATGCAAAATAAAAAAAATGTTATGTTTCTTCTAAGCGTAAAAAATAAAGAAAGAATGCCGACAAACTCTCAACATGGGAGGAAAATACTCCACTCACAACTGAAGACCAGAAAGTATGGTATTTTCCAACAGAAAAGTGCATGAAACAGCCACAAATACAACTACTCCAATAGCAGGAACACACACACACACACATTCTTATGCCTAACTGGTACACATGTAAGAAAGAAAAAAAAGGAACACACACACACACACACACACACACACACACACACACACACACGTCCCCTTTCACTCTCAACAGTAATATATATATATATTTTTTTTTAATGAACACAAAGTCATTCATGTGCCTGTTGGTCTCTGAACCCTTGCCATTCAGTTGATCTACATAATCAGCTGTACACCCACTCGAAACATGTCTGTGCTACTCGCCTCTCACGTGTCAGTTGGCCACGCCCCCTTCAAGCTCGACAGCAAGAGTCGGCCCACAGCGTGTGTGTGAAGTTCGTTGCCTAAAGTCTTAGTTCGCTCCCTCACATAGAGTTAGTAAACAGTCAGTCAGTGCTGGCTGGCTCAACGCAAAAACACTGGGGCACACACGGTAGGGTAGTAAGTGGGCGTCTTATCAGCCTCTCATAACAATTGGCCATGATCCAACGCTTCATGTTGGAATAATTCGGTCAAGCCCTCACTAACGTTCTTTACTCGTGACTGTCTGGGTCTTCTTCATCTGTATTTTGAACAACTGACCATCTATTAAATATTCCCAGCACTTGATCTGTGGTAAATGTACGGCAAGGTCGAGTACGTAAAGTGCTTGGTGGTGACGTCATAGTGAATGGAAAAAACAATCGGAATAAAGTCAATAAAACACTGAACTGAATAGTGTTCTGACAAAGCAAATGGCTGTGAGCATGGGCCAGACCATCCCCCAACTATGACGTTTATTGCTGGCTTTTTATCTCATGAACTAGGATCGTGAGAGTATCGGGAGTTAGGTCACCCTGCTTTGTCGCCAAAAGGCACCTTTGGCGCTCTGCCAAGTCGTCGCCAAAGGCACCTATGGCGGTGAAAGGGGTAATCAATCACCATGGAAAATGCACAGTCATTTGCACATGAAAATGGTGGGCTTTCCTACCCACCTTTCTCAATACATTTGACTTAACTTTAGCAATTAGTTGCATTATATTCTGCTCCTACCAAGAGCTGAAAATATACAATAGACAAGAATGGAAAACAAATAGGATTATAATCAAGTTTCATGCATTTAATCTGCCTCTGAACAGTAATGCAGGAGTTTGGGATACATTACGTGGAATAAACAAGTAGAAAAAGGTGGGGTGCAGGCAAACAATTCCTATGTTAAGAATGGAGCTTCATGACATCATCATCATCATCATCCTTATCCCCACTGATCATAGTTAAAAGATCTCATGCTCTGCTCTCATGGTGACCTCAGTTTCCAATGTCTCTCCACTTCCGTGCCCTTGGCGTCGCAGTTGTCACTATCTACTAGTTCTTGGAACTGTCATCGGACAGACTTCACGGTGCCCTTCAGAAGGAGATGCTCACTCACGCTGGCTCCGAGACCTTGCCATCACAGCTGTCGGTTCACAGCATCCTGCATATGCGGGATCAGATCCGGCATGACTAAACACCATCAAACTGACTCTGAAGCTGTACAAAGTCTCCTTTGGTGGGTTGCTGAAATAACCTGATATTCAAAGCTCTTTGCAAACCCATAGAGGCCGGGCAGTGGCAGGGTATGCTGATGTTTGAGGTGGGCAGAATGAGCCCTGTGGAGGTAATGCCCCTAAGAGACACAGATGATTAAGCAGCTAAGAAAGGAAAACTATGTTAAAAAGCTCTCTTTCTAGATAATATATTTCAAAAAAAAAAAAAAAAAAAACTACTGTATGTGGAAGGGTATTAATATTATCACTTGATCTTTCAAGTACAAAGCAAAAACTATTCTTATGAATTTGTAGAAAAAAAGTATTCAGACTTTAATTTAGCATATACAACCATTTGAATAAACATTACCCTAAACTGCCACTGAAAACATGTGTATGCTGTCAGTGCTCCTAGTTTTTAACTTCGTCACCATTGTCATCCAACACCTTCTCATCTTTTTCAAAACTATATGTCAGGATTGCTTGTCTCAGGCAAAGCAGTATCAAACATAACCAATCAAACATGACAAAACACACACACACACACACACACACACACACACACACACACACACACACACACATAAAAAGAATGAATGTCTACGGTGTTACCATGTATTTGAACAGGACAAAGTTACCTTGTCTTTTCAATTTGTCGCAAAGCATCATTCTTGATCACTTCTTGTAAAAGGCTTGCACTTTTGTCATCCTGGAGAAAAAAGAAGTTGTTTAAAAGAGTTGGCACTCTGTTCTGGGCTGTTCTGGTCATTCCAGTCCAGTTGGTCCCCCTTTGTTTTTCAACTCTGCCTCAGTGTCTCGCCTCCAGCTGTTGCGAGGCCGGCCTCTCTCTCTCCTCTTTCCTGCCCTGCGGGTTCAAGGTCAGGGCTTGGCGTGTGGTGCTGGACGCTGGCTTCCTGGAGGGTGTGTCCAATCCAGCCCCACTTCCTTCGCAGTATCTGCTTGGCCACTGGTTCCTGTCCCGCATGCTCCCACAGATCTTCATTTCAGATCTTCTCTGGCCATAGGATTTTGTAGATGCGCCTCAGACAGGTGTTGAAGAATGTCTGAATCTTTTGTTGCATCATCTGTGTTGTCCGCCATGTCTCGCATCTGTAGAGCAGAACTGACTTCACATTTGAGTTGAAGATGCGGAGTTTGGTTCTTATGCTGATTCCTCCAGATGCCCAGATGTTCTTGAGCATGACGAAAGCTGCTCTTGCCTTGCCTGATTCTGGCTGTGATGTCTCGGTCCGTGCCTCCCTGTTGGTCAACCACGCTTCCCAGGTAGACGAAAGACTTCCACTCCCTGATGGGCTCTCCACCAACTGTGACTGATGTGCTGGCAGTGGCATTGATTTTCATCAGCTCGGTCTTCTTCCTGCTGATCTTGAGCCCTGTCCCGGCTGATGTGGTCTCCAGGCGAGTGGTCTTGTCCTGCATCTGGCTGTGGCTGTGTGACAGGAGCGCCAGGTCGTCAGGCAAAGTCAAGTCGTCCAGCTGCGTCCAGAGTGTCCACTGTATACCGTTGTTCCTGCCTGTTGTAGTGGTCTTCATGATCCAGTCAATGACCAGGAGGAAGAGGAACAGCAACAGCAGGCACCCCTGCCGAACTCCGGTCTTCACCTCGAAACTTTCGGACAGCTGGCCGGCGTGGGCAATCCTGCAGTTCATGTCCTGGTAGGTGCACCGGATGAGGGAAATGATCTTCTCGGGGACTCCGTAATGCCACAGTGGCTTCCACAGCGTCTCTCTGTCCACACTGTCAAAGGCCTTCTCATAATCTATGAAGTTGATGTAGAGGGGGGAGTTCCACTCCAGCGACTGCTCAACGATGATGCACAGGCTGGCGATCTGGTCGGTACATGATTTGTTCTGCCGGAAGCCTGCCTGCTGGTCTTGGAGCTTGGGGTCGACAGCACTCCTTCATCCTCTCCAGTAGAACCCTGTTGAGAACCTTGCCTGGCATTGACAGAAGCATGATCCCTCGGTAGTTGCTGCAGTCCCTGAGGTCTCCCTTCTTTGGCAGCTTGATGATGATTCCCTTCTTTCCACTGAGCCGGTACCTCCTCCTTCTCCCCCAGATCTTGCTGAAGAGACTGTATAGCATGTTGACAGCTGTCTCTATGTCCGCTTTGATGGCTTCTGCTGGTATCTCGTCCAGCCCAGCAGCCTTCCCATTTTTCAGAGTCATGATGGCCTTCTTGATCTCTGCCTTTGAGGGTTTGTCACAGTTGATGGGCAGTTCTGACTCCGCGGGTGGGATGTCTGGTGGTGCGTCAGGGGCGGGGCGGTTCAGCAGCACCTTGAAGTGTTCTGCCCATCGTTTCAGCTGTTCCTCGGTTGTTGTCAGTGGGTTTCCATTCTTTGTCCTTCACTGGCTTGTCTGTCTGCTGGAACTTGCCCATCAGCAGCTTCTTGGTCACCAGGTACAGGTCCTTCAGGTTCCCCTGTCCGGCTGCTGCCTCTGCTTGACTGGCCAGGTCGTCAAAGTAGTCCCTCTTGTCCTTCTTGAAGCTCCTCTTTACTTCTCTGTTTGCTGCTGTGTGCTCTTCCTGTGCCTTTGCCTTAGCTGCTCTAGTTCGGCTCATGTTCAGTGTAGTTTTTTCTTCTCTCTCCTTGTTTCCAGCTTGTGGATGGTGTCGGCAGAGATCCATTCCTTGTGCTGCTGGGTCTTCTCTCTTGCCAGGATCTCTTCACATGTGTCATGCCAGAGCTTCTTGCATGTTCCCACAGTGTTTTGATGTCCGTCTCATCATCTTCTATCAGCTCTTGTAGTGGCTGGAACCTGTTGGAAAGGCTGATCTGGAATGCTGCTGTGTGTGTCCCTGTTTCTGAGCAGTCCAACATTGTACCTTGTCCGTGTGTTGTTGATGTTGGTGAATCTCTTGTGGCGAAGTCTCACTGTTGTTAAAAGAAGACGGTGGTCTGATGATCACACGTCAACACTTCTCATCACTCGTACATCCCGCCATGATCTCCTGAACTTGTGGCTAATGCAGATGTGGTCAATCTGGTTCTCCGTGACGTGGTTCGGGGATCTCCATGTGGCCTTGTGGATGCACTTGTGTGGGAAGATGCTTCCTCCTATCACCAGCTGGTTCAGGGCGCACAGGTCTGCAAAGCGCTCACCATTCTCGTTCATCTGTCCCAGTCCGTGTGTCCCCATGATGTTCTCGTAGCCTGTGTTGTCCATTCCAATCTTGGCATTGAAATCTCCCATCAGTATGGTTATGTCCTTTGCTCCTCTTCTGTCTATCACTGTCTGTAGTTGCTGGTAGAAGTCATCTTTCTTCTCTTCCTCCGCATCATTGGTGGGAGCATAGCGCTGGATGATGTTCAGCCTGATGTCATTTCTTCTTCGTGGTAAACATGGCTGTGATGATGCGGGAGTTGACAGGTTCCCATCGATCAGTGCCCCCTGTGCCTCCGGTGCCAGCATCAGGGCCACACCCTCAGTGTGGGGGCTCCATCCTTTGAGTGTCCTGAGTACAGCAGCTGTTCTCCAGATGAAAGTCTCAGCTGTCCTGACTGTAGCCACCTTTTCTCACTCAGTCCTAGCACTCCGATCTTGTAGTTTTTCATCTCTCTTGCAACTTGGATGGTTTTTCCTGTTTCGTACATCGTCCTGATGTTCCATGTGGCTACTCTCATTGTTGTCCTGGGTGTTAGAAGGGGAGTCAGCCTTGCAGCTTCCTTTCGGCTTTCACTGCACTGCGTCATAAGTCTCCAGGATGGAGACCCTTTCTTGCCCAGGTGAATATTTTGGCTCATTGTCGTCGATGCTTCTGTAACTGGTCTTTTTACAGATAGGGTTGTTAGCCCTATGCAAACCCCTTTATGCTCCGGGTCAGGTGGTCCTGCCTTAGTCGCCTCTTACGACATGCATAGCAGGGCAGTGTGTCTATTCTATGCCCAACCCACAGGGCTTTATCACCATTAGATTGGCAGAAATGGAAATGTCCTGTGTCTCCTCCTGATAAACGAGGAAAACATATACAAATAACGCAAACACACACACACACACACACACACACACTGCATCTGCATACTAAGAAATACAAATCATGCACACACACACACTAGACTATCAACTAACCACAATCATTCACAGGCAAATGCACTATCATCACCACCAAATAAACACAACTAAAATCAACAATAAAACAAAAAACAGGATTAATGATAATTAATAGAAAAACAGTAGCATGCAAATCCTGCACATTAATGCTGTCCCATGCACTACTAATGAAGAGATGTTGTTAGTCACATGCTGATGTTATTTCACTTACCCTATTTCATTACTTGATCTACTAGAGATTTCGAGATTTACACCACTTTTGTATGTTGTAACCCTTATAATAACATGTCAGGGATCTAAAGATCTGATTCACTGTTCTTAAATCATCTTGCATTTAAACAGACATGCAGCACTATAAATCACTGTAAATGGAACAGCAAAATCAACTAAATCAAATTAGTCACACAAAGTCAGAAGCTTGTTTAGAATAAAGTTGGAAAGCACTATAAATGCAAGAGTCTATGACATAATACAGCCCCAACAAGACTGACTTTCTCCATGACTCAATACAGCCCCAACAAAAACTGACTTTCTCCATGACTCAATACAGCCCCAACAAAATGACTTTCTCCATGACTCAATACAGCCCCAACAAGACTGACTTTCTCCATGACATAATACAGCCCCAACAAAACTGACTCTCCATACTCAATAAAGCCCCAACAAAACTGACTTTCTCCATGACTCAATACAGCCCCAACAAAAACTGACTTTCTACATGACATACATAATACAGCCCCAACAAAACTGACTTTCTCCATGACTCAATACAGCCCCAACAAAACTGACTTTCTCCATGACATAATACAGACCCAACAAAACTGACTTACTTCACGACTCAACTCAGAGCCCCAACTAAACTGACTTTCTACATGACATAATACAGCCCCACCAAAACTGACTTTCTCCATGACTCAATACAGCCCCAACAAACTGACTTTCTCCATGACTCAATACAGCCCCAACAAAACTGACTTTCTCTATGACACAATACAGCCTCAACAAAACTGACTTTCTCCATGACATAATACAGTCCCAACAAGATTGACTTTCTCCATGACTCAATAGAGCCCCAACAAAACTGACTTTCTCCATGACATAATACAGCCCCAACAAAACTGACTTACTTCATGTCTCAATAGAGCCCCAACAAGACTGACTTTCTCCATGACATAAATACAGTCCCCAACAAAACTGACTTTGTACATGACTCAATACAGCCCCAACAACTGACTGACTTTCTCCATGACTCAATACAACCCCAACAAGACTGACTTTCTTTCTACATGACTCAAAAAAGCCCCAACAAGACTGACTTTCTCCATGACTCAATACAGTCCCAACAAAACTGACTTTCTACATGACATAATACAGCCCCAACAAAAAACTGACTTTCTACATGACATAATTAAGCCCCAACAAAACTGACTTTCTACATGACATAATAAAGCCCCAACAAAACTAACTTTCTACAAGACTCAAAAAAGCCCCCACAAAAACTGACTTTCTCCATGACTCAGTACAGCCCCAACAAAACTGACTTTCTCCATGACATAATACAGCCCCAACAAAACTGACTTACTTCATGACATAATACAGTCACAACAAAACTGACTTTCTCCATGACTCAATACAGCCCCAACAAGACTGACTTTCTCCATGACATAATACAGTCCCAACAAAAAACTGACTTTCTCCATGACTCAATACAGCTCAACAAGACTGACTTTCTACATGACTCAACAAAGCCCCAACAAAACTGACTTTCTCCATGACTCAATACAGCCCCAACAAAACTGACTTTCTACATGACTCAACAAAGCCCCAACAAAATGACTTTCTACATGACTCAATACAGCCCCAACAAAACTGACTTTCTCCATGACACAATACAGCCCCAACAAAACTGACTTTCTCCATGACTCAATACAGCCCCAACAAACTGACTTTCTACATGAACTCAACAAAGCCCCAACAAAACTGACTTTCTCCATGACTCAATACAGCCCCAACAAAACTGACTTTCTCCATGACATAATACAGCCCCAACAAAACTGACTTACTTCATGACTCAATGACTCAATAGAGCCCCAACAAGACTGACTTTCTCCATGACTCAATACAGCCCCAACAAAACTGACTTTCTCCATGACTCAGTACAGCCCCAACAAGACTGACTTTTCCATATAACTCAGTACAGCCCCAACAAGACTGACTTTCTCCATGACTCAATACAGCCCAAACAAGACTGACTTTCTCCATGACTCAATACAGCCCCAACAAAACTGACTTTCTCCATGACTCAATAAAGCCCCAACAAAACTGACTTTCTCCATGACTCAATACAGCCCCAACAAAACTGACGTTCTCCATGACTCAATACAGCCCCAACAAAACCGACGTTCTCCATGACTCAATACAGCCCCAACAAAACTGACCTTCTCCATCACCCAATGACTCCATCAGCTCCATCACCTAATGACTCACAGCACCATCACCAAAACTGACTTACTTCATAACTCATTTCACCATCACCAAAACCGGCACACTCCATGACTCACTCAATGACTCATAGCACCACCACCAAAACGGACTCACTCCATGAGCCAGATACTTGTCCTCATCATCTGTCTTCAGATCCACACTGAGCAGTTTCTGAAACGCGGACTGCATCTTGGTGCGGTCACCCAAGGCGAAATAGCACAGCAGCAGGTTGAAGCCCAGTTTTTTGAAATTGGGCGACTCTGACATGATGTGTTCAAATGACGTGATGGCATCGCTGTATTGGCCCATCTTCACGAACACCATTCCGATGTTCTGCATGATCTTAGTTCTGATGGAAAAACACACAGCATGTTCAAGTTTTTTGCTTACTTGGGATGCTACATTCTTAGGTTCCTTAATTTCGTTTATATGGTTTTCTGACAATATATCTCCTACTCTTAATGTCAATTTGTTGTTGTTGTTGTAACATCTGAGGAATCACATAAGGGTGACGCAAGGATAATGGGTACCAACACAACTCTGTGTATGCACTGCCTTTTTTTTTTTTTTTTTTTTCTTTTAATGGCATCGGTGCTTTAACTGTGTTAGCCTAAGCTGGAATGGAGTCAAGTATTTGTCAGCATTACAAATCCAATTTTTTCTTGCCTGTCATCTGCAGCATTCTCCCCTCACAGCCTATTCCCCCCCCCCCCCCCCCCCACCCCACCCCGCAACCCAACCTACCCTTCTCCCTATTCTTCCCCTTCCTCCTTCATCCCCCCGGTAGATTTCTCCCACAAAACTTTTTCTGGCCACCCTAAGCACGAAGCCTCAGCGCCACAGTCCTGTGGGCAACGGCAGCAATCAGTATCAGGACCCCTGAGGCAACCTATCAGAGAGAGACACTGCACTGTTGCTAAGTCACTCTGGTGTTCAGTTGTGCCCCTTTTGATCCATTATATGCAGGGCAAGACCTGCTAGGCCCCTTCTGATGACAATAATCACTTAGTTGCAGACCACGCATATATAAGTGGCGCCATCTGGAGGACACCACTATATCCATCCTGATACCAAAGATTCTGATAACTCACCACCATAGATCTGGAGAGGAAATCAAAACTAAAGTTATTAAAGAAAAGTCAATGATCCTGTTCTTAATGCTTTGGAATATAATGTACATGTGACTATTGGAATCTTAGTCAGTTTATATTGTTTAACCCTTTGGAATCTTTGTCACTTTATATTGTTTAACCCTTTGGCAGCAGTGACTCTTGACTACAACAGTTCCCTAGCACAGTTGACTCACTGAATTCAATTGCTTCTAACTCCATACTTGCAGTCTGACATCAATGTGACATTTTCCTTCTTCCCATGATAACGTTATACACTTTCAAGTGGCATCCTTTTGGCTGGTGTGTGAATGAAACACTGGTGCTCAGCAGCAACGCTATTGTTAAAACTGGTGCAGAAAAGGAGAACCTTATTGCAAAACACTGCAAGAATTTTGCAGCAGGTGACTTGCCACATGGAAACATACAAGATAATACTAGCCATTAGTGATCAACTGGGCAGTACACATTGTGAAAGTGATAAAAGTGTCATTCAAAAAAAAAAAAAAAAAACTGACTCAATTTTCATAAAAATTCTTAATTAGCTATACAGAGTTGATGGTCACTCCTCAATCATATGATACAAATGTCAAACAAGCGAAGTTCAGTTTTGACAGTTAATTTTTTTTTTTTTTTTTTTTTTCGGCCCAACAGTGTGAAGTGTTCAAAACATGATGACACAATGTCACATTATCAGCTCTGTTCACTTGAAAGATGAAGAAAGATAGGCTGTTCAGTACATAAACAGAGATTAGTGAGCCAAAGGTGACAGTTTTGTTACCAATTCTCCCATTCAACAGACAATTCACTCCAGTATCTCTCTCTCTCTCTCCTCTCTCTCTCTCTCTCTCTCTCTCTCTCCCTCTCTCTGTTTTCTTTTTTTTCACAGACTATCTTCAACTCTGTCAAACAAACCCACACAGACCTTTTGACTTTTGATACATGTGTCATTAAAGAAAGATCATTACTTCTCACTGTACAAACCACTCTCAGCTTTGGGTTTTTTCTAAGAGCATTACTTTTATGAAAAGGTCAAACGCACCACCATGAAAACCAGGCAATTTCTGTGATGTGTCCATGGTGTCAGTGGACCATACTCTGTTGCCAGAGAGCCTCTGCTGACAGTGATCAGAATGACAGGTAAATGCAGGGTACCCTACCTCATCTCTTTGAAGTGATTGGGCACCTGGTCCAGAGCCATGCGGTACATCTTGACAGCCTTGGGGTAGTTCCTCTGCTGGAAGTAGATGTTGCCCATGTTCACCTTCAGGCGACCTGCAACCAGCAGCCTCTGGCTTGATTCAGATACCCCCAAACTGCATGAGTTTAAGAAAACAAACAAACAAACAAAACTGCGTGAGAGTAAGGAAAGTGTTTTCTTCCTTTCTTAGATACAAACGAAAGAGAATAATCTTACAATTTGTTCTGCTGCTTCTCACAATTTAGAAATGTTTTCAGTATCTAGCCATCTTTATAGCCGCCACTAAATAAAGATGGGTTGAATAACCAAGTGGAAAAAGACTTGCTATGTTGTGTTGTACTAAACTGTGCGATGTTGAGTTTGCTGTGTTACATTAAACAACAAACAAGTAGGAAAAACAAATACATGCCCATAACTCCAAAGAAAAACTGCTTAAGACACTGAATCGCCTAGCAGACATGACAGCACAGAGTGACAGAGCAAACAAGGAAACATCAAAAAAAAAAGATCAGTGTTCCAAGCTCGCATATATACCCTGTACCAAACAGTTCTACACAGCAACAACAAAGGGAGAAATGAACCAATAAATAAATTAACATTTATTCAAGATTGGCACAGCCTTTTAAAACTTGAATATAGTCATCCTTCAAGGTATCCTTCAAGGTACCATTGAAGGAGGGCGCAGACGAGGATGGCAGAGAAAGAGTTGATCCAATAATATAAAGGACTGGACCAAAATGACCATGCCAGATCTCCTCACGACAGCCACCAACAGAAGAGCCTGGAGAGAAACAGCGGCTGCCTCATCACTTCCCCCTAACGACCCCAGCGGTCAGGGGAATGACTGACTTACTGACTAACTGCCTGAATAACAAGTACATGGACAGACAGAAACAAATAATACAAATAACCTCGATTTAATTGAAACAAAATATAAATAAGATAAGATAATGTTGCTTATAGCCCAGCCGACCGCAAAGGGCCATATCAGGGCTGTCACCATGTTAAAATCAACTCACAAGTCATTCATTCACACAATTCTTTAAAATACATCATCTAAAAACTCATCCAAAAGTTGTTAAAAATCTTTCCGCTGTAAAATCTCAGATCCGATGAAAAATGTTAACCTCTTTCAAGAACTCAAAGATCGCATCAAGCGGAACATCTCTGAACAAGGTTTTCATGGAATCTGCTGTAAAATGTTTGTGTCTCACATCGTGCAAGTCCCAACACTCTAAAAGAGTATGTTCCCACTGTGAGTGGCACATGACATGGAATGCACCGCGGAGCTCTTCACTCACTCTTTAAAAGGTAAGAATGGGTAAAATACGAATGGCTGGTGTGCAGCCGGCACAGAACTGTTTCTTCTCTACACCCACCAGATGAAGATGAGAGGAACTCCTTTAGGTTTGGACGGATCTGAAAGAGTTTGTTATCTGTCTGTGTATTCCAATCCTCCTGCCAGAGGTCTCTGACATAATCATTAATTTTGGGTTTCAGATCTGAGCAGGGGATAGATATGTTTGACAGGTTCTCTGTTGTAGCATTCTTGGCTAAACGATCAACCATTTCATTCCCTCCGATGCCAACATGACCAGGAACCCAAGCCAGAATAATTGTAACCATCCGCTTTCAACTTGGTAAAAAATTCAAAGAAGTGTAAAAGTTCTGGATGCTAAAGGTTGCGGCCAGCTATGGCCTCCAAAGCTGACAGTGAATCTGATAGAACCAGAAAGTCCCTCTTCCTAGACTGTGAGATTATCCTCAGTGCCAGAACCAGAGCTGTAATTCAGCAGAGTAAGCAGAAGCATCTGAGGGATATGTTCTAACAGTATTTGAGAAGGAGCACCCAGGGCAATAGGCTGCACAGGCCACTCCATCTTCAGACTTGGAACCGTCAGTGAAAATTTTCTGATAAGATGGGAATTTTGAACAGAGGTCAGCGTACAATGCTTGTATGCCAGAGAGCTGGTGGACTCTGCGAAAACCTGCAAGGTCAAAAGAAATTTTGGTGTGGAAAAAGGTCCATGGAGGCTCATCTGGAAACTTGGAAAAATCGGACACAACTCCTAGGTCTAGACCTGCATTCTGTGCATGAGGCTGCATACGAAGACCAAACAGCAGAACAGAGGTGGCGTTGTTTAACGAAAACAAATATGAGATGAGGCAGGGAATAGTAAACAATAAACAACAACAACTAGGGTAACTCTAGCTCCCACAAGCAAACAAATACACATCCATAACTCCTTAGGAATGCTGCTAACAATACTGAACCACCTAGCAGATATGACAGATCAGAGCACACAGAACAAACAAGAAAAACATCCCCCAAAAAGGACATCCCAGTTTGCCTATATACATTACATGAAGTTCTCGTTACAGCAACCTTGCATGAAATTGTGCTGTGACTGCGACTCTGAGATCCAACAAAATGCCCCAAAATGAAATAATGTTTAAGTCTCAGATTTCTTCTGGACTTGTACCACTTCTGACATGCATTTTAACCAGCAAGGAAAAACTTCAATTACTTGACCAGTGAACCACCATTAAAAGAATAAGAGTTTCTTGTTTCATTTTCCCCACCCTCCTGCTTCCTGAGAAACGTACTCAAGTATGAAGTCTTTTGAAGTCTGCAACAGCGCAAATTAATTTCCAAACAAATTTTATGCAGATTTCAACAAGAAATACATAATTTCATGCCAGTCTTCAGTTTAGCACTTGTATATTATATATCATTCAAACCAAACAAAATTTCATCATAATAAAAAAATCTTGAGATCTCAGCTGCCCAACCTGCATTGGTGAACATCCTGTTTTTGACGATGACCTGGTAGGAGTTCAATGCTTCAGCAAACATCTCATTGGCGGCATATTGGTTTGCCAGGTTGAACAGTACCTGCAGTTTCAGTCAGTCTGCATTAGATGCTGTCAGTCAAAAAAAATGATGTAAATCAAATCCACCCCCCCCCACCCAAAAAAAAATGAAAATAAAGAAAAGAGTTGATCAAACTGATAGCTTCAATTCTCAGGCACTGTTTAATTTTAATCAAAGATAGAATATACCAAATGTCATCATGATTCACCGAGTTCCAATTCTGTCAAAATATCACAGCTTAAAGACTTGCTCATAGAGGCTGTACCATATTTACTAAGCTCTAAAGAAAAGAAAAAAAGAGGAAATTATTTTACTTTTCTCCAAAATGTTTTCCAGGAATGCACCATTCAAGTCAACCTTGTACAGGAATCAAGTGCTACAGTACAATATATAAAACATACTACAAAGAATTACCAAATCTTTCAAATACGTATGAATGTTTGCTGTTCGCATTCTGCATCAACTGCATCTCACAGATTATACCAATGAACCCAGAAGGCTGGATCACAACTTACAGAGAAGGTCAGATCCAGGTTGACTTGGTCCCCAAGTGATAACTGCTCTCTCTGTTTCACCAGCACTCTCTCTTTGCGTCCCGCTTCTTTGGCCTTCTCCAGGGCCTGGACAAAGACCACAGATCAGGGTCTGGTAATGCATATGCAATGTTCAAATTCATGGCTCTGGGATGCTAATAGTAAACTGAGATGGAACATTGCAGGGACTTGCCATCTCTGTTTGACTGTCATTATATTTTGTGTTACTATCATTTCAACATGCTTCTTTTGTTTTAATGCTGAAATATGGCCGGACAAACATGCGCATTAACATCACTTTTTTTTTTTTTTTTACCTATGTTTCCATCTCTATTACTTTCAGGGTAATATGTACCAAATGATTTGATGAATAAATGTGCCCATATTCCTTGTGTAAATATATCACAGTACATTATTTTCAAAATAGCTTCACTGTAAGAGGCAAAACAAAACACAGTTTCAAGTGAAACCAGTAGCTAGTCAAGCGGGAGGTGGCAAGAGGCTGGGGTGCGGGAATGGGAGTGGGGTTGGGGGGAGGTTGTGAGGTGGGGGTGATATGGACTGCGCATGGAAAAGTTTGCTTTCTTCGTTACTGCACATTCACTGCTTCGTTCTGCATGAGTGTGAAAGATTTCTATTGTCAATCCAAGATTACAGTCTGGATTATGGCAGCACCCGGTGGATGAAGAGTGATGATTCCTCCAATCTCTCATGTGATGTCATGTGTTGATCCCCCACTATCCTAACACCCTTTCATGAGTGTGTATGAACTGGCTGAAGATCAAATGTCAGCAAGTCAACCTGTTTTTAACTCATACTAATAAGTATGAAAATTCTGGTAAATTATGGATCCCACCAGCCATTGTATTAAGTACCATCTGTCAGTGCTTTTAGGCTCACCAGTGGAAGTTCTCCTCTGTTGTTGGCCAGGCAGCTCTCTTCAATCAGTTCACTCACTTTTCTCTCCATTTTGCGGATTTTCTCTTCAGGCCTATAAAAACATTGAATGCGGAAAAAAAAGAAAAAAAGAAAATAGACAATAAAGACACCAAGAACAATCTATATTGTGTGTATCTGCGTGCGTGCGTGCGTGTGTGTGTGTGTGTGTGTGTGTGTGTGTGTGTGTGTGTGTGTGCATGTGTGTGTGTGTGTGCGTGTGTGCATGTGTGTAATTGCATGCTTGAGTGTGTGTCTTAACATTCATCACCCACGTGGTTTGCCTTTTTGATATGTGATAACATCTAATGGATAATAACAGAAATCAACCAGAAAATGAATTACAAATTGAAAAACACAAGTAACACTGAAGCACAATGCTAATAATTATACACAAAATCAACAGACCTGATAGACAACTACTACAAGATTAAAAAAAAAACAAACAAACAGGTAAATGAATAAAGAATGAAATGCACTGAACAAACCATCAGATAAAACAACAAAAGGCTTCAGCATACTTACGTGTCGTCTGGTTTTGATTCCAGAGGTGGGGCAGGGCCTTTACTGGCCTGGTTCATGGGGTCGAAGGTGACCGCTGCAAAAACAATCACACTGCATAATACCCCATTCTTCTATAGATCACTACTTCGCGCAGAATTATCTGACATACCGTAATACAGACTTGAATCAAGTTATGACAAAATGTTAAAAGGATAAAGTCCCATGGCCTAACAGCCCTAAGAGGGCAGTAAATGTTCAGCGGTTCTCTGTAAACAGGGCATGGTGTGGTGGACAACGCTGTCTGTCCCTCTTCTTCCACCACCTCAATCTTCCCAGACTTGACTCCGATACCCAGTTTTACTGGTGGGTGAATGGGCAGCACATTTTCAAACTGTTAAAACCCACCCCCACGTTTGGTTTGAACTCATGACTGTGAACTCCGCAGGTAAATTCAATGACTACAGGCTCCTGTTGTATTATAATGACATTAAAAACATTTCTTCACATAAACACATACAACATTTGTTCGAGGAAGAAGAGCAGATGGGTATTATCACTGAGTATAATCAACACTTCAGACTTTATCTCGAAGACCTGGACTTCAAATCCTGAGATTTTCTGCAACCACAAGTACAGACAAGAAAAAAATAAAGGAAAGGAAGAATGAGAGAAAGTAAAAAAAGAAAGGTGGACAGACAGTGCACACAAGGTCTAATACCTCGCCCAGTGGAACTAAAGCCAACTCCTTTCACAGCAGTCATTGGGCGTGGCCCACTGTCATTATTGACCGCTGCTGTAATGGGTCGACCCATGGATGACGGCATGGCCATCCTTCCCCTGGCTGCTGTCATCAGTCGAGTGTTAGCGCCCACGCCCACGCCAAGGGGCCCGCGTGCTGCTGTCTGTCCAAAGATGGGCAGCATGGTCAATTAGGTCAGTGGAGGTCCAGTGGGTAAAGCATTCATCAAGGAAGCAAGAATAGTCAAGCGAAGCGAGACTTGTCCAAGCTCCATGGTTCAAGTCCTAAGTGGGATTACTTTTTTCCTCTTGTTTCCACCAGACCTTTAGCAGTGGTCTCAGTGCGAGTGTGTGTCTGTACAAGAATCTACAGTAAAGAGGGAGCTGTTCCAGTCAAAAATTCTTTAAGGAAAAATTCACAATGACAGGTTATATGCTGAAGGGGGAAAGGAGAAAGAGGTGGGGGGGAGAGAAAGGGGCCCATGACAGAGCTGTCACTTCGTCAAAGTCAATTCTTTATATCTTTCTTAAAAAAAAAAAAAAAAAGAAGAAGAAAATCAAACCAGATTTTTTAAACACACACAAATCTCATTAAATTTTTTCCCTCACAATTCTGAGATCAAATGAAAAATAATCATATTTCAGGACCTCAAAAATCACATCTGGTGGAATATCTCTGAGCAAGAATTTCATAGAGTATGATGTGAAGTGTTTATATCTGACATCAAGTAAGTTACAACATTATAAGAACATGTTTTGTTGTGTGTGTTACATCATATGGAATGCAACATGAAGAATATTCCCCTTTTGAAAGATAATGAAAGGGTGTAGAAAGATTTGCCTGTGTGTAATTGACATAAAACTGTTTCTTCTTTATGGACACCAGTGGTAGATGGTAAAAACTCTGTAAAGTTGGGATGGACTTGAAAGAGTTTATTGTCATCTGTGTGTTCAAGATCTCTTGCAAGAGGTCTTTGACACAAGACTGAGTTCTGGGTTTCAGATTGGTACGTGGGATAGAGTAAATGAACAACCATTTATCTGTGGCATTCTTGTGAAGTTGATCAGTCACCCAATTGAAAGCTGGCATATCCTGGAACCCACGCAAAAGCTACATTGTAACAGTCAGATTTCAGACAATTGTAGAGCATGAAAAAGTTTAAGAATTGAAGGTACTTGAGATAACTATCAGCCACACTTTCACACAGTGACATATGCTATCATGAGAGAATAACAAAAAATCAAACAATATATACAAACCAAAACAAAGAACCAAACAGTAACAGTTTCAAAGCAAACTGTGTCTTAAATACACAAAACACTGCAAAGGAACTCAGGAGAATGCAGACTTCTGCCACCATTTAACATCACTAAGGCCGATATTATTGAATGAGTCTAGACATAACTCTATTAACTTGTTGTCTTTGGGAAGAAAGAGAACTGCCATATTAACAAGTAACTTCTTTGTATATTCATCAGTTGCCATAAGCCTGCCTGGTATGGATAGTTGTGCTTTCCTGATTCTCTGTCAATAACCATCCTATTGGCACAGAGAAAGGTGGATGTCCTGATCTCATAATATAAAAACCCGGACAGATAACCTGAAGAAAAGATGAACAATTCTTCTACCTTGTTGTGCATGGCTGAGGACAGGGAACTGTGGTGATCCCTGACTGCCCAAGCATGGCACGGCACTCTGACGTCTGATGGATATGTGACCAAAAGAATATGGACCAAGATGGACTTCATGCCATTTCAACTGCCAATGTCACGGTTTTGACAACCACATTAGACTGGACCAGTGGGTGTCTGTAAGCCTTGATGAAAAGACTTATAGCTGTAGAGTGGCACACATAATTGTGCATGTCTTCAGATCAGAACAGAATCAGCAGCTCTATAACCAACATACCTTATGATCTGCAGGTGTCAACAAAAATGTAACTGCAAACATTGGTCACAAAGAGAGGCAACTTCATTCTCTTCACATACTACACATACTTTGATTCTACACGTTGATATGGACATGTACATGTGTGTTACTGTTTACAGTGGCAACATCATATAACTGATACTTGTGCATCTGCAAAGAATAACTTTTTTCTGTTTTCTTCTGTGCCACCTCAGTGGCATTTCATCCACACTGCTCATTCCAACTCCTCATCTACAGTCACAGCCTGGCCCGACACCCCCAAACCTGTTACTGGCAATCCCCAGGGAGCAGCCAATGGCAAGTTGTCATGGGGCAACCCACCAGAGCAGACACTGCACTGCTGCCAAGTCACTCTGGCGGTATGCAGTAGTGCAAAAAAGCAAGGCATGAAGGGCCGCAGAATTTGAGACTTATTTTTTGAATGCTGATTTATGAGGATAAGAATGATGAAGATGATGCGATGGATTTCCATTCACATCTGAGACTGCATGACAGGGCTTTACTCTATGCTTACTTTCATATGACATCCTGGCATCAACCAGGCCCGAAAGATGCAGACACCTGCAGCATTGGTCGGGAAATTTGAGCAATACTTTGAAAGATGCATCCATTAAGTGGATGAAACTCGACTGTGTGGTCCCAGTCTTCCAAACTGAGTTTAGAGCAAACTCAGTCAGGGCAGAAAAATCCCGCAAATAAATGTCCCTGATGGGAATTCAACAACCTCAAAGCCGGGAGAATGTGACACTAACCACTTTGCCAGTGGCTGATGCTAAGAATAACTTAATTAGCACTTATGTGATGTGTACTTCACTTTAAACTGAGTATAGCCACAATGGTATTTGGATACCATCGGTAAACTTGAGAGAGTAACAGAGAAAAAGAAAATGAATAGAAGATCTGATCAATTACTTACAGGAGGGGGTCGGCGTCCATGGCTCGTTTTCAAAACTGCTTTTTGAAACTGTTCATCTCAACTAAGTCCTGTACAAAGATGTACACATACCAATACC
Organism: Conus betulinus; assembly: GCA_016801955.1. Taxonomy (NCBI): domain Eukaryota; kingdom Metazoa; phylum Mollusca; class Gastropoda; order Neogastropoda; family Conidae; genus Conus; species Conus betulinus. The sequence continues at coordinate 147,176 of JADBJO010000052.1, read as the reverse complement.
CAGCACTGTAAATATCATATAATTTCAGCCTAAACAAACTGTTAACATGACATGGTAAATTCATAGATTTACTGCATTAGTTATGGTTCTAATGCATGGAAAATGAGGTTCGTAATGTAACATAACTTTTGATCTTATATTCAGATAATAGAAACATGATAAGACATGAAATACCACTTGCATTTTTTTTTGTTCTTGTTTCTTTCTTTTTTCCTTTCTTTTTTTTTTTCAGTTTCATCATACAATCCTTGCGTTTTGTTTTAAAATATACATGTCTATCTGTATCATGCGTAATTAGCAGTTCTTTCACCATCTACAAATTAAGACTGATTTTCAGAAAACAGACAATTAAAGTACAATTATTTGTATACCTACATCTGTATCAACTGCTGCTGTAAAAGTACAATTATCTGTATACTTACATCTGTATCAAGAGCTGCACTAAAAGTACAGTTATTTGTATACTTCTTTCCGAGGACTGTTGTCGACTGGAACTCCCTCCCAGCTGATGTCGTTGAGGCCCCCTCCTACAACGCCTTCTGCTTGAGGGCATTGAGGGCCCTCCAGGCACAGTAGACCTCCCCTCTGTCCCCCCCCCCCCCCACACACACACACATGCACACTAGGTCTTTCACTTTTTATTTTATTTTATTTTTATTAATGGCATACGGATAAGGACTATGAGTACAAAATTCGACTAAGAGCACACACTTGCACTTTGCCAAAAATGTTAGTAATGGTCACAGTTATGACTGCTGAACGTTAATGGAAGAAGAAGAAGACATCTGTATCACGAACTGCACTAAAAGTACAATCATTTGTATACTTACATCTGTATCAAGAGCTGCACTGAAGTCATTGAAGCCTCCATAAAGATCATCATCACCTTCGTCCATCTCGTTCAACTGCTGCAACTCTGTTCCTGGAATAAAAAGATGTGTTCCTTTTCACAGACAACTCAAAGTGTTTATGATACATAACAATTTAGGAGTGCACAGACTTTTTTTTTTTTTTAAAGTTTCTTGGGATACACAAATATAAAGTCACAGATTTAAGGTGATACATGGTTAGACTCTTGGTCATTCAAGATTTTTTTTTTTCATTTTGTCTCTAACTTTCTGATATCCATGGATCAGAAAGAGTATAAAATTGTTTCTTTCACAGATTCTTCATACACCTTGTGCAGTATCTGGACCATGCTTCTTACAAAATAAAACACATTGACAGTTTTGATAACTGCCATCGCCATTTTACACTTCAACTTGTTCAAGTTATATGTATACTCTGCTATTTTCTTAACCAATTGTTTTCTATTATCATACAGCTGGGACTGAAAGAAGTACAATGGTAAGAACAAATGAAATCCGCTAACTATTCATAAGTAATTCTGATTACTTCAGGAGATAAATGCCATCCTAGGTGGTTGGTGGCAGCTGAGGACAATACTTATCTGGGTCCCACTAGCACCTTCAGATGTATCTTCTCCTTCTAAGTTATTCAGAGCACTTCAAGGGATAAGCAAGGAGATTTGGAGATGTTTTTTTCTAACGTTTAAAGATGGAGTGCAGGAAGAATAGAGGATTGATTATTCTGTAGCATTGTCACTGAGTAAAGACAAAAGCTTCGTTACCCTGTGCTAAACATCCACCACCTCAGCATATAAGATCTCGTGGTGCTGTTGGGAAGCAAAGGATTCATACTCTAGAACTGGTCTCACTCATGATTTGCTCAGTTGGACAAATTACAATACATCCAAACTTAATGTCTTTTGTGATATATATATTCTTTTATAAAGAATATATCTGGACAAAAGAAGCATGTATTCACACATCATATTCACACAAACAGGGTGGAAGGGAAGCGGTGGGTATAGATGGGGTCGGAGTGGAAAGAGGTGCTTAAAAGTGTGTTGTCCATCAGTCTGACTTATAATGTATTCATATAACATTGTATGATAGAATTAAAAATGCATATGAATGCTTGCTATGTGCATTTCAGTATCATGATGATGTAGACAAATGGGACTAGTTGCCAACATTCAGTATTGATCAAGGCAAATGCATTCAACATTGCTCAAGGCAAACAAACTTCAACTGATCAAATCGCTTCTCTGTGTGTGTGTGTGTGTGCGATACACTACGACTGTGCGTTTCTTTTCTGTGTTTAACCCTGCTGAAGCCACTTTTCAATAGGCTTACCTCCTAGGTTTTTTTTTTTTAGATTATAATCGGCGAGTTCTTCTCTTCTCTGTCCCTTGCCTGTGCGCCTTGAGAAAGAATTTCGATCCCATGAGCCTCTCTAAACAAGGAATCGTCAATCAAAGTATCAATTTCAAAACTTGGGGGGGGGGGGGGGGGGGGGGGGGGGGGGGGGGGGGGGGGGGGGAGCTAAAGGAGATGGAATGGTGGTCCTTTCAGAGAATAATACCAGCTTGCGCTGTCTTCCTACCAAATACATTTCTCTAAAACATTTCACAACCATTCGGGACAGTGCACTGGTCTCCTGTGTTCGCTCTTTTTGCTTTTACAGCGACGTCAAGCTTGGGAGTAAAGATTTCGTCTGCAACAAGTTGCCATGTCGTCTGCTACAAGAGAGCTCTTTGATGCTGGAATCAGAAAAGCCATGTTGAGACATGCGTACTAGCCCGTTGACAGACGGACACGGCAGACTGATTCAAATGCGAAAGTTGCGTCTTAGTCGTAGGTGTGGGGCTGCGGAGAGAAGGTGACACGACAGAAAACTTCAAAGTGTCCGTGTTTGTAACAATGTGCTGACTGACTGTTAACTTTAGTGGTTTCGTCTGCGTGATTTGGAAGAAGTGTATTTCAGTGATATGAAGCATCATGGAACTTGGAAAAGGAAAACTGAGGCGGAATGGGATGAATAATTTACAAAACGGTGAGAAGACTCTAAGATCATCGGCGGCTAGGTGTTCTTCTGAACGGCCGGACTCTCCCTCTCTCTCTCTCTCTCTCTCTCTCTCTCTCTCTCTCCTCTCTCTCTCGATTCTGAGTGTATGTGTGTGTCTGGTTGGGTGGGTGGGTGAGCGATAGAGAGTGAATCTTGTAAGACATATACTATAATGGTTCGTTTTCTCAGTAATTTAATTTAATTACAATTTATAATAAGAGTTAAACAGAGAGAGAGAGAGAGAGGTAGTTTACTTAGATCTCTCTCTCTCTCTCTCTCTCTCTCTCTCTCTCTCTCTCTCTCTCTCTCTCTCTCTCTCTCTCTCTCCCCCCCCCCCCCCTCCCCCCCCTCTCTGTGTGTGTGTGTGTGTGTGTGTGTGTGTGTGTGTGTGTGTAAATTTTTTTGTCTCAAGTCATGCGTAGTCCCATAGTGGGTCAAGGGTCAGATCAAAAAAGCATGTGTTTGCTTATCTGTTACCCTTGGAAATAAGACAATGATCATCAAATGATCAGCAGCAGCAGTAGCAGCATCTCTCTCTCTCTCTCTCTCTCTCTCTCTCTCTCTCTCTCTCTCTCTCTCTCTCTCTCTCTCTCTCTCTCTCTCTCTCTCTCTCTCTGTGTGTGTGTGTTTGTGTGTGCATGTTATTTATGATTTGATTTTTAAAAAAACCCTAGATTTAATGCACATCTAAAGGACAAGAGACTATAACAGTTTTGTGTCTCCACAAAGTCAGTGTAATGTATTGTTGGAATAAAACAGTTGCATCAGTCTAGTAAGACTTAAAAGTGCAGGAAGGAGGGTTGTTTAAAAGTGCAGGAAGAAGAATTGAAAGTGAAATCTTGCTCAAGTTGCTGTAATCGAAGTCACCAGGCAGAGGCAGTGCAGAGACTGGGAGATTAAGTGTCATCTGTGGATGATGTCATTGCTTGAAAATTGGGTTTAAAATGACAACAACAGTTTACATGTCACATTCCGCCATATGTTTCCTGACCCTAGGCTATCCCTGGGTACAGCCTTCACACCCATTTTTATCTTGATACCACACACCACCTAATTCTTCCACAATCTGCCTGTCTGCCATCACAATATGTCTTATGTGCACTTTTATGCACTTTATCTCCCCACTCTCCACCATTCCCCCTCCTCTCCCTGCTACCTTTCCCTCTTTCATCCCGTATTGTCTAGATCTATAGTGATATTCATTAGTTCATAAAAAGGTCTTTAATTTCTTGACAGGACTGACAAATCTTAGCAAATATGAATCTTGATGGCTGACTCATTATGTAGCAGCTATCAATTATATACAGTGGGCAAGGATGCTTGGCTGCCTCATCTGTCTTTTTACTTTTGGAATTCTGTCTGTTGTCTTTCAGTGCCATTCTGGTCTTTGCTTATCTTACTGCTGCTCTCTTAGAAGAATAGAACTGTCTTTTTCTGATTATCATTTTTTTTCATTAGAACTGGAAAACCCACCTGGTTCCCTCCCACATGTACTTATCTTCTGCTGACGTACTCCTGAATAGAATTCATGCATACAGGAAGAAAAGAAAGAAAAAAAAATTCAACTGATTTGGAATTCAAGGGAAAAAAGAATTGCAGAAGGAACAGCAATTTTGACAATTTGAAATTCAGCTTTGGACTTGGAGCACATAAATTGTCAGGAGAAACAGGGGCTGAAATTTAACTGAATATTTTTTTGTTTTTTTATGAGAGTGTGTGAATTTGTTTTTTGCATCTCTCTCTCTCTCTCTCTCTCTCTCTCTCTCTCTCTCTCTCTCTCTCTCTCTCTCTCTGTGTGTGTGTGTGTGTGTGTGTGTGTGTGTGTGTGTGTGTGTGTGTGTATATATATATATATATATAGTGTGTGTGTGCATGTGTGTGTGTGTGTGTGTGTGTGTGTGTGTGTGTTTCCACCTTATATCTGTATGGTTGTGGGTGTACGGTGTGCATGTTGTGTATGTGATGATCAATACTTGTGTGTTCCTTGTGTACCTGAAATCATACACCATGCACATCTTATACATGTATGTGTAAGCCTGTGTGTGTGCATGTGTGTGTGTGTGTGTGTGTGTGTGTGTGTGTGTGTGTGTGTGTACACTAGACATGAACCTCATTTAATTCCATGTGTACACATCACATACATGTATATCTTATTATTCTTTTTATATTGTACTAGTAAGGTAAATTTATAGAACTAAAGAGTACATAATCTCCCTTAGATCTTTTTTGTTTATCTTGCAAAAGGTTTCTGGGGAAGATCTGGAAGCAAATAGAATCATATTGTTTAACAAAACAGGTAGAGGCATTGTAAAGTCTGGCAACTTTTAGCATTGGTCTCTTTATGTCCATCTAAAGGAAGAAAAATTTTGCTGAACCAAGGGCTGTTCTTTCCCATAGACCTCGTCTTGTTCCTTCTCCTATCTTTTCTTATCTTCTTTTGTTTGTTTTGTTTTGTTTTGTTGTTAACATTGATTGCCTTATTCTTTATTGAGAGATGTATGTCAATCACAAATCAAAGAATGGTTGCTGCTGATCAACACCAGAGATAGCAACACTGATTGGCCAGTGATTGATTTTTTTTTCTGCCTATAGAAGTATTGCCCCACCGACCCACCCCCAACCCTAGTTGCTTCCCCCCCCCCCCCCCCCCCATTCCCACCCTCCACTATCCTCACCATCCCCCCTTCTGCTCTTCTCCCCTCTGCCTTTCCACCAGGTCTCAGGGCTCCCAGGGGGTCAATCCACTGTGAGATGTTGACAGTGTGATTTCCCCTCACCTTATCCCCTTAGGCCTGTCCATCTGCAAAGGGCAATGGGGAGGGGGGGGGGGGGGGGGGTCCATTCTGGCTGATCAGATATTGGCCAGACTGTAGTGTTATTGCAGGGAGTCAGAACAGAGGGGATCAGGCACACAAAGGCTGCCAGTCAGACTCCATCTGGTCTGGGGCTGGGCAAGCAGCTTACTGGGTATTCTGCACTGTGTTTCTCCTATCAGCCTGTCTCTCTGTCTGTCTGTCTGCCTGTCTGTTTGTTTGCAGGTTAACATGGGAAAACAGTTGGGGTTGATCTTTGTTTGTTTGCTTTTTTTTTTTTTTTGGTGGATAAATTAGTTTTGTGGGATTGGTATTCACGAAGTGAGGAAATGCTAGCATTTCTAGTCTGTGTGAAATTGATTAGGAATATACAATATCACCAGAATTTTACATGTATCGTATGACAAGACATTGACAGAAAGAATGCGAAAACAGGACACACACCCATGTTATGCTTGCATCACACATACACACCAGACAGCATACACATGCATGCACGCACACATGCACACCACCATATAAAGTATGCACATGCATGTAATGTTTTGCATGCACAGGCTAACACACATAAACAGACATGGTGAGACAGACACATGCAAGCATGCATGCTTACTTGCATGCAGGCACACATGCACACATGCAGGCACGCACGCACGCACACGCGTGCACACACACACACGCACGCACGCACGCACACACACACACACACACACACACACACACACACACACACACACACACACACACAGAGGGATACATACATACTCATATTTCTTTAAAAAGAGGTCAACAAATTAAAGAAGTGAAAGGTACTTAGTTTCCTCTGTGTCAGTTGATATCATATTCCAGTTATGTGTAACATATGTTTTGTGTTTGAAGCTGAAAGTTGACAGACATGTTTCCTTGACCTCAATACTGCACATGCATACATACCAGTTACCATGCATGTGACATGCTGCAACAGCTGCATTTGTTGCAGTATGATCTGATCAAACTTGTTCTACAGCCAATATTGTATCAAACAGACATACCATCATTCCACTACTCAGCGAGGCAAACATTCCCTAACTGCCACAACACTGAAACTGGAAAAGTATGCATACGACCCAAGAGGAGGATATTTTTCACAGGAAACTCTTGTGTACAGAGTGAATGATCCAGCCTGAGACTGTTTAGTTAAAGAGCCCTCCACTGGAAGAAGACAAGACAGTCGCGGGCATACAGTGACAGCTTGGCAGAGAAGACAAGGGGATGGGACAGGTCAGACAATTAAGGAGAGAGGGGGGGGGATGGGGGAGGGGCTGGCGGTGAAATGCACAGGTGGTGACATGGACACAGGAAACTGTGACACCATCAGACAAGGTGGACTTGTCAGGCCAGGCTAGACAGGGAAGAGCTGGATCCCTTAAGGAGGGAAGAGAGAGTGAGGGGAGTGTGTGTGTGTGTGTGGGGG
>JADBJO010000052.1:130000-135000 GCA_016801955.1 Conus betulinus | reverse complement strand
CAGTGTGTCATGATGGTACCTCCTGCAGTCTAGATCAGTGTGTCATTATGGTACCTCCTGCAGTCTAGATCAGTGTGTCATGATGGTACCTCCTGCAGTCTAGATCAGTGTGTCATGATGGTACCACCTGCGATCTAGATCAGTGTGTCATGATGGTACCACCTGCGATCTAGTTCAGTGTGTCATGATGGTACCTCCTGCAGTCTAGATCAGTGTGTCATGATGGTACCACTTGCGATCTAGATCAGTGTGTCATGATGGTACCACCTGCGATCTAGTTCAGTGTGTCATGATGGTACCACTTAAATCAGTGTGTCATGATGGTACCACTTAAATCAGTGTGTCATGATGGTACCACTTAAACCAGTGTGTCATAATGGAAACACTTAGTTCAGTGTGTCCTGATGGTACACCACTGGCGATCTAGTTCAGTGTGTCATGATGGTACACTACTGGCGATCTAGTTCAGTGTGTCATGATGGTACACCGCTGACGATCTAGTTCAGTGTGTCATGATGGTACCACCTAGTTCAGTGTGTCATGATGGTACTACTTAGTTCAGTGTGTCATGATGGTACCACTTAGTTCAGTGTGTCATGATGGTACCACTTAGTTCAGTGTGTCATGATGGTTCCACCACTGTCGAACTAGATCCGATAGACTGCTGTCTCCCACGGCTTTCTTTGTATTTTTCTTTCCTCGTTTCTCTCACCCTTCTTTGTTGCGCAGAGAGAGTGACGCGCAATGTGCTGTGGTTCACCTCAGTCCATACATTTCATTGTGGGAGGAGATAGCGGTGGAAGGGGGTAGGAGGAAGAGGGTTCGTACCCATCAAAAGCGATACCGCAGATGAGGTTCCCATCCCCAGAGGGAAAGGAAGGAGGTCTGTGTAAAACAGCTATGCCACCAGAACGACATCGGGTGGAGTGGAGCAGCGACATTTTCAGGTTTACGCCAGTGTTGGGCGTCAGCGCGATTCAAACCCTGTGGCTGTCAGTCTTGGTACTTCTTTACAGATACCACACTCTTAAACAAATACTGCAACTTGTGAGTAGGCCTATAGCTATCGGCCGTAATTTATCCTTTCCGTCTCTCTGGCTGGCTGGCTGGCTGTCTGTGTGTCTGTCTGTCTGTCTCCCTCTCTCTCTCTCTCCCCCCCCCTCTCTCTCTCTCTCTCTCTCTCTCTCTCTCTCTCTCTCTCCTCCCTCTCTCTCTCTCTCTCTCTCTCTCTGTTAAAGAATTTGTTCTAATATGCTTGAAGGACTACCCCCCCCCCCCCCCCCAACTCTTGTCTCTCTCCCTCTCTTCCCCCCCCCCCCCCCCCCCTTCTTCTTCTTCTTCTCTGTGTGTGTGTGCGTGCGTAAAAGTGTGTGTGTATGCGTGCGTACGTGTGTGTGTGTGTGTGTGTGTGTGTGTGTGTGTGTGTGTGTGTGTGTGCAGATTGAGCACTGAGAAACTACATGAGATACTTCCGGATTTCTATAATTACAGAAATTAAAAGAATTTCTTTTTGACAGTTTTCTACATTGCACATTACAGATCAGGCTTCTGCTGCTGCGTTCTGCCATGTACCTGAATCATAATAGGTCCAGTTCCCCACCCTCGTGCAGTCCACTCGGCGGAGTGTTCGTCAGTCGACTAAAGAAAGGAAAGAATGGAAGTGAGTGAAGAATGGAGGAGAACCAATAAGTTTAGACGCAGTAACTTTTTGTTGTTGTTGTTTTGATTTCTTTTATTGTTCGAGTCTTTTAACGGACAACTGAGAAATCCTATAGTTTGACCTGGTGAGTCACTGAAAGATGAAGATGCCTTAAGCAGGCGATGTTTGACATTGAAGATCTTCGATAGGAGATATTTTAAACACTACATCAACGAAGGACTTTTTTCCTCCCTCTCCTCTCTTTCGCTCCCCCACCCCCCCCCCCCCCCCCCCCCCCCCCCCTATCCTGCCTTCTCTCTTCCTCTCTCTCTCTCTCTCTCTCTCTCTCTCTGTTTTCTCCTTCCCCCTCGCAATCCTTCTGTTTTAGCAGCCATGATGTAAATCGTACACACTACGCAAGGTATAAGATGTGCATCTTGTTCAGAAACAAAGCCTTACAATTATAGTAACAAGCTAAATGAGGTAGTTATCAACATTGTCCTGAATATCAGTGTCATCAGTAGCATATCCTCTCTGTTTTCCTTCTGAATTTGCTGTTTATTTCCAGGCTTTAAAATAGGAAAGAACAGAGCTCTAAAGTGATAAGGGAAAAAAAAACCGTAAGGAAAAACATAAGTAGAGGAAAAGGTCAGAAGCTGGGGACTGAAAAGAAGATGCGAAAATCCCTTTCGACCATCCCACTTCGCGCCCCTTTTAGATCTTTCTTTTTCTCCATTTAGGCCAATCTGTGTACTTGAGTGGTTCTTGGGGAACAGGCCCCCCCCCCCCCCCCCGAGCGACATAACGGGCTCAATCAACCTTCTTAGGGTGGGGGAGGGGGTGCAACGGGAAAAGGGGGGGGGGGGGGGGGGGTCAAACAGGGTGAAAGGATTACAGAAGGTGAGGCCGTAGGGTGAGAAGGGAAGATGCGTGAGAAAGGGCACGTGAGTGCGAGTATAGTAGGCTGTGTGGGACCTCTGGACATTTCACGGAGCTCTGTCGACAACCCACTGCTACAATCGGCGTTACGTACCGGATTGACAACTTGTCGGTAAGACATCTAGAGCACCACCGGAAAGAAGAGGAAAACACCCCGAAATCAGAAACAGAGGGGTGTCAAAAACGCTTCCAGAATTATTGCGTATCTTTCGCTTATACATAGATCATGTGGAAGTACTTACACGCTTTTACATAGATCATGTGGAAGTACTTACACGTGTCTTGAAAGAGCTCTATAAGACTCGACTATAAATTGATCTGAAACGACCAGCGAAACAAGTCCAGTTCGACATGTTTCTAGTATCCCGATACCGTTCCGGTCTTTCATTGACCCTTCTGAGCAAATATGCCCATCAGGGTGGAGTAAAATACAAAGGAGTGGGCGGTTCTCAACCAGTTGTCAGGGCGTGTCTGTGTGGGGTGTGGGGGGTCTGGCAATGGGAGCGTTCGATGCGATGGAGGTCCGGAGACAGATCGCTGAGAGAAAAGCTTTTGTCTGCTTCTGCTCTGGAGTAGGGAACCTGGAGGCTCTCTGTCTCTGTCTTTTTTATCTGTCTGTCTGTCTGTCTGTCTGTCTGTCTCCCCCCCCCCCCCCTCCCTCCCTCCCTCCTCTCTCTCTCCTCTCTCTCTCTCTCTCTCTCTCTCTCTCTCTCTCTCTCTCTCTCTCTCTCTCTCTCCAGGGAAAGATGTAAAGAAGACTTTAAGCTTACGTGGTCATTCTTTTCCCTCAATATTAAAAAAAAAAAAAAAAAAAAATCGTGCGTTCGTTCGTTCCCCCTCTCTTTCTGGTTGCGCGCGCACATATATATATGCCCCCCCCCCCCCCCTCCAACACACCACGCCCACCCCGCATGCACAGGCGCGCTAAAGCAAAAATGCAAAAACCCCAAAAATGCAAAAGGGAACGAAAATCGTTTCCATGTTTACACCATAAACCAGCAGAGTTCGGGATGATTATTTATCATTAAGTTTTAAAGTATTCGCTTGGCTCATACTAAGACGTACTGCAGATGAAGCTTCAGTACATGTAGTTTCTGTTTTCTTTCGTTTGCCTCACCTTCCGTGCTCTCTCATTCGTGCTGCTTCCACCATGCTATTTCGGGAGACACAGCTACACTCGGACACATTTTCTGTCACAGCTTAAGCTCAGGCTGTGTTCAGAGGCACCTATGTTTGCCATGCGTGCAGCGAGAAAATGTATAAGCCCACTAGTGTTTCCTGGAAACCTATTACAGTGTGTTTGGTTCAATCAGGGGGGGGGGGGGGGGGGGGGGGGTCTGAATGGTAGTTGCGGGGGAGGGGGGGGGGGGGGTTTTGCGTGCAGCGACTTGTGACTTTCCCCAGATGTCTGTTAACGGATCTGGTGCCAGTGGGGCGTGCAGGTCGCCACCTGAAGCGTGAAGACAAGACTGCCAGGTGGTCCTGAAGGCGGCTGGACTAGAGGCGAAGCCTGCTATACACATCTGTCTGCTGCGCCAGCTGAATCGATTACCGCCGGCACTGACCTACGAGGAGCCTTTTTAACCCAGCCTAGAACCACGGGATACTACGACATTCGCACCTGTGGGTGTATTTTCTCTTTTTTTTTTCCCATCCGACTCTGGAAGGTCAGGCAATAGTATACGGTCCACAAGTTCTTCGATGTTCTCATTGATGGTACCATCAGTTTAAAGATCGCATGCCATAAAGTACAGAAGGAGCGTTGCATGTGGGCGTGACACTGTTGAAAATACCCAGACCCCTTGGGACAAACACCAGAAGTTCTGTTTAGTTTCTTTATCCATGCTGATTCCATTGTCTACGTCGAACGGCTACCACTCATGGCGTCGGCCGGACTCTAATCAGAGGACAATGTTGACTTCACAAAGAGAACATCGGCCACAACGACCCCCTCCCCCCCTGCCACCCCTCCCTCTCCCTCCCTCCTTCTGCAGACTTGGGTCTGGAAACGGTTAACATTCTTCACCTTCCTTTCGAGTCTACCTCGAGAACAACTCTTTAAGACAGATTTCCATGTTAAAGCATCATTCGATCTGTGAGCATCCGTCATGTTCTTAAGATCCGTAGATCGATAGGAGCCATAGGAGGAGGGAGACGGAGGGAAAAGACAGGGGGCAAGAACGATGGCCTGATGATATCGCAGATTCAGGGACAACATTTGCAGAGACCCGGCCGGGCCTTGGCACACAACCATCAAAACTGGTGGAACCTGATGAACTGTTCTTCAGCGTGGTGCCCCAATGGCTGTCACGGACTGAAGAGAGAAGAAGAAGAAGAAGAAGAAGAAGAAGAAGAAAGAGAAGAAGAAGAAGAGAAGAAGAAGAAGAAGAAGAAGAAGAGGAGGAGGAGGAGGAGGAGGAGG